>JAUCMX010000002.1:28720846-28760846 GCA_033459395.1 Hemibagrus guttatus
CCCACGCTCACGCCCACGCCCACGCGCACGCCCACGCACTCCCGTCGGCGCACCACCTGGGCTGCCCGAGCGACGTGGACGCCGATCCGCGGGACCTCGAAGCGTTCGCCGAGCGCTTCAAGCAGCGGCGCATCAAACTCGGCGTGACGCAGGCGGACGTGGGCGCGGCGCTCGCCAACCTGAAGATCCCAGGCGTGGGCTCGCTCAGCCAAAGCACGATCTGCCGCTTCGAGTCTCTCACACTCTCACACAACAACATGATTGCGCTCAAGCCCATCCTCCAGGCGTGGCTCGACGAGGCCGAGAAGTCGCACCGCGAGAAACTCAGCAAGCCCGAGCTCTTCAACGGCGCCGAGAAGAAGCGGAAGCGCACGTCCATCGCGGCGCCCGAGAAGCGTTCTCTCGAGGCCTACTTCGCCATCCAGCCGCGGCCCTCGTCCGAAAAAATCGCCGCCATTGCCGAAAAGCTGGACCTCAAAAAGAACGTAGTGCGTGTCTGGTTCTGCAACCAGAGGCAGAAACAAAAACGCATGAAATACTCAGCGTGCGTGTAATAAAAAAAAAAAAGAAAAAAAAAAAAGAAAAAAAAAAAGAATAAAGTTTCACTCTTTTAAAAGACTCCACGAACTGTTTGTATAACATTTCTTATCCTCACATTTCCCCCCGAATCATCCATGACTCGTGCACTGAAGCAGACTGTCACTCTGACTGAAAACACCAAAATAACTGTCACGTCAAAAGAGGATGTGGAGGCATTTTAAAGGACCGGACCAAGTAAGACCTTGTTTTTCCCCTTTTGATATTTAACATGGTCAGGATTTCAGATGAGTGTGACTCTCTAAAGCCTCAATCAAATTGTTTTTTGGGCAATTCTCCGTGTAGAAGAGCTGAGGATGGACGGTAAATATATTAAATAGTAATGAATGAGAACGCTGTGTCACAAAGAGGACAAATATCCACAAATGAGACTTTTTATATTAATTATATGAGTGATAATATTAGACTAAAGATGAATGCGAAATTGAAGAGGTTGAAATTGCTTTGATTGTTATATTTTTTTTCTGGAGCAACTTGACAAGATGCCATAAAAATCAAGCACACAGTGACCATCTTATTATTATTATTATTATTATTATTATTATTATTATTATTATTATTATTATTATTATTATAGTGATAAGATGCAATACAATTTCTAGTGAATGGTTGAGTTTGCTGTCTTTGGCAATTTTTTTTCCACCTCTTCGATTTCCATACTCATCACAGTCCTAATCAAAGAATAGTTTTGTATTTCTCGCTAAATATTTAGTGCGTAAATAAAATAAAATAAAATAAAAAAAAAATCGAACCTGAACTAAATAAATGTAGCTAAGGCCATGGATACTGAAGGATCTGAAGGAAAAAGGTTAAACTGTGTGCCAACCATGTGGATTTGTTTGAATCAAATCTCAGCTGCAATACGCCTGCGCTCTACTTTCTTATGAACTATTTATCATGTGAGGTAATGTTTACTTCATTACATATTTATTGGGATTCCCTCCTCGATTTTTTTTTTTTTTTTCAAGAGAAAATCTTGAAATTCTGACTACAAAAAGCGTTGTCTCTCTACAAGATGGGGAGGCGGGGCAGGGGGATTTGCTTAAAATAAGCCACTTTACTTATTATTATTATTATTATTATTATTTTTTTTATTTACCCCCCCCCCCCCTGTTTTTCACTGACAACGGCGCACCTGAGAGAGATATGACCCCCCCCCCACCCCACCCTATTTGAATTAACTTTATGTTGTATGTTCTTTGGTAATTTATTTGTACAAAATGGACGCGTATCATGATGAATTCATGGCTTGTTACATTCACCGTGTTTGGTAAATGTTTTCTTTATGGAAAAAAAGAAAAGAAAAAAAGATCCGTTTCATGGAAAGTATACGTGTATAATGTAAATAAATCATTGGGTCGAACACATAAGATATTATCCGTATTTGCTGTATTGCTGTTTTAGCTGCGGTCAATCTTTTCTCTGTAATGTCTGTCGCTTTAGGTTTACTTCTTGTCCAATTTATTTATTTATTTATTTAAAAAAAAAAATTTGATTTTAATATTACATCCATGTATATTTTAAGTTATCGTTTAATAACTGAATTGAACCTGTGTTTCATTAAAGAACGAACATTTTAACATTTTATTTTAGTTCTCAGTGCTTTCCTTTACCTTCCAATGCCTCATATATATGTTTTATATATATATATATATATATATATATATATATATATATATATATATATATATATATGATAAGTTATTATATTAGGTTGGCTCTCTATATTAGGTTGGCCGCTGGTATTAAATAATACTTGAGGGACAAAAAGCAAAACCATCTTTTTAGCTGACTGTCGCAAATATTTTGAGGGCATTGCTTAATCCCCATCTTGCCTTTTGTATCCACGTCTTTATACAGGAAGTAGTTTTGAGGGAAGGGATAAAAGGTATCTCACGTGGGTATTGTACACGGTAATTTAAAAGCTATAACGTGCATTTGATACGTATATTTCTTTTTCCTCAGAACGACTTTGCTTAAGGCCAACTTGCTGCTTTAGCTGAGAGTGAATGCTGATATTCTATTAGAGTCTAATGATGGAGTCTATAGAGATCTGAGGGGAGGTCCCTAGAGCACGAGCGCTGCCAGATGTCAGCCCGCCAGAAAAAAAGAAAAAAGAAAAGAAAAAAAACAAAAAAAACACCGGGTCTCCATTTTAATCCACAGTCTGTGCATTTCTCAGTCTTCTACCACCGGCACACGGGCGACCTTTGAAGCCTAACACAAAAAAAGATAGAAATGTGACTGGAGTGTCATCACTGTCGTGGGATTGCTTTCAGGACCGTGCACAGCAACCGGAATATTTTATACACAGAAAAAAAGAAAAAAGATTTTTTTTTCGTCAGCCCAAACTGGTGTACTTAGATCATGATACACCAGCACGTACACCCTAGAACTGTGATTAGTACATGTTAGTACTGTGATTAGTCCAAAACTATAAACATGCACTGTGATTAGTCCGAAATATAAACATGCAGCGCTATTTGTTTTTGACCGGAAATGCAAAAGAAATAATTATAATAAACATATGAATTAATTTGCATGCACCAAACCTATTATCATTAATAATATGATATTATAAAATAATATTAAAGAAATCTAAACGTTATCTATGCACAGTGGATCTGGGATCTGAAATAAAAAAAAGAAAATAATAATAAAGAAAAGAAAATAAATAAATAAATAAATAAATAAATAAATAAAAAATAAAAAAATAAAAAAATAAAAAAATAATAATAATAATAATAATAATAATATTTAAAAATAATAATAGCCTAAGATTCAGAATGCTAAAAAGTTTAAAAGTTTATAGAAAAAACAAGCAATGCACACGTTCTTCTTCGCCAATGAGAAATTAGTTCCAGAAACGTCTTTTTTGTCTAAATAGCTGTACTCCACTCATTTTCAACGCGTTGTTGAAGTTTTGTGTTATTTTACTACACCCTAACAATGGTGGTCAGATTACCTGACAGTAACTATAACCATATAATTCACAGATAATTACATTCTCGTCTTAACCCTTATGATCTTGGGTTGAAATGATCGTTTTAAAATGGACTCAGAACCAAAGATATAAAATTGTTTTGTAACTTAATGCACTTGGCTGATTGTTTTGTATTTAATGAACATGAAAAAGGGCAATTTGACTTTTTTGGGTGCATATTTTTTATCCAGAAACACACCTGCTGGTAAGAGCATCCCCAGACCGTTCCCACAAAATAGCTAAACATAGGTACAGACTAAATTTGTGAGTAGAATTGCAGATAAATAAGAATTACGCATTTTGCGGTTGATTTAATGCAAATTTTCAAAAAAACAAAAAACAAAACCCCGAAACTGTGATTTCCAGATTATTCACCAATTGCTCACAAGTTGTTTGAGGTACTTGATATGCAACTTTGCTTTGGATACTTTTTTCTTGTTGTTACACACACTACCGGTATGATTTTGCTAGGGTGTGTTTTGGCTGGTTAATGAGGTCATGTAATGGAATTCAGAGGAAGAGTTATTGAATCAGATGCAGGATGGAGATGTCATCGTGCGCCTGCGTGAGACACAGAGCTGTGAAAGCCCTCTCATCAATTCTAATCAGCTTTTAACGAAGAAATCAGTTCTTCCAAACGAGACGACGAGACGATCGCTTCATTCGCTAATAAGAACGAATTATTAAATTACACATCGGATTATGAAGAGCGGATAATTATCCTGGCTGTGAGTGAGCATGTAATCAAATGAGAGGGTTAATTACTCTCTCTCTCTCTCTCTCTCTCTCTCTCTCTCTCTGATGCACACACTCCCATTGGTATGCTGCATGTGACCGTACATGTCATGTGACCTCTTTACATTTTATTTTGACCCAAGTGAAAAAACACCTGTAAACGTGCAAGCGCTTCACACACACTTAAAAAAAAACGTAGCAACAATAGTAAGATAAAAAAAAACAAAAAAAAACAAAGACAACAACAGAGACGATGCCCCGCCTCCCGCCCCTTTGTTATAATTATACCTTGTGTTTTTATTTTTCTCTCCCGCCTCCACTCTTCTTTCACATGAAGCCTGGTGATGAATATTTTATGAACCCAGGGACTGGCGGTGCTCCGCCCTGGGGACCCGCAACTAGAATATTTTAACTGTACATTTAAAGGCCAAACGCACGTGGCGAGCTCGTGCTGCCGGAAGTCTTCTTCTTCTTCTTCTTCTTCTTCTTCTTCTTCTTCTTCTTCTTCTTCTTCTTTGCTGTTCGCCTGGTAGCCAAAATTACTCGCCACTCAGTTATCACGAACATGACAAAATAAAAGCGATAAATCTATTTATTTATTTATTTATTTATTTATTTATTTATTTATTTATTTATTTAACAGATACGCCCTGTATCTGATAAAGTAATTTCTGTCTCATTCCCAGGTTTAGATACTATTGAGGGAAGTGTAGTGCTTATATTTGTTAATTGTTGTTTTGTCTTTAGTCCATTTTTGTTTTTGGTATCTCCTTTCAGTCTCATATTTGAAGTTCTGCTTTTGTACTAGTTCTTTATGCAATATTAATTAAATTGAGTGGTTATTAGTTTGTGTTCTGAGGGGCTGTAAAGAAGAAGAAGCTCATTTGCTCTATATATATATATATATTATATATTATATATATTATATATATTATATTTATTTTATATATATATATATATATATATATATATATATATATATATATATATATATATATATATATATACATGTAATATATGCATTTATATAATTAGCGTTTTGAATTTAAATTCATTGATTATTGTTACCGCAGCGTCGCTCTAGGACAAATAATTTCTTTATCATTTTTCACTTTAGTTATTTTTGTTTTAATAATTAATCACATAATGTAAGCAAAAGCGTTTTTATATTAACACGTGTTTATATTTACATGATATCTATCGCTGAATAGACAAACGAGCTGACATTTTATGCAATTATAAGATTTGCACAAATTTCCATAATTCATTAACGCAAATAAACCAAGTTTTCCAGTTTCGGTTCATTCAACAATACGTTAAAAAGCACAGAAATAAATATTAATGAACCACAAAGAAGTTCTAACTCGTTTTATGTGAATCTCATCTATCAATATAGCCATCAAGACACAAAACATGTCCTGGAATAAAACACAACCTATAAACAATTTTTTTTTGTTTGCTAATATACATCAGGATTTGTTCCACGTAACGTTTATTGAATATTTTTCCACTTTTGCGCCCCACTGATTAAATTCATCATTGTGTTCAAATAGATGTGTTGAGAAGCAGAGGCCTGCGGTGATTAAATATTTAAGAGTTCAGGATGGTGGGCCTTTCCCTTTCTCTCTGTACCAGAAATCAGCTTTATACAGTAATTAGAGAGAAATAAGGAAATGTGTATGTCGCGTAAAAAAAAAAACTTTAGATTGCTGAAAATGCCATACATTAACCAGTACACACATAAAGACACACAAATATAATAAACATTTCTCTTTAATTTATTTTAAATAATATGAAACGAGTTTTTGCGTTAAATGCTTTTTTTTGCGGTAAACGAAAATTAATCACAATTTAGCGATTATATACATAAATTGCGTCATTTAATATTAATTTGAATTAAACAGTGGTCTTTTTTAAGTTTTGTAAAAAAAAAAAAAAAAAAATCTAGTGAAAATTGATTTTCGCTTTCATAAGATTATAACCTATGTTATGTTAAACAAACCACAAAGTAGTTCATGTAAAATAAAGAAATCAACACTCGGTCATGAATTGTAGATAGGTAACTGAATCGCCTTGGATACAAAATGAATCGATTCACCCCCCCCCCCCCCCCCCCCCCCCCCCTCTCTCTCTCTCTCTCTCTCTCTCTCTCTCTCTCTCTCTCTCTCTCAGTTTATACTACAGAACAGAATCATTTACATAAAGTCCTTAAGGCAAATAACTGTTGGGGGGCTCTAATTTATATCTGATCGAAAATTAGCCGTCATTATGCGCTCCATTAGGCGCCTCTTTAATGTGCTTCTGAGCGCCATTTGTCAAGCAGCTTGTTAATATCCTTCAACTCTTTAAAGTCGAGAAGCTCATTAAAGCCTCTGAGCCCATAGTATTGATGCTATTTTGTAAAAAAAAAAAAAAAAAAATCTCGAGGCTAAAAAAAACGTTTAAAAAACATACGTATTCTCATCTATTGGACCATCTCCAACATCTATCTATCTATCTATCTATCTATCTATCTATCTATCTATCTATCTATCTATCTATCTATCTATCTACACACACACACACACACACACACACACACACACACACACACATTAGAATGGTTCTATTTTGTTCCCAGGTTGAATAAACATCCTTACTGTGGTTTGTACCTTTCCTGAACCTGTCAGTCCTAATTTGCTGTCCAGCTTTCCTCAAGAACAACCCTGGAGCATTTTTTTCTATTGTGTCATATATGATGCAATATCAATAAAGAAGCCCCCATGGTGCAAAACAGTGGAGAAATAAAAGTATGAGTGAATGAATAAACAGCTAGGTGAACAGACAGCTTGTCCCATGTGAAAAGAGGGATGGCTCCTTAGCTTCTATTCAATTGTATTACATTTTATTTTATCATTAGTAATTGCTGAAGAAGAGACTGAATTGAGTTAGCCGATATCTAAATTAATAATGTCATGTTAATACTGCCAAATATCTGATCCGAAATCTGATTATACACGATATATCTGTAGAAGTCTATCACACTTCAATTTGAGAGAATAAATGTCTATATAAGGAATGAATACATTTATTCACAAGTAATTTTGCCTAATCGTACATCTTTGTAACACATTTTCTTTGTTTAAAACCTCATGAGACTTTACAGTCCACACTCTATGACAATTTCCAGTCTAGATTTTATTTACTTAACATCAATAAGTTTATTTATTTATTTTTAAATATATGATAGATCGGATAAGCGGTACAGACAACGGAGAGGAATGGAATGTTCATAAGTATGATACTTATGAAGTAAACTTTGAATAGTAAGTACAACTAAGTATAAATCTAAAGGATTGTTGTCAGGGCTTTGAGAGGATATTGTCAGTGTTTCTTATATATCTCACAATATTTGTAGCTTTTAGGAAAAGGACAGTAATCTGGACTGAATTTCCTAAAAGCTTTGCAGAGTCAAGAGCATCTCATCTTGGGAGAAAAAGAGGAAAAAATATAATGTGTAACGTGATGCTCGCTCTACCTTTTAACAGTAATCTTTTTGCTTAAATGTTTTTGGGAAACTCTGCCTTGTTGCTGGGGTCATAGGCTCAAGCATATATACACTTTAATCTTTTATCTTTGAATCAAACATTTTTACTCCTTAAATATATTTTAAAAGCATTTTACAGGCACAAATGGTAGAAAAGTTAAAGGTATCACCCCACTGATAAGAAAAGGAGTGTAACACACCAATCTTTTAATCCACCATCTCAATACAGCAACATGCTCATATCATGTCATAAATAATAGCTTTGAATTGTATAAGTTCAATACAGACCTCTTCTTTATGAGCATTTATGATTTTAGGCAATTAAACATATTGAGAACAAATTTAGAAATGTATAGCTAGAAATATGATATTCATAAGTAAAACATGAATACTGTGTTGATATTGTCGTCCAATAAATGCTGGATTCACTACTTCCTGTGTACACACAATAATGAACATTTTTATACTGTAAAACAAAAATAATATCAGGATTTTTGAAAGGAAAAGAAATACCAAGACAGGATAGAATATAGACAGGATGCCTTATACTACTAAAGAATCTTATTTACTCTCAGAAATACAGGTACCAATCTGTGCCATTCCATGTGGCTGGATTTTTACCATCCAACCACGTATACTCATCTTCGCTCTTAAAAATAAAGGTTCCAGAAAGAACCAAAAATGATTTTTCATCGTGATTCCATAAAAGAACCATTTTTGGTTCCACAAAGAACCTTTCAGAAAAAGGGTTTTAAAGGAATCTCTTTTTTTCTTAGTGTCATAAAGAACATTTTTATACCTTTTGTGTAATGGAAGCATTCCATGGACGGTAAAAGGTTCTTTATAGAACCGTACATCCTGACAAAGAACCTTTTAGGAACCTTTTTTTAAGAGAAATGTTGATCCAACTGTCTACCTTACATTTATTTCAAAGTACATACATATTTTTAAGTTGCTTGATAGTACTTTTGCCCGAATCCAATGATTTCTGAGATGAAAGACTCGAAAGAACATGTTATCTAGTTATTTTGTTATTTTACTGGAGGACGCAGGTTCTAAGAAAGAAATGGGGTCCAGGCACCTAGACATGACTTGCTTTTGCTTCTCTATTCGCTCACATGTAGATATAAAATCCTCCTGCTTTTTTTTTTTTTTTTTTAGAGAAGTCTCACAGCTTAATGTATGGTTCCTATGTTTCTAAAATCACGTGCTTGGTGCCTGTGGGTTGGAAACCACGCTTCTTTATTATTGCTTAAAAAACCAGGGCTGCAGCTTCCTCGGGGCGAAAGCAATAACGCGGGTAATTAGAATGCTAAAGACAGATGTAAATAAAGGCAATGAGACAGCGGTGAGGGATGAGGCAGGCAGGGTCAGGCTCTCATCTAAAAAACCCCAGTTGGTAGCGAATGACAGGACAGCCGGCCCTGTGCCAGAGGCCCGGGGCTACTGCTCTAAACCACGATGCTCCAGTGACTCCAACGAGCTTGATAGAGAGCTGTACCCGGTGCATAAACACACCAAATGCGTTTTTAAGCATCAGCCTTTAGATTAATGCATGCACGAAATGAGCCGTCATTAAGGTGCTGGGTGAAATATCGTGAGCAGTCAGTCTTAATTGATGTAGCATCACATTAATGGAGGGAAATTAAAATGCGGCGAAATGTTTGCTTGTCAATCAAGTGGGAGACATGCATCACATTGCAAACAAGCTCTGACACTCGGAGAGTGCGCTTGTATAAGTTTAATGATGGTCTAACTGCTATTGTGGGAAGAATCTGTACACTGGTTAAAAGGTTTTTAATGAGGAATCTGAGGAATGCACCTGCTTCACCCTTTTAGTCTAAGATGGAGCTTTCAGAGTCATTTTTTATGTTTGATTCAACTGTATGACAATTATTCCAGGATTCTCACAAATCTGAAATCTTTTTCCTGTGACAAATTGCACTGTGATGAAGGTACTTTGTCTTAATCAAACAATTTTATGGTATCTTTTAGTACAGATGATCATGTGATCAGTATCTTCTTATAGATTCCTTTATAAACCTAATTAAAAAACATCAGAACTTCAACCACTACAAACTTTATATTACATTACAATGATGATTAATTCTCAAATTTCAAAAGTTTTCAGACAAAAGTTGTTTCCATAGTAACAACTCATTCACAGGGACTTGTACTCCACAAAAATAGATTAAAAAACCTGTGTGATTGTTGATTCTATGACATTTTCTTCTTTATTTAAAAATATTGGAAGGAGTCTCCAGTGTCAGTGCTTCATAACAGCCAGAATTAATAAAGACAATACAGGAAATCAGTGCTTTCCAGTTACTCTGTACCATGACATGCTGTTTTTTTATGTCATATTAAGTTCAAAAGAGAAAAATATTCCCATCAAACAATAAACATAACTGTAAACAGTTATACACAATTATTTCCAAATTGATGTGGATAACACCTAGCATGTGTACATCACTACACATGCTGAACTTTCAACCCTTTTTTTTTTTTGAAGGCAGACTTGATCCTCTGTATATCACAGTGATTCAGCCCAGTGGTCTGCTTCACCTATTTTATTCACACTGGTGTTTTATTCATGCACATCTCAAGAAGAGTGCTGTTAAAAGAGATACCAATCCCTCAGTCCTCTAATGAGAAGCTTGTGGGAACTTCACCTGACATTTCCATTAGGACACTGAGCTTTCTCTGTTTCACTCTTTCTCCTCACAACAGCTCTAATCACATGACAAGAAACACTGAGCTGGCAATATAACGGCGACATGAGACACCAATCACCAGGTGTGAAATAACAAAGAATATTACCTAGCTTTGTGCACCAAACTCAACACCACTACTAATATTACTTCTCTACTATTATACTACTATATTAACTACTATATCTACTGCTCTATCTATTATTGATATTATTACGCCTCCTCCTATACTACTGCAACTAATAATAGTAATAACATTAAGACTAACAATACTACTACTATTACTATTATCACTTTTCCTCCTCCTCCTCTTCCTCTTCCTACTATACTAAGTATAATACTAACAAACTAACTACTGCTATTACTGCTGCTCCGACTACTACTTCTGCTGCTACTACTATGACAACTACTACTACTACTACTACTACTACTACTACTACTACTAATAATAATAATAATAATAATAATAATAATAATAATAATAATAATAATAATAATAATAATAAGTGTATGACTAACAATACCATTACTATTAATCCTCCAATGTTAGTCATAATAATTAGACTAACATTACTACTACTAACAAAACTAACAGTACTACTATCACGATTACCCCCACCTCCTCCTCCCACTGCTACTACTAATAAGGCTAACAATGAACATCTTCCTCCTTCTCCTCCTCCTCCTACTTCTAATAAGCCTAACAGTATTACTACTACCACTCTCCTCTTCCTATTATAACTACTAGTAATAATAAAGCTAATAATACTCATCTTCCTCCTTCTCCTCCTCCACCTCCTCCTCCTCCTCCTCCTCCTCCTACTACTACTATTAGCCTCACTCTCCTCCTCCTCCTCCTCCTCCTCCTCATCCTAATAACACTAACAATACTATAACTATCACTATTACCCCCCACTCTCCTCCTACTACTACTAATAAGACTAACAGTATTACTACTATCACTATTACCCCCACTCTCTTCCTCCTCTTATAACTATTACTAATAGTAAGGCTAACAATACTCATCTTCCTCCTTCTCCTCCTTCTCCTCCTCCACCGCCTCCTCCTAATAACACTAACAATACTACAACTATCACTATTACCCCCCACTCTCCTCCTCCTACTACTACTAATAAGACTAACAATGCTACTATTATCACTATTACCCCCCACTCTCCTCCTCCACCTCCTCCTCTTCCTACTACCACTACTGCTACTACTACTACTACTAAGGCTAACAGTACTCACCCCCCTCCTCCTCCTACCATTACTATACTATTTCTATTATTATTACCCACACTCTCCTCTTCCTACTACTCCTACTACTACTACTACTACTAAGTAGTTATTATAATAAAAAGAAGATGACGAAAATTAATAATAACCAAACTAATATTACTATTGCTCATCCTCCTCCTTCCCGTCCCCCAACTAGCATTACTACTACTGTTACTTCTACTGATACTACTAATTCTTCTTCTTCTTCTTCTTCTTCTTGATAATAATAATAATAATAATAATAATAATAATAATAATAATAATAATAATAATAATAATAATGGACTTCTAGGAGAAGTGGGAACTCATATTTTGTACTGTACTGAGTGTGCCATGGTTTAATATTACTCCTCATCATTGTGTGTTGTGACATATTTTTCACAGAGGAATGCCACATTTTGGCTCCATTTTCAATATGCACATTATTACACGCCACCGCAGAGGCACGATGAGGGGAAAAAAGACTTTCTCCTGTTTATTGGAGTGCAGCTGCAGCGGCACTGCACAGATGTAATTACGCCTGGGATGTCGGGGGAGCTGTTCAGCGGGCAGCAATGAATTTGTCAGTCATGATGAGGGAGCACTCAAGAGACGGCATTAAGCAACAAGTCCAATGCACACTGAACTTCTATGCTATATGTGTTTCTGACTGAAATAAAGCAAAAAAGGTGAAGATAGTACACGCGAGCATAATAAATAATCATTTAGTGATTCAAGCTTCTGAACTGTTCCAAGACATCTCTAATAAATTCTCTTTCCAAACCTACATTAGCTAACATATGACCTGAATATTTTATTTAACATTTATTTTCAATCATGAAAACAAGGGTGGTATAAAGTAAAAGGGGAAAAAAAAATGAATTGAATATTGAAATGTTAAATGTTAAGCCCAAATAATGAGATAATAGGTCAAAATTATGAGATAGTATATCAATAATAATGAGATAACATGACAGTACAGAGATAATTCAGAATACAGAGTTATGAAGTCTAAACAATGACATATTCATTTCAACTGATAAAATAATCTGTTGAAACAAAAGAAGATAATCTTGAAATAACGAGACAACTCAAAAATAATGAGACGATTCAAAATAATGTGTGTCGAATTCTAAAGACTGAGATATTAAGTGCAAATAATGAGATAATATGTCAAAGAGAGATATTTTAAAAATCGTTAGATAATTCAACATTATGAGCTATGAAATCTAAATGGCATGATATTAAATCCAAATAATAAAATAATGTCAAAATGAGATAATATGTCAAAACACTGAGATGATTCAAGAGAATTAGTTTAAATAATGAAGTAATAAGAGATAATATGTATATGTTATGAATAATATACTGACATAATTCAAAAAATCATTCTAAATAACAAGATAGCAATCCCAAATAATGAGATAAGATGTAAAACAATTAATTTTAAATAATGAGATCCGTTAAAAATAAGTAGGTGACTACTTTAATTAATTTAAAAAAAGTAAGATAATGTAAACCAAAACAATGTATTATGATTGTAAATAGTGAGATATTAAGTGCAAATATGAGATAAGGTAGATATCAAAGGTCAAAGGTAGATATCTTGAAAAAGTTCGATTATTCAACATATAAAAATGAAATAATGTTCAAATGAGATAGTATGTCAAAACATACTATCGATTCTATCATATTAATCATACTATCATACATGACGATTCAAGAGAATCAGTTTAATTAATGAAATAATAAGAGATAATACGTAAATGTTACATATAACTTAAAGAAATAATTAAAAGAACATTCCAAATAACAAGATATTAACCCCAAATGATGAGATAATAAATGAGATAATCAGATAATTCATTGTTGAAATAATGAGATATGTCAAAAATAAGGAGGTGACTGAAAATAATGAGTTACGAAGTATAAATAAAAAAGAAATTAAGTAAATAAATCATCAAAATAATGCATTATGATTGTAAATAATGAGATATTAAGTGCAAATATGAGATAGTAATAAGATAAGAGACTTACTAAGTTATAATAAGGAGCTATTAAGTCAAAATCATGGCATAGCAACATAATAGCTTGAAATATAACAACGTAATATCCGAGGTTAACAAAACAAAATAAAAACATTAAGACAGAAGTTTCTGGAATACCAGGTGGTACTGGAAGCAACATTCACGTGGTTTGCATTAGCAATTAAAATCCAAGCTGCCCATTAAAATCCAATCACTAGTTAAACTATTTCATTTCATTTGACATAAGATAATACAACATAAATATACAAATATAAATGATAATTTTTTAGTAATTATGTTTAACGCAGATCAGGAAGTGCCAAGATGTTTTCATGAAGATGTCGTAGCACATGGTTGGTGGTTCTTAATACAGCAGCAGACATGGGAGTTGAGTTTGCAGTCAGTATTAAGTGTAGTTACAGTGTGAATTTTAGGTGTACAGACTCGTTTCTTAGTCATGGATCAACATGTTAGGAAAATGTTGATATTCCAGACACTTTTGCTTTGTTTCTGTTGTTTCGTTATTTGTATTATTGTTGTTTTTGGGAATAACTTATAATTATAACTTATAATAACTTTAATTAATATTTCATTAACAGACATTACATAATGTTTAACGGATCTTGAGTTAATATTTATTCAAATATCTAGAAATATAAAGGACAGATATGGTTTTAAATGGTTTAGTCTCATGGTTTTTGATCAGAAGGTTGGGGTTAATGCTTTGCAAAACAATATATATATTCTACTTTTTACTTAACAGCTAAGTAAACATTCCAGTTATCTGCTAATTCAATAATAAACCAGTGGATGTGGATGTGGATTATTTTCCCATATCAGCATGTGCCAAAGTGATTGACTGTTCTTATATTACATGTATTTACAATCAATTTAGGCCAATAATTTTAAATTAATTAATCAATGACAAGTCATACATTTTATCCATTTATAGGTATATTTAAAGCTGTGTATCATTGACTAGACAAGTTATTTCCTGTTATCATTTACGTTATTTATAAGAGTTAGGAACAGTTTTTTCATCACCAGGCTCTTTTTTATTATCTCTATTGTTTATAAGACAAAAATGGAAACTGTTCCAAAGAAAACAAATCAATCCTTTCAGACCAGTCAGAATTGAGAATTCAACATTGTTATTTATTTATTTATTTATTTATTTATTTATTTATTTATTTATTCATTTATTTATTCATTCATCATTTATTTATTTATTTATTTTACCACATATAACACAATAAAAATACCAGTGTCCTCATATGCTTAGATGCTTATGCTTTCCCCTGCTTTTTTCTTTTTTTCCAGCTGATCATGGCAGCCTAGCTTCCTTTATTATTCAGACACCTTGCCCTACATAATTATGAGGGTCGCAAATAATTTTCGCACTGGGCCGTGACACTGCCTTGTTTTTGTGCTCTTGTGAGTCACATAAAGGGACACAAACAGCTGCAAACAACAGAGCAATCAACGTTCCATCTGCTGCCATGGCCCACTTGCATGAACGTATGTCACTACTTCTTTTTACTTCATGCCAAGTAGGTGCCTGAGGACATGCATCCCCGAGAAAAGGACCTATTTTCTGAGGAGGAGAGAAAAAAAAAAAGAGACTGTTTGTGAGGAAATGCCAGAGTAGCAATGCATTACTTTATCTTGGTGACAGGAGTTGTTTAGAAATTTCCCCTCGCTGGTGTAAAAGTGTGGTGCAGTGCAGTTTCGGGTTGGATAATAGGAACCTCGCTGTCGATCGTTTGCAGCATCAAAGTATGATGAAATTTTATTTCGTTAAGTGCATCACTCAACAAGATTTCCATAAACAAATATACAAAACAACCACAGATGGGTTTTTGGGGGGCTTGAACCCAAAAGAAATCAGGCCACATAATGTGAAATAAATAGTGATTCATTTCAGGCCATGGCCTCGGAAAGAAACCTGCAGTCATTAATAATGAGAGTGTGATGCAGTTAGAACCCACTGTGAAGCACTTGGAGGTAAGCTTCTCTCTCTCTTTCTCTAATACGCTAACAGCAGGAGAAGTCTCCCAGTTCCACCTGCGTGGAGCAGCACATTTCCCTGAGGCATCAAGCCACACGTTCTGTCAGCTTCATCGTTCTTTTAGCCACATTAGCGACATTATTTGCACCAAATTAATGGCTGCGTTCTTTCAATATTTATGAAGTAGCAATGGTTTTAGCAAGCTGCATTAGCACATGCCAGGTTGCTAGCACTTTCAATGCAAAATACTTCCTTATCCACTTATTTTGTACTGAGTGAGTGCAAATTTGTCAATTTGTCAAAAATGGGTCTGTTTCACCACAAATTTAGAGTAAAATTATTCACGGAAAACTTTATAAGCAACTGCTTACCACAGAATCGCTGATATTAGTATCATGTTCTTCTGCAAGGAAAAGGGGTATTGGTGGCTCAGCGCTAGGGTTCTTGCCTACCATGCAGAAGGCCTGGGTTCAATTCCCAGCTGCTGTTGCAGTTGTTGTGCAGACCAGTTGGCCCACTGTGGTGACCCTGAACAGGGAGCAGCTAAAACGCCCTTCTTCTACAAGGAAATTTTTTTTTCTCTTTATCAGAGCCATCAAGACGTGATCATAACTGAAGAACGCTAAAACAACATCAACAACAAAGCTGAATAAAAGATTTAAACTCTTCATGGAAGAAATCTTTCACAGCTTTCAGGTTAAGGTAATGCATAAAGACATTAGCATTAATGATGATTAGCTAGATATTTAGATAATTGAGATAGTTTTGGAGTTATAGTATGATATTTCTCAATAAAATTGAATAAGGACTAAACACATAACAGGTGAACATAATAGGATAACAAATAATAGCAGGACAGGTATGGAGTCAATAGAGAAACAAGTGATGTGAAAGTAGCAGCGATTATTCTGTTAGCATGCTGAGAGAAGGAATTTGTGACAGTAGATGGGTGAATAAGTATCACAGATAATGCACTTCTCTAGTGCTAAGATCAGCTAGCTGTATTTGGAATAAACTGAGAGCTAAACTAACAGTGAGCTGGTACTGAGAAAGATGAGTGGTGTTGCTTGTTCACTGTAGCCAGCACTTGCAAAATACTGATTACACACAAAAAATAATCTGAGAATTAGAAAACTTGTCCCTGCTGTTTGCTCTAACATATCATTTCCTCTGTTCTTCCTCAACAGCTATGGAAGCTGAGGTAAGGTGGACCAAACGTGAAGGGGAATAATGCATTGTCTCACCAAATTGAGGGGGTAAATATGCAGCAAACTGTGAAAACCCTCATTTTGTTCATAGAAAGTATGAAATGTTTCCACATTTTTTTATTTATAAAAAAATATTTATAGAATATTCTAGTTATTTGTTTATTATAAGAGTTTCAAGATTTAAGTTTCAAGTCTTAATTTTTAGCCTTTCAAGAAATAAATATTTGACTAAGAAATGATTTTTGTGGCTGAAATTTCCAAGAATCTTTAATAAATCTAATTAAGTTGGTAACTTTAAATGCGTCTAATGTTAGCCAAAGTCAAGCATATACTATAGATTATTCATTCATTGTCTGCCACTTATCCGAACTACAGTCGGGTCACGGGGAGCCTGTGCCTATCTCAGGTGTCATAGGGCATCAAGGCAGGATACACCCTGGATGGAGTGCCAACCCATCGCAGGGCACACACACACTCTTGCAATCACACAATTTAGACAGACAATTTAGAGAGGCCAATCAACCTACCATGCATGTTTTTGGACTGGGGGAGGAAACCGGAGTACCCGGAGAACACGCAAACGGCAGGGGGCGGGAATCGAACCCCCAACCCTGCAGGTGTGAGGCAAACGTGCTAACCACTAAGCCACCGTGCCCCTACTATAGATTAAATGAACTTCATTTTTGACACAATTAATGAAACATTTTAAACAAACTTAAGTCAAGCCTAGAACACTCTCAGATCATGCTAATGTGAGGTAAATGGAGGCAGGGCCTTCAGGGGGGGTCATTTAACCCTTTTTTTACCAGCACACTGAGACTTATTGGACATTTTCACTGAATTTCAGTAAACAAATTGTTTTATCGTCGTAAATCTGATATGAAATTAGTCAGAAATAATGTTGGCTTTCAGTGTGTAAAGTATCTTGATTCTGTGTTTAGCTTCTACTGAGTCGGGTGATAAGAAATGGGGTGGGGTTTGAGCCCCCTGCTGGTTGAATAATTCAAACCTCTTCACAAATAATAGATAAACATAGATAAAACTGAAACTTTTGTGATAGTAAAACGCTATACAAAAGCTGTGGTAACATTATAACAGTTAAACTCAAGAACCAGACTTTTTATGTTCAAATGTTTTCTTGAAGCCCATCCTTCAAGGCTGCGATGGCCGAGAGGTTAAGGCGTTGGACTCGAAATCCAATGGGGTTTCCCCACGCAGGTTCGAACCCTGCTCGCAGCGTGTTTATTCAACTTTATGTGCCCTCCAAAGAGAAAGGTGAACCTTATAGATCATGCAGTGTGGGACAATGGTCGCTCAAGTGGTTAAGGCTCTGCGCTGTTGGTTGGAAGATTGGGATTCAATCCCCAGCACTTTTAAGCTGCCACCATTAATCCTTAAGTAAGGTCCACAACCTTCCTGCTCCAAGGGTGCTGTATCAAGGTATGTGTGTGACCCTGTGCTCTGACCCCAACCCTCAAGGCCTGGATATATGAAGAAAATATTTTGCTGTGCACAAAGCACATAATCCATCAGTGAAAAATGTGTTTAAAACAACTATTCAACCATTTCAGATTCATTTGTGGATTTGTTTCATTCATCTGCCAATGTTATTAAGGGGTAAAGAATTATTTAGTATATTTCTAAGTTGTATTAGCATAATTTTATCTGAGGCACATGTACAAAATATACCAATGTTGGTGGGTCTGTTCGAAATGTACCGCAGCAAAAGCACTTAGTCTTCGACTCGGCTGGCGTCGTTACCCTGCGAGTGCTACTTCCATCAACAACGACCTCATTACAAGTCCATACAATCTTTTGATATAGCCAAGTCCATTAAGCCTCATTATTGGATAAGGGGTCAATGTGACTTGTAGTCCTGTGGGTGGGATTCTGGGAGTTGTAGGAGATTTAGAGTGTATATTACATGTACCCCCTCCAGAAACACAAGGCGTTCACATATTCCTGTCTGTTTTTCTCTCGCTCTCATTTACTTTAGTGGCAACTGTGTAAAGTACATAATTCAAACAACCAGGGAATAGCTGTGGGCTTCTATCCACCTGCTGGCTTTTATTAGCTAATTAATGGTGATTTATTCGAGCGTAGCCGTTCGCCTTTAGGAGTCCGTGAACGCTAGGTGCATTTTGATGGTAATTATGTTTATTTGATGGCAAGTCTGCTAAAACAAAAAAAAAAGTTCTGTCTCTTATGCCCCACAGCAATGAAAATTTCAACTCGAATAGAGATGACCTTGTGCTTTTTCTCTTTTTCTTTTTTTCTTTCTCTCATTAGTACCTATCATACTAAAGGTCTATTTACACACCTTACAAACCCCCCCCCTCAAAACAGAAAGCGAATAAGTGATATTTAAAGTTAAGGATATGTTACACTTCTATCAATTTGCTAGAAAACAACTTCTTGACTTCTTAACTAAATATCTTTTTCCCCAAAAATTACTCCAGTGTTTTACTGTGATGTAGTGTTACTGAAATTATACATATGGGAAAACTATTTATCTTCACACCTCTTTTCATCTTAGATTTAAAGCATTTGGCAGACACACTTATCCTGAGAGAAAAACATTTTTATCTAGTTCTCTACAGCCGAGGGGTAATGGCCTTGCTCAGGGGCCCAACAGTACAGCTTGGTGGACCTGGGATTTGAACTCACAGTCTTCTGGTCAGTAGGCAAACGCCTTCAAAAACAAAGCTGGTAGATGCCATATTTTTGCCAACTTTCTTCATTCCCAACTCAGAGTAAATAATCGTTACAATATTTACACAGGGAAAATCTTCAGAGTTGGTTTTAATATCTGTATGCCTATACACATGGTCTACATCATTAGAAACTAGAATACATTTAATTAAATAATCCAGAGCAAGTTGATATATTTTCATGCAATCCTAAAACTAATGTCCGAATGCTTATCCTTGACCTTCAAAACTTTTTATACAACATTGTATTGAGTCTTGTGAAATGTTAGGAATTTGGTCAGGACATGTGGAAGCTAAAAAATGTACATGTTTGAAAAGTGAGAGTATTCTCTCTTGGGTTTGTCTTTCTTTTTGCTTTTCCTGTTTTGGCAAGCAAAAAATGTACAAAAATAATTTATGTATTGACAAATTTGCAGAGGTGCACCAGGGTCAGGCCTGGTCTGAAAGTGTGAGAAAGCTGTGAAAGTCTTGTGCAGATTTGTTATATTGACAAAAATAACTGGTTTAGACTCAGAAAATCAAATATAAAAACAAACCCAAGTGCTAATGCTTGGGTAGATATTAATAAATGGTTTAGAGAGAGGCCAAATATTTGGCTAATGCCAAATAGCGTTTATTTTAAAATACTGATACATCGAGTATGTCTGCATGTACTTAAAAATACACTTGAAAAATCTGTACCTGAAAACACAACCGCATCTGCACGCAGGAGAATTTCTCCCCACAAGCCGAGCCAGCTGACAAGTCGCTGTCAAATCTACAAAATCCCAGAGTGAATGCGATCAAAGTTGGCCTCTTGATGTTTTCACCCACTTGGTTGCATATCCTTGGGGAAAAGTCTCTGTTTTTTTTTTTTTTTTTTTCAATCCCATTGCAGACTGAATCCCAAAAGGCAAATGGAAATATAATGTACTCTGTCAAGTCACCTGGCAGGTCTCAAATGAGCGGATTAGCTGAAGAAACCTGGGGTTAAACTCCGACTGCACGAGCATTCACTCTTCCCTGATCCTGTTTCATTGCAATTCAAACAGAAATTCTTAACAGCGGGGTGAAAAAAATAACAATATCACACAATTACGAGACGGCGCCTCAAGCAATCCGTTTGGTAAAGAGAGAGCTTGCTAGCAAGGTGCCTCAGTGCTTTAAAGACAACCTTGGTAATGTTTACACTCTGGGAATTGAGCTTGCCTTCATGCTGAATGTGTGTAAAATGTTATCCCTGTGATGTGAACTTGACAGACATTAAGGAAAATGTCAGCGTGATGGAACGCGATGTATACGACACTGTACGACTGCGAAAAGAGAAGCTGCGAAAATAACAGCCGGGACGTTAAAATGAGCCGGGTGTGACCGGATGATTGTGATCAATACGAAGCAGTCGACGGAAGAACGGAAGCATACCAATTCCATACCAAGGCAGATATAAAGCTATAAAAATACATCTGTATTATTCACAGCAGTGCTACATAAAGGTCACTGAGTATTTAGAGTTGAAATATTGTACACTTTATTCCTCCTATCGTAGAGCATGCAGAGAGACTTTTATCCTGGAAAAGAAAAAAATACTATTGTGATATATATATATATATATATATGTATATACATACAGTATACACTGAAGAGCATTCAGGATTCTCTATAAATCTCCCATAATGAGATTGGGCATCATTTATCAAAATGTAGACAATTTTAGACAAGAATTGTGTTGTTCTTGTCTAAGAATTGAATTGTGTTGTGTGAAAATCTCGTTATTTTGGGGAAAAAACTAAACATTTCTAACCTATTAACTTAACGTGATCCTCAATTGATCAGCTTCAAAATGTTAAATTGGTGATACATTTATATGATTTTATATATGCATCAAGATTAAACACCCTATTTAGTTCAATTTACAGAAGAATCCATTGACAATTTAAAAAAAAAATTAGGTGTTTCATACCAATAAGATCTAAAACAAATCAATACATTATACCGATTGAAACTATCCTCTCAACTAGAACAAGAGTAATAGTTCAGTGGTTAAAATATCTGCCCAAAGTGGGCGTGGCCAAAACTGTACCGAGTAATAATTCCCCACTTAAAACAAACAAAAATTCAGAGCTATACAGCACAAAAATCCATAACGTATTTCAGACTTTTCTTTTTTCTTTTTTTTTTTTAACTTACTCATGTGACTGAATTCTCATCACTTCTGTTCTCCTCACTCGGAGGTCACTCGCTGCTGCTGAGAATGGCTCCACATGGACAGCCTGGAGATACATGAAATTACTGTGGACGGTTCCGCTTAGAAATCATGAAGATGGCTTTGGACTGCAGTTGACATTACTGTTTTGTGCTCAAGTCTCCATCAGTCGATAACTTCAACAAGACTGACTTCATGTTACGAATAGAAGTCTAGTGTCCTGATTACGACCACACAGTTATAGAAGTCTCTGGTGTCACCCAGATGAGGATGGCTTCCCTTGGTTCTTCTCAAGGTTTCTTGCTCATATCGTCTCACCATTGTTGCCTCTGTCTAGCTCATTAGGGAGAAATTTACATTAAATTAACTATATCTTGAATTTATAGCTTTCTATGAATCTGCTTAGTGAAAATGTCCATTGCTATGTCCAAGAGTTATACAAAAACATTGAATTGATTTGACTTGGTTTTATTTCCTGAAATATAACCAATCTGTGTTTACTGCCTCAGGAAGCCTGGTTTAATCCTGAGCTTGAGTTACTGTAGAGTTTCTGAGTGCACATTGTGATGGACTCCACATCATGCCCTGTAATAGACTCCAGATCCACCACAACCCTGAGCTTAAACTTCAAGCCTAAAGTGGTTATGAAAGTGATTGAGAGGGTGAGTGAACAAACTAGTAGCTTAATTTAAACCTCATTGACCCTTACTAAGGATGAATGAATGAACGGTGTAGTGTAAATAAATCATGCAGTGCTTTGATTGTTATTGATTATCTCACTTTGTCTCCTTCTTTGTCACTTTACGTCTGATTGATCACATGAATTTTTTGTCATGGGATCCTCATTCCGAATGTACTGTACATCTCTAGTCTCAACCAGATCCTCTGAAAACTTTTCTGGTGAATATTCTACCTCTGATTTTCCCTGACATGATTTGTTAATTCTGAATCTATTACCTGCTCTGATAGCTGATTTAGCATATGCCACATAGGATACACGTTTTTTTACAGTTAAGTTGTCGTTTTTAACATTTTCAGCTCCCATTTATGGAGTTTTGTGTGTAAATCACCTGTGTTATGAATACACTCTGCATTTGGTGTCTATTAACAAATGCACATGCAGTTAAATCAATCCTGCAGAAATTTCTTACAGTGTGACCACAAAAACAACTTTACTAACGTTAGAACGAATATATGAATAAAACAGCGCTAGTATCATGAAGAGTTCATTGGAATCGAGGCAATTTTTGTCATAAAAAACAAAATCATTCAAGTTATTGTAATGTTTTATGCTAATTAAACCTCACAGTTTATTATGTTACAACTCGTAGCTGAAAAACTCCTCCAGCTCTCCCTTTAGAGTCGAGGTAAAAATTGAGTGTGATGTGAAAATAGATATCAGAGAGTCATTTTGCCCAGAAACGCCGTTATCATTGCACGGCCTTTGAATGCTCCGGGGAACCCTGAAACGAATAGGGGCAATAAGTTCACTGTGCAGAATTAATGCCGTAATTCTTTACAGGGGAGAGAAGAAGTGAGTGAGTCGACATTACCTTGGACTTGAAGCTTAATGCAGGCTGCGTCCATTTTTTCCTGCTCTTTTCCCTTTCTTCTTTTTTTAATGATGGCCCTAATTTGTTAGCTCTCACTAAATTATTAATCTCTTTTATATTCACGTAGTTATTACATGTCATAACTGTGTATCTATGGGGTGAAATTTAATAGCATCTGCTGGACCTTAGGAGAAAAAGTGGTGTAAAAAAAAAATGACATTAAACGTGGATAATTAACCAAATATTTACTTTGGCACATGTAGATTATTAGCTACTCCAGTGAGAAGGTTAGCAGGGGAAATATATAGCGGTGAGGATATTTAATCAACGTACAGATGGTCAGATTAGTGGACGAAACCTGGCATGGGTGAAAATGCTAGAAGCATGCGGAGAGGTTAATAAAAAATTGTAAATGTTGGCATATTGCTGTGTTACACCAGGAACCAAACACACAAGGACATGATGTTATGGATAAAAATCAACTGTGGGTTAGGAACAGTAACTCAGATGCATCACACTATCTCATACTTAAATATTTTCCTACAACAGCACAGATTTTTCTTTTCTTCATTTAGCTGCCACTGAACTCAACTAGTTGTCGTAAATTTGTCTTTTTTGTATTGCGAAATGAATTTTCCCATAAGAAATAAGGTAAATGCAGATAATCGGTTCCAGCCACCCAAAAATATTACCAATATTACCAATACGAAACGTATGTAAACTGTATCTGCTTCCAAAGAACTGACCCAAGCTAAGCATTCCATGTCAAGGGTCCTCACAGGAAGTCGTGCCACCAAGCTTGGGCTAAAAATAGAACAGACCACCCACGCCACCAATCTGTTAACAAAAAAAAAACACACAAAAAATCACCTAGCTTTTAAATGCACGCTGAAGGCAAATTTGGTATCGTGGCTTGACGATTTCAAAACAGCATTCACTGGCTGAACATTCATTCATTCATTCATTGTCTACCGCTTATCCGATCTATTCTTGGGTCACGGGGAGCCTGTGCCTATCTCAGGCGTCATTGGGCATCAAGGCAGGATACACCCTGGACGGAGTGCCAACCCATCGCAGGGCACACACACAATTTAGAGATGCCAATCAACCTACAATGCATGTCTTTGGACCAGGGGAGGAAACCAGAGTACCCGGAGGAAACCCCCGAGGCACGGGGAGAACATGCAAACTCCACACACACACATGGCGGAGGCAGGAATCGAACCCCCAACCCTGGAGGTGTGAGGCAAACGTGCTAACCACTAAACTAGCTGAACAAAAAAAATCATAATTGTTAATTTTTTAATTTTTAATCATAAAGTTAATAGTCAGTTGGTGCTGTGTTTCAACTTCTGTGGGAAAAAAAACAAGTTGTAGAAAGATATCTTTAGTGTGGTTGGTTAAGTGCTTGTGTAAGTGTGATAAATAAAGAAATAACAGAAGACTTCTTGAACTGAGCAATCCTGTGTTGTTGAATTTCACCAACCACCAAATCTATCAAATTTGGCTTCATACATTTCATACATGTATTTCCATTTATTCATTTAGTTAAAGCATTAATCACACAATTCTGTCAAAGTGTCTTTCGAAATTATACCAAATCCTAGTTCTTGGATGTTCCGTAAAGCAAATTTGTCATTAGAAACAATGTTGTTGTTAATTTCATCTCTGTCTAATGTGCAGAAGGGTGGGGATACAGCGAGGAGGGATGTAGAGATAGTCTGAGTGACTAAATGTTACGTAAGTTGGCCATGAGCTGACCCATCATGTAGTGATATAGAAGGGGGCGGGGCTCAACATGTAGTAATGTTAGGGAGGCAGGGGCTATCCTGCTGAGTCAACCCCCACAGACCAACCGCCTCGGTGGGCCATCTGCCAGACGGCCCTTACACACTGACACACACTCACACACGATAATGAGGAGGGAGTGTGTAGGACACGGCTTGATCCCGAAAGCAAATCAATTCTAAACTCACCACATGTTAGGCAACTGGGATGGAATACAGAAGAATTTTAAGAAAACAGAAGAATTTTAATATACAGTGTTTATTTTCTACAAGATCATGAGTCTTTTATTGGAGCAAATATATAATCGATAATTGTGCTGGAATTTAGACCTTATAACTCATTCATTTATTCAATTATTTTTTCAGCATTAAATCTAAGAAAACATGCATGTAGGTGTGGTCAGTAAAAAATTGTTCATTAAATTCATCGCACATAATCTCACAAGGCTTCTTAGCTGACAGGCTGCTCTGAAATTTGTATTTATTTTATTTATTGTATTTATTGTATTTCTTTCTTTCTTTCTTTCTTTATTTATTTATTTATTTAACCAACAAACACTAGCATTCTCGTTAATTACAAGGACATTAAGTACATTCTGTAGATTTACTTTATTTAATTAATTATTTATTTTCTTTAAACTAAAGAGAGAGAGAGAGAGAGAGAGAGAGAGAGAGAGAAGAGAAGAGAAACGAGACCATGATCTTCAGGAATTTCAGATTACGCAACTTCCTGTTAAACATGTAACTAAGTGTTCATATAACAGGTTTAAATGAGTTGACTAGAATGTTTTACACCTCTAATGGACCTGGAAAATGATATTTCAAGAATGGGGTGATAAACTAATTTGTATGTTAAAGTGAAAATATCCTATTTGAAATATTTATTTATTATATTTCAAGCATGTTTGAATATTATATAAGTATAGAAAAACACTACAATATAAACCTATGTTGTTGTGATGGACACGTTTAAAACATTACTTTACATGCATATTTATAAATGTATTATCAGTGGAACACCCCAATTCGTGGACTCACCCATCTGTGGTTTATAATCGTGTTATTCCTCACAAAGCTAAATCAAATAATTAACTTCATTTAATTTGTGTTCTGTTTATTTATGTTTTCTAAAATTTCTTCGTTCAATAAACAAGACTTAATTCAGTTAAAGGCACATAATAACAACGGATATAAATATTTACATTTTACCCACATTGTGATGTAAATGTGATCGGCTCATTGCCTCTAAGATTCAATTAGAGCTTCCTCTCGTTCACGCACATGGAGTGGACCAGCGGGAGTGTATCGATTGAAGTGTGTCATGTGCGAAAGTGGAGGGGAGGGAGAGAGAGAGAGAGAGAGAGAGAGAGAGAGAGAGAGAGAGAGAGAGAGAGAGAGAGGGAGGGAGGGAGGGAGGGGGGAGGGAGGGAGGGAGGGAGGGAGGGAGAAAGATGCCTTTTTCTGCTTAATGGAGTGATATAGGTAAGAAAGGTCTTTAATTAGAAAACACACTTACATCACCTGCTTGTTTCTGTGCATTTTCTTAAGGCAAATCTTCTCCAAGAGGTGCAAGGAATGATGGGAGGAAGGAAAAATGTGGAAGAAGTGAAAGATATATGTTAAAGTAGATAGATAGAGAGAGATAAATAAATAGAGAGAGAGAGAGAGAGAGAGAGAGAAAGAGGGAGAGGGAGAGGGAGACTAGGCTCCAGGGTTTCGTCTGCTCGAGTGCTGCTTTCTCTTTGCAATGAGTTGCAACTGTCAGTTTCTTTTATCCGTAGCTTTTCATCACACTGCTGGGCCTGAGTCAGATGATGCCACCTGAGAGTGCCTGGGATTTGTAGGCTACAAGTCATTAGTGAGGCCTGCTGAGAAATCCGGCCAACAGATCCACTGAATATTGTTTCAGACAAAGACCGGCCTTAACCCTTGATGCTCTGACGTGCAGGGTGGCTCTTTTGATAAAATACTGTGTGATGCTTTTATACATTAAAGACTTATAATGCAACAGAATCCCAAACCAACTACTTTTATATAGTCAGGTGTGAAAATAAAAAAAATGTAATTATATTTATGCTCTTGGTTAGTTTTATCTGAACAGGCTTCAGATCCCCTATGTGCCTAACAAGGATGAAAACACTCAATGAAGATGAATGAATGAAAAACACCACAGTGTCCTTGCCAGGTACCAGTTTAATAAACTATACTGTAATCAAATGACAGGCGTGCTATAATTCTCAGCTTCTTGCAAATATCTTCTTTGGTTGGTAATTTGAGCTTTTTAGTCAAATGCCTCGTTTGTGTAAAAATCTAACATCACACTTCAATCTTGAAGTTTTTTTTCCTTTGGTACATTTCATACATTTCTATCTTCATACATGGTCATCCTCCATGCTTCTTTTTACCTGCCAGTCTCTGTGAAGAAAATGTGGCCTTTCTGCTTGTGAGTCCCAATGAAGAAGGTGTGTCCAGTCTCAGTGTTAGAGGTGTGGCCTTTGTGCCTGCAGGTTTCAGTGATGGAGGTGTGGCCTTTTTGCCTGCAAGTCTCAGTGAAGAAAGTGTGGCCTTTTTCCTGCAAGTCTCAGTGATGGAGGTGTGGCCTTTTTGCTTGCAATTCTCAGTGATGGAGGTGTGGCCTTGGTGTCTGCAAGTCTCAGTGAAGAAAGTATGGCCTTTTTCCTGCAAGTCTCAGTGATGGAGGTGTGTCCTTTTTGCTTGCAAGTCTCAGTAATGGAGGTGTGGCCTTTTTGCCTGCAAGTCTCAGTAAAGAAAGTGTGGCCTTTTTGCCTGTTAGACTCAATGATGGAGGTACGGCCTTTGTGCCTGCAAGTCTCAGTGATGGAGGTGTGGCCTTTGTGCCTGTCAGACTCATTGATGGAGGTGTGGCCTTTGTGCTTGTGAGTCTGAATGATGGCCTTTGTGCCTGCCAGTCTCAGTAAAAGAGGTATGGTCTTTATGCTTGAGAGTATGAATGAATGAATGAGGTGCAGCCTTTTTGCTTGCCAGTGTCCCACTCATTGAACTGTTTTAAATATATTGCTTTAAATATATCTTTTATAAATACATTATATACATATGCGCTAAGATCCTCCTCTTTTTCAAAACTTTGGGAATGTTTCTGAAATATAGTTTTGGAAGTTAAAGATTTTATCATGATTTTTAAATTGGTCAAATTTTTAGATCATGTGAACATTAATGTTCAAAGGAGCAGAAAAAAACTGACAAGGTGACTTGAAAAAGTGAAAGAGTAATGTATGCCATGTGACTTCAGCTTTGTTCTTGGATCGTTGCAGGCACATGTCAGGTACAGTCTGTTGAACATCATACAGCTGTAATATTTTGTCATTTTCGAACTGTCTTTTAATATTCAGTACCTGCAAATATAATATAAAACAGGCCTTGTGGTGAAAGGTGCAACAATGAGTTACTCACAAACCCTTCCCCCTTTTTTCCAAGCTGGGCCATCCATTGGAATATTTGCATTGCACTGTAGTGTGGACGTTGTAAGTGAATGTTTTTGTAATGGGAAAGCCCAGGAGTGGAGCAGGGGTTAGCTGGGAAGCTGCTGTTGATTGCCTGAGGTAGGAAAACAGAAAAGCGACCCGCCATGCTCTAGGGACTGAGCTAAACGAACACAGCCAGCAAAGAGCCGGCGAATCTGCTATTCCAGGTCGGCTCTCCAGTGTTTGCCCAAAGCCGTGTCAACATCGTGGACGTGAGTTTATAGAGATATTACAGGTCTCCGGAGTCCGAACACACTTGCTCATGTTTGGGGGTGAATGTGATTTGTGGGATGCAGAAGCATAGCTGGAGCTTCTGTCTACACATCTCATCAGAGAGCCGAGCCAGGGTCAGGTCAGCTCGGCACATGTGTTTGCTTTTCATCATTCGAAAGCAAACTGGGGAGTTTCTAAGTTTTCACATTAGTAGGGGCAACATTTGCTCTCAGTGGAGTTGAGTGATCTAATTTCTGTTGCGCTTCACATGCAATTGCACGCTCTCAAGTGGTGACATGACAGGCTACAGCTGTTTCAGAGGTTTTGGAAGAAAGCAGTCAAAACCTTGTAGAGATAATACTAAATATCAGACAGCTCTCACTAGTTTGGTCAGTATATTAGGTAAACTTCCATTGTATCCACACAAAGGCACTGGTATGGTATACCGACTGTCCAGGTGCACAACTGTAGCCTGTCTTATGCTATGGTAATTTTTTTCATCCAATTTTCCTGTCTGTTAATGTACAGAGACCACCATAATCCCACTGTTAAGCAAATATTATTTTGGGTAGTGCATGAGCCACGTGAAGGGCAAGGCTTTCATTTAAAGTGTCCATATTGTAGGCATTTGTCTACCGCTTATCCGATCTACTCTCGGGTCACGGGGAGCCTGTGCCTATCTCAGGCGTCATTGGGCATCAAGGCAGGATACACCCTGGACGGAGTGCCAACCCATTGCAGGGCACACACACACACTCTCATTCACTCACGCAATCACACACTACGGACAATTTAGAGATTGTAGGCATTTGTATTTACTTAATTGGAATATGCTTTTAACAAAAGCTACATTACATTTCTGGCATTTGGCAGACACCCTTATCCAGAGCATCTTATAATTTAGAATATCTCATTTTATAATATAGAGGGTTAAGGGCCTTGCTCAGGGGCCCATCAGTAGCAGCTTGGTGAACCTGGGATTCAAAGTCATGTCCTTCTGATCAGTAGTCCAACACCAGCACCATTAAGCTACCACATCCTACAAAGCTACTTACAACTGAGACAGGATACATGTTAGAAGATAGCAGGGTTAAAAGTCTTGCTCATGGACCCACCAGTGGCAATGTAACAGTACTAGGATTTGAACTCCAACCTTCTGATCAATAGCCCAAAGTATTACCAATGAAGCCACCACTTCCCAACCACCACTGCCACTTTATTCAAACACACATCTGGTACAATCTTGTGGGTTGTTCCTGGGTAATTTGTTCCTTTATTCAAGGTATAAAAGAGAATACTTCCTTGATGGAACGATCCACTTTAACAATCCATATAGTGGAATCTTTTGGAGGGGAATTCCTGGGAGAATATTGGATAAACCAAACAGATATTACCCCAAGCTTAAGATCAAACTGAAATTTGTGGACCAGTGGAGCTCAAAGCACCACACCTAGCTGTAAGGCATTGAATCTAACTACACAATACTCTTCATAATGAGCAAGAGCTTTCTAGCAAGCTCTACACATTAGTGAGCAGGAGCACCACACATGTCTTAATGCTTGAATCCAGGGTATTTTACCTAGGTAAGGAGGTCCAGTTATCACCCATGTCCCCTGACAATCACTCAGTTATATATGTCGCATTTGTCGCACTTGTTTGCTGTAAAACTAATCAATAACTGATGTGCTTGAGTGCTTCTTGCGTCAAGGCATGAAAACTTAATCATGTGAGGAGACGAAATCAAACAGGATAGGGAGGGGTGTGTGTGCGTGTGTGGTCAGTGATTGTATCTTTGGGGTATGCGCACATGTGTGTGGCGCCTGGTCGGTCTCTGACTCGGCAATCAAAAGTGTGACAGGTGGAAATTGGACACGCCGGCTCTATTTCATGAATTAATGTAAACACAACCCATGCAATTACAGCGCTGGTCATTTCATGGGACACCTTCCTCCTGCGCAGTTCCAGTCTAATGAAAATGCAGAGCTTACTGGTGCGTTTAATTGTATACACAGACAGGCTAAATGCTTTGGCTAGAACTTAGCATGGAACAGGGAAAGAAGGAAGGAGGGAAAGTGGGAAAGTGTGTGTGGAGGAGGTGGGGGAAAGCCGGGTTGATGTGATGCAGTGGGGGGATGAGAGGAACAGAACCTCTACAAGTGGAAAATTTTATTCAGTTTAAACATAGCATTTCGTTTATTGATCGGCTGCAGAGGGGAGGCAACACGAGGCGAGAAGACAAGGAAATCAGATGGATTCATTTGAACATGTTATGAAAGCGTGCAAGGTTGACAGATATTGAGCTATGCGAGGCAGAGATGGCATTACTGATCAGATGGAAATGGTACCTGCTCTGTGCTTACAATTCCCAAAAGATACAGAGAATTTATTTATTTATTTATTTATTTTTTTCTATCTTGGTTGAATTTCCCAAGTTGCTGTTTTTATGGCTGCATAAAAAAAACTATTACTTAAAATAATCCAACAACAAGTAAATTGTTGAAGTATTGAAGTTTATTCCTCTTATACAACAGCAATTTACCCACAATTAAAATGTTTTAATTTATTAATGAATGACATCATACTTATGGTCTATTTGTAGTTATGTTAACAGTTACAAACAAGTTAGTTCCTATCAACACTTATGCTTTAGCAGCTATGAATAATCGTTATGAATAATCAAGCTTTTTGACCAATCAGAATCGAGAATTCTACAGCAGTCGAGAAGTGCAAAACAAAATAACAAATCAGAAAACACAATAAAAAAATCTGAAAACAAAATAACAAATATGAAAATGCAATAAACAATCAGAAAACAAAATAACAAATCCAAAAACACAACAACAATTCAGACAAACCGGAAAAGGTAGGTATAGTTTGCGAATGGAATTCTTGCCTCTGATTGGACGAGACATCTGTCAGGATATACAGGAAGTCTGGCAGGCTGCAGCAGTAGAAAACTGGTTCATGTGTATATGAATGCAGCTTCGCTCTTATAGCGTTTCTTACATTCTTTTAATCTGCAATAGTTTTGTCTCCAAAGCATACCTGCATTCTTCAGGTGAGTTTTTAGAGATCGGAAACTAATCTTTATGCATGATACACTATCAGCATATCCAAAATTACACCATATGAACATCCTTCCTCAAAGTAGCGTTGAATGAATTCTTAATTCATTCATTCATTGTCTACCGCTTATCCGATCTATACTTGGGTCATGGGGAGCTTGTGCCTATCTCAGGTGTCATTGGGCATCAAGGCAGGATACACCCAGGAAGGAATGCCAACCCATCGCAGGGCACACACACACACTCTCATTCACTCACACAATCACACACTACGGACAATTTAGAGATGCCAATCAACCTACAATGCACGTCTTTGGACCGGGGGAGGAAACCAGAGTACCCGGAGGAAACCCCCGAGGCACAGGGAGAACATGCAAACTCCACACACACATGGCGGAGGCGGGAATCGAACCCCCAACCCTGGAGGTGTGAGGCAAAACATGCTAACCACTAAGCCACCGTGCCCCACCCCGAATGAGTTCTTATAAATGTAAATTGTAGTTTTTTATTTGTTATGTTGTTTTGCACTTCTCGGCCACCGTGAAATTCAGTTGCGTTTACAAATAAATAAATAAATGCTTTTATCACCCATTGACAAAGGAATGCAATCTGATCTTGTTTTACTTCCTAAGAAACCATATCGTCCTTTTGCCGAAATTTTAACGTAAGTTAAGTCAGCCACAAAACATGTTTGTAATCATATCTTATTCCTCTTCCAATCTGAGAAATGCTGATATTTCCAAAAGTGAATTCTCTTAATTGCCACATAGGACAGCTTGATATGACATCATTATATCTTTTTCTATTATCGCAACCGATCAATAATTCATGCATTTCTATTCCCGACGCAGGGAGGAGCCATGCAAACACACACTCAGGAAGCTGAAATCAAACCGACAGCCAGAAAACATGAGCAGGTTACAGTGAGGAAAAAAAGAAGAGGCAGAAAGGAAAGAGTAAGAGAGAGAGAGAGAGAGAGAGAGAGAGAGAGAGAGAGAGAGAAAGAGAGAGAGAGAGAATAAAATGTTCATTATTTCTCTAGCATTCTCCTGTTGGTCCTTTGTGAGAGCCTAACCTTTCTCTCTCACAGTCCCAGAGAGCTATTCACACAATCACTTACAACATTAATCAAAGCTCGGAGGCTAATGGCTCCTGACGCGTTATGGGCTGCCGTCCAACCTGCTCCCGCTGACGCATCTGTTAGCGCTAGGCTAGCATCACGTGGCTAACGATAATGGCGACTTGAGATGCACAGACATCAAGCACTTAAGGCTCAAGATGCAATCGTGTGATGCATGCAGTAAGCCTTTTTATATGGCATGCAAATACAGGCGGGGAAGATTTACAATACTTTAAACTTGAATGGGGATTTGGAGGAGAGTCTGCTTTCTCTAAAAATGTTAGCCAAGATAGTTGGGTGTTTTTATAACTTAGTGGGGACCAAATGTCTTTTACGTTTTATTTATTTATTTATATATTTGTTTATTTATTATATATTTAGGTGTAACATCATGTTAATTAGTAGCAGGAATAATTGTCTCAATGGAAGGTCCTCATAAAGATCATAAGACAAATATGTGTGTGTGTGTGTGTGTGTGTGTGTGTGTGTGTGTGTGTGTGTGTGTGTGTGTGCCTGTTTTTTTAAATCTTACTGAGGACCAAATGCCTTCAAATGTATAGCAACTTCTAGTCCGAGTTTTTCAGCTCACAGGGACATTTGGCTGGTCCTCACTAAAAAAAACTTTATTCCAAAACTTAAAGTTTGAGCATTGTGGGGACAATTCACTAGTCCCCACAAGGAAATTTGCTTGATGGTAAGACTATAATGTGTGTGTGGGGGGTGGGGGGGTGGAGGGGCATGTTTTTACATTATGTCTTGGTGGGACAAATGTCTCTATATTGATAGAAATATTTGACAGTTTTGACCTTTCAGGGACATTTGGCTGGTCCCCAGTAGGATTTATTTTTTCATTTATTCATTTATTTATTTGAAAGGAACTGCAGCTTTTATTTAAAGACTAAAAGAGAGAAGTTTTGAAACTGAGGTTGATGTTAGGGTTGATTTTTATTAGCTGCATTAATAATTACATCAAGGTCCTAAAGAAGAAAAACGTGTGTGTGTGTGTGTGTGTGTGTGTGTGTGTGTGTGTGTGTGTGTGTGTGTGTATCTAGATCTAGCCTGGATATTCTACACATTTCCAAGCTCTCACCTATTCCATACCGAGTGTATACACTCGACCTGTGTGTACTCTCCTGTCCCTGTTTTACACAGGTGCTGCATTTAGACAACCAGTTTCCTTCCCCAATCTGCCACACGTAAGTGTAAATTTATATCAATATTTGATCTTATAGCGTGTCTTCTTCTTTGTCTGTCTTCCAGTGAGGTTCTACAGGCGAAACACGTAAGCAGGGGTGTATTAATAATGCAGCATGGTGACACTGACCTTATTCAAAGCCTTTCAACCTCAGCTGGTATCTCGATGAGTGGCATCCCACTGATACACATCGCACATTACTGAGCTCACTCACCAGAGCACATGGGGGAAAGTGGTCTATATGCACTATGGACTGTATCATGCTTTATTTAACTATATAGTAAAAAATGTGTTCTTTATATACGCCTTATAGTCCTTTAGGTGTCCAAGTGTATGGATAGTCAACTTTCTTTCTGGAAGTTATCTTATCTTATCTTTTCTTATCTTATTTTATCCTCTCTTGTTTTCATATACGCTCATCATTCACTACTAATACTGGCTTCAATGTGTTGCGCATTCTGAAATGCTTTTCTGCTCACCACGATTGTAAAAAGTTGTTTTTTTTTAGTTATTTCAGCCATCCTGTCAGCTCAAACCTGTCTCCTGATCTGCCAAACACTGAATTCTGTCTAAAATCTTTATGCTGTTGTGTGTGAAAAGGTTCAATCCAGCCTGTTCAGCATTGATAGCCATGTGAAGATACTGCCACATGATTGGCTGTCTGGATATTTGCCTGAATGAGCAGTTTACAGGTGTTCCTATTAAAGTGTTCATTTATATTTGAGAAAAATATTAGATAAATGCTTCCAAAGCACACTGATTTTGGATTGAATAATTATTCTGATTGCTTTTGCTTTCTAGACTGTTTGCTGTTGACAGAGCAGCATGTCTCTGGTATTTATAAATAATAAATAATAATAACAAATAAATAATAAATAAATAAATAAATAAATTAGAAAGTGTTTCAATAAAAAAGAAAAAGAAAAAAAAAGAAAATAATAATAATAATAATAATAATAATAATAATAATAATAACAATAATAATAATAATAATAATAATAATAATATATTTTTTAAAAAGCTTTTTATTTTTGTCCTGAATGTAAAAAAACTAATTATAATTTTGGAATTTTATAAAGTTTTTCCCCCTGTTTTAATGTCTATTTCCTTTTACTCTTGGTATCCTACATGGGTAGACAAATTTAAAAAAAAAAAAAAAAAATCAATAAAAAATCATATAAAAATGCAACATTAACTGAAAATAAAAAATTAAAATCTTGAATAAAAAATGCAATATTAACTTAAATAAAATCTACATTTGTGCATGAAAAAAATATACAAATATGTCTAGAAACTAAATGTTTATTTTCTTTAATTACAGCTTACAGCTTATTAGCTTACATTATTAAAAAGTTATCTAGGTATGTGACTCCCACATGAGCTCCTCACTAATCTCATAACAGCACACCCCGCGTGTGTACGTACAAACGAACACGGGAATGATGGTGCTTTGATTGGTTCTCATTAGCTGAGCTGCGATGATGATGTGGCAGAGTGGTTTACATGATGATTAATTGTGTTAAATAATGCAGCATGCATGAGGTGGGAATTAACACGCACTCTGTATCACATGATCATCTCGTGGCAGGACTGGGAGGTGTTTAGAGCCAAATGGATTAAAACCATTACATCCTAATTAGAAGAAGAAGCGGCAGAGTGGAAACGTGGGGAAATAAACCCATTTAGTGAGGGTTTAGTGATACGTTGATGACGGTTGTAAAAGTTTACCGGGAGGACGTTTAGCAGCGAACACAGATGACAGTTGCTTCAATTAAATCAGACTTGCTTTGCCAGGGTAGAGATAAACAGTTACAGTGTCTGATTTTGGAGGAAACTGGAGTGAGCATAATTTGCTTTTATGACAAACTTATATGGTTGAAAATCACCTGGTGAGAATGTCCTGTTAGAGTAAAACAATCAATGATGAGTTAATGTAATGTGACACAATGTGAGGTGATTGAGGCGATTGATTATCTCGAAAGTGTTTTATTCTTTTTATTCCAGGGTTGGGGGATCCAATCCCACCTCTGCCTTGAGTGTGTGGAGTGTGCATGTTATCCCTGGGATTCAAGGGTTTCCTCTGGGTACTCCAGCTTCCTCCAGACCAAAGACATGCTATGTAGGCTGATTAGCATCTCTAAGTATGTCCGTAGTGTGTGAATTTGTGTGTGTGTGTGTGTGTGTGTGTGATTATGCCCAGTGATGGACTGGCATAGATTGTCCCTCACTTTGTGCCCATAGTATCTCCAGGCTTCATTTGATCCTGTGTAAGTAAGATAAGTGCTACAGAGAATGCATAAACTTTTTATCAATTTCTAGTTAACCTTGGATCTCAAGTCAGTTTATCTCCATCCATCCATCCATCCATCCATCCATCCATCCATCCATCCATCCATTCATTCTTCCATCCACCCACCCAATCCATCCACCCACCCAACCCACCCAAATCCATCCACCCATCCACCCTTCCATCCACCCTTCCACCCATCCACCCTTCCACCCATCCACCCATCCACCCTTCCACCCTTCCACCCTTCCACCCTTCCACCCATCCACCCTTCCATCCATCCACCCATCCATCCATCCATCCATCCATCCATCCATCCATCCATCCATCCATTTGTTCATTTCTAGTAAGCACTTGTGACTTTTAAGCTGAAACACTGGAACATCCAACTTCCATTTCAAAATTTCAATTTCATTTAAATTTATATATTGAACTTTATTTATTTATTCTCTAGACCAAAAAGAAAGGTTTGAACTCTTCCTTTAATAGCTTTCTTGTTGACAGTAACTACAGTATATCTATGAAATTTGTTACTAAAGTAAATTTTTGTTAAAAAATCTGGACTTCATCTGTAATTCTATTTTTGCAGACTTTTACTCCTCTACATTTCAAAGCAAAATGTTCTACTTTGACTTGCAGCATGTCAAGTCACTCCATCAAATTGGAAAATCAGCGATTTGTAGGAGAAACTTGGACTGAGTTAAAACATATGAATTGAACTGAATTTCTGAATACAACACACTGGAGCAAATGAATCCTAGTCTAGCTGTAAAGCATCTGTACCATACAGCTATAGATTTATAAGGCAGAGCAAATGAGGCTGGAATAAAGCAACACCTTAAAGATAAGTTTGAAATATCTGAACAGAAGAACGACTCTTAATTTTAAAAGTGTGCTGTCTGTCTCCTGGGGTCCAGAGAAGCTCTATGTTCAAAAATTCAGCATCTAATTTGAGGAAAGTTTTTTCTGGTCACGGGGAGTCTATGCCTATCTCATCAGGCATCAAGACAGGATACACCCTGGACAGAGTGCCAACCCATCGCAGGGCACACACACACTTAAACAATCACACACTATGGGCAATTTAGAGACTCCAGTCAGCCTAGAAGCATGTCTTTGGACTGTGGGAGGAAACCAGAGCACCTGGAGGAAACCCACCAAGCACGGGGAGAACATGCACACACACACACACACACATATTTTGTAAACTGAAATCTATATTTTTTAGTAATTCATCAATTCTAAAAACAAAATGTACTAAAGTTTGTTTTAGATGTTTTCATTTTTTAACCATTTTCTTTAACCATTTTTAATATCAATATTTTAATAGACTTGATTATTGATTACTCTGGCCAAAAATGTTTGATGTCACTGCAATTATTTAAAAAAATTGTCAAGATTTTTGTGCTTTTTTAATTGGCAAGATTCTTCTTTTAAACTCCTTACCTGTAAAGACACATATATATTTACTTTTTATGATAGTTGTACTCATATTTGATGAACGTGAATTAAAAAGGGATTTAGCTCAAATCTGCATTTGAGCCAAATGTGAAACCCTTGAGAAACTGAGTGGCATGTTACCAAAGGGATACTTTCATTGAAGTTCTGGATTTTTGTTTTTTAGATTAGATTATTAGCAACATCAGATTATGATCAGACAAACCAGTAAGTAGATTAAAAGTCAAAGTTTTTTTCACATTTATTAACCCCACCCACCCACCCACCCACCCAATCATCCACCCACCCACCCATCCACCCACCCAATCATCCACCCACCCAATCATCCACCCACCCACCCATCCAAAAAATAAATAAAATTTCAATTTTAAAATTTTCTACCACAGGAAAGTACAGGACTGAGAATAAGAAATATTTATCATTGCTATAAGTTTTCACTGACATTCCACTGGATGGATGCCAATATTGAACCTTTTTAACCGATACTCTTGCACTGACTGAATGGAAATCAGACATTTTCAATCAAATCCTAAATTAATTATGGATGTATTTGCTCAGCTACTCGTTGTAATTATATCATTTTAGACAGAGCCAAGCGAAAATAAGAAAAGAAAAGAAATAAACGAATATTTTTTAACTCCTTTAAAATCCCCCTAGAATTTATTTATGTGTTGGAATCTGGTCTCATCTCAGGCACATCAGTGAATCATATCAAATGTTAAAGCTCTCTCCAGAACATGTTGGAATTTATGGGGTTTATTTAAAGCGCAGTCACCAGAGGTTACTTCTTTTTCAGGGACGCTGCTGGGGTTTTCAGTTCCAGCTAAGCTAACCCGGTCACTTTTGGCAGAGCGCTGCAGCTCCATATGCTCGCCTGAGCCTGGTGCTCTAGAGCGGCTTGTTCAGCCTCATGCATTTTCCAACGCAACAAAACAAGCGCTAACCACCTCGTCTGCCAGGAGCCCTTATCGCATGCCTTATAACAACCAGTAATACCTGTAAATAATGCATGGCCGTCATCTTACAGGAGGTTTGGGGGGAGGATGGAGTGTGTGTATGTGTGTGTGGTTGGGGTGGTAGGAGTGAAGGTGGGGGCTTTCTCAGCGCCACGGCTGAACAATCGAGGTGCCCGCTGATGGGAGTTGTGTTTTCTTTAGCACCGAGGCTCACAGCAATTCCCCTACAGCTCTTCACAACTGAGTTTTGGCCTGACAATAAACAACAGTTTAATACTTGATCTAATCTCAGCCACGAGGTGAGTACAGGCTCGTGCAGATGTTCCCATCCAATAATCTATCCATAATTGATGAAACAGGGAGGTCAGATGTAACGTTGCCGGCAACAAATAAATGATTATTGACAAAACTGAGTCAGTGTGGCACAGAGCAGCGGTGAGACGGTGAGCGAGGAATGCCGAGCTGCCTGAAGCAGAGAGACAGGAACTTGCATGGAGCAGACAGAGAGAGAGAGAGAGAGAGAGAGAGAGAGAGAGAGAGAGAGAGAGAGACAAAGAGTGAGACACAAGGGCCCACGGATGTGCAGGAGAGGTGCCGGTCCCTGAGGATGGAGAGAGGTGGAGGAGGTGAGTGAGGTGTGGGGAGAGCACTGGGCCAGCTGTCTGCCCTGCTTTCATCTCCACGCTGCACGTCGAATGCAATCAACCTGAGCGCTGAACATAGGGGACGCTCCATCCAGAGCCGGATCACATCCAGAAGCTGCGGGAGAGAGAGACAGTCACAAGAGAGGACGAGTAAGAAGAGGGGGAGAGAGAGAGAGAGAGAGAGAGAGAGAGAAAGGGACAGTCAGAAAAGAGGACGAGTAAGACAGAGAGAGAGAGAGAGAGAGAGAGAGAGAAAGAGAAAGAGAAAGAGAAA
>JAUCMX010000002.1:28763346-28793346 GCA_033459395.1 Hemibagrus guttatus
CCTCAGCATGTGAATGTCCTCCCTCATGAATTTTCGCCTTAAGAATAGAAATTTTGCAAGAAATTTGCATCGCCATATGAAGCATTTTCGGCATACAAATGAACTGAACCGAGCTGAGTGCCAGCTAAGTTGCGTTTCAAGACTTGTTTGCGTCAGTGGAAATCCAAGCCAACCGAAGTGAGTTTACGAGTTTTATGATTTTTTTATGATTATGAAGTCAGCAAAAGGTGTTTGGAAAGAGTCAACCCACGATACCCACGTTGGCGGGCGTTTTTTTGTTAACAGATTGGTGGCGTGGGTGGTCTGTTCTATTTTTAGCCCAAGCTTTGTGGCACGACTTCCTGTGATGACCCTTGACCTGGAAAGCTTGGCTTGGGTCAGTTCTTTGTAAGCAGCCATACAGTTTACATACACTTCGTATTGGTCATATTGGTCATATTTGTGGGCAGCTGGAACGGATTATCTGCATTTACATTATTTCTTATGGGAAAATTCGTTTCGCAATACACATTTTCACCTTAAGAACTCGCCTCCAGAATGAGGTTCCACTGTATATAACACTCCTGTTATCACTTATACCCTTCCTCACCAGCCTCTCTTTTTAGGACAAAAAACCTCAAATCTTCTCATTCTTGTGTTAAGACACATGGAAAAATCTTTACTCCTGACTGTTACCAAGTGCTGGCACTGGAGACTCCTTCTATGAATGTTAAACCTTTTCTTCATAAAGCCATTTTTAACATATTCCTTGTTAGTTTTAGATTAGATTAGATTAGATTAGATTAGATTAGATGTGAAGCATCTTAAAAATAAATGTTGCTGTAATAAATTAAGTTCTTGCTTATTTCTATTTACTGAGATTAACAAAGAGGCATGCTAGAACTTATACATTTAACTTTCTTTTTTTTTCTCCATAATTTATATACATTCGTGTAAGAATGATTGTCTTTAGTGCATACAAGTCCCTAAAATATCTGTAACTATATAAAAAATAACATTTTAAAGTGATCATACACTATTTACATAAACATGTCAGAGCTGCAGTTAGGAAATAAATCAACAGCCTCTGACCAATCAGAATCGAGTGCTCAACAATGTCATGGTAGAAATGATGGTTTCATGATAAACAGCTAATTTTTGACCATGTAATTATGAAGTTCCTCAGCAATGTAAGTGTGTGTGAGTGTGTGTGTTGCTTTTTTCACTTTTTTTTGTTGCACAAATGATCACTAGCTTCACCCCAACCTGCTTTGCTGTTACTCTCTCACTGAGAGGCTCGCTCGCTCTTAATTACTGGATAAGATCATAAATATTTTAAGCATATGCTTTCCCACTTTGTCACTGGAGTTCACAACTAAGAGAAACAAGTTCATCTGCATATTAATAGGAAGGCAAGGCTAGGGGTTGCATATGTGTGTGTGTGTGTGTGTGCGTGTGTGTGCGTGTGTGTTACTGGTTGCCAGAGTGGTGGCAGCAGGGGGAAATGGCACTCTTTCACAGCAGCTGCTCTTTTTAGAACAGACCCATCCCTCCCTTTCTCCCTCCCGATCTCCCACACTCCCTCCGTCCCGTCCTCTCTGAGGAGTCAAGCCCCGAGGAGACTCGTCTGGGCCACAAAGGGATAAGGACAAGTTTGGGGAGGGATGAGAATGTAACACGGGGCTTCATCAGGATGGAGAGCAGGGACACAGGCATATGGATGTGTGTCAGGACTTCTTGGTGACTGCTGCTAAACTGGAGCATTCATCCTGAGAGGCGAGCGGAAAACAGTGTGGCATGGAGACCGTATGTGTGTGTGTGTGTGTGTCTGTGGGATGTCTCCTTTTGCAGGCCGCTCTAATGACTAGCCGATGTCCTGTGGGAGATCCGAGCTGTGATTGTGGCTCTGTAAGCATCTGAGGCCCTCACGCTCCAGAGAGGAGCCATTAAAATGACAATATAAATGGAAATCTCGGGCGATAATTCTTCAAAACTCCAGCCGTGGCATGGATCAGTGAGTAAAAAACGGAGGAAGCCAAGATTAAATTGTGTCTAATTGAATTTATGGACCTTTAAACTACCACTTAAGCACCATCAGCGCCTTGTAATGATATGCTTTACTTAGCGAGGCTAAACAAAGACAGTTATGATTCGCTGCAGATCTAATGGTGTGTGTTGACCCGTGATTTGATAGAGCAGACCATTCAACGTCTTAATGGGCCCGTCTCCCGCATCACTGCCGCACAGTGGATAAACACCGGGTTTGATTATTAGCGTTCTCTTAACAGCGATGGAAATCAGAAAATCAGGAAAATCGGGAAAAAAAGTACAACTGCTCTTTAATATTCTGTAAAGTCCTAGCTACCTCGGCCCAGTAGGTCTCACATGAAACAGATACATTCAAGTTCATAGTCGGAGCTAATTAGTTTGACCCCTCGCTGTCATAATTAGCATGTATTTGGCAGAAAGTGAGACACAACCTCTTTCTTCAAACAATCTATTATCATGCAAAGTAGGGTCAGTGCGAGGCAGGGTGGTTGTGGTTGCGGGGAATCAGCACGCGTCACTGAAATTCCTCTCCACTTAATGAGTCTAGCTAAGCGAGTCATTAGAAATATTTTTTTTTTCTCAGGAACTCATTTATTTTTGCTGTTTTGGTTTTTGTCTTCGAAGAGGCTGAGAGTTCAGGCTTGAACCATGACAGTTTGAAATGTTTATTCATGAGTCTTGCAAACAATACGCGCATTCACCGGAATTGATCCTTTAATAAAAGGTCAACGTCACACAAACACTTTTTTTACTTCTTCCTGTACGTTTTATTAGCTACAGTGAGAACGAGACCACTAAACCAATCAGAATCCTGCATTTTCCTCAGAAGACTGTCTTTATAGTAAAACACAATTTTTTAACAAGTGTTATTAAAATCATTAATATGGAAATTGGTTGGTGGTACATCATGCTTTTGTGGCTTTCTGCCATCCATCTAAAAACTAATTTATTTGTACAAATCAGCCAGTAATTTTATTTAACTTCTTTCCTCATTCTAACAGAAATTAATTCCTGACTTCACCACTGTAGGCAGCTATGTCTTTCTGAGTATAGGTTGAACAAAATGCCTTTTATTTATGACACTCGCTCTTGTCCAATGAATACCAGTTAACAGTTATACTTATTCTTGCTGGAAAACATGTGATTTTTCAATTTTTCTCAAAGAACAAATCTTCATTTTTTGAATTAATACAATAGTTTAAGCTTACGGTTGATTTGGACAGAAAATGCATAAAATATTTACATAAACATGGCAATTCTTAAGAAAAATGTTTGAAAAACAATCATTTCTCTCAGATAGACGTGAACACACTTAGACAAATTGGCAGTTTTTATCAATATTGTTTACTACAGCAATGTAGAATATTCTGTTCTGATTGGTCAGAAGGTGTTGATTCATGTTCTATAAAAGCAGTGTGAAAACCGACATGGCATAAAACCACACCTTAAGAAGTGACAAAATATTGGATAACAATACCTTTATTCAAGATATTAAGTTTCTGAGATTGATACTTAGCAAAAATCAGACCATGAAACCTATTTGTAGAAATATTTACTCATTTCAAGCTCGAATTTGTCTTATTTTGTTGATTTTTATCTTTAAGAAATAACTGTGTGAAATTAGCCATTTCAGGACATTGAAAATCTTATATTAGTTTACCAAGAGTTTTACTTCCTAAGATTGTTTTTTTTTTTTTTTTTTTTTTTTTGTAGCGAAATCCCACTTTCTCTTTTGATATTGACGTTGAAAATAACAGAAACTGTCGAAAAAGGATTAATTGGAGAGAAAAAACTGGCTTGGACTGTCTGCTCCACCAAGAGAACTGGAATTAAATAAATAAATAAATAAATACTCTGTTTCACCAGGAATTAGATGGTTTGTTTTTATTTTTGCTTTCCCTAATAATTTTCTTGTGTATGACACTAAACTAGCTACTTCAGCTAATTCAGGTGACAGCCTTATTAATTTTTCATACATTTACAATTTCCAGGTCAACATTTGTACAAAAGTCACAACGTTTATGGAAGCCGAAAATTTGACCGAAATTTATCTAAGACTGTGTAAGGAATGGACGATTTTAAGCTAATTCCATGCTACTGAAGGTATCAGCAAAGGCATTAGCATAAAGTGTATCATTACAAACATGACATCACTCCAAACCAGAAAATTCTGGCCTTGTTCAGAAGTCCTATACCACATGTTAGTCTGCTTGTGATCCCAAACCTATTTGAAGTAGCGAGCTCTATTGATACATCTCAAACTGAAGGTTCTCTCTCAGATATCCCACGATTAGAAGACAAAAGGAACAATTAAAGAGGGTGCTGTTGTTTTGGATTAGAGGCTGTCCTCTCGCTTACGGTCTGCCTGTGTCTGGATTATTAAGCTTTCAGAGGAGGATTTATCCAGAGGCCACATGGGCCATTGCCTGAGGGTGCCCCCCCATTCAATGCCTCCTCCTTGCTTTTATTGCCTGGCTTTTATTCTGCCAGGCGGTCCCACTGCTGTCAGGGGTGAGGTGGGGTAGGGAGGGAGTGGGGCTCTTAGGATAACTGGCCTCAGGCTTTCCCCAAAACCCCTTAAATCAGTCCCGGCATAGATGTATGCAGCACCCAAAATGAGAGACATTGATGCCTCATATAACTCATGCCATGCAAAAATGAGGGTTCTGGGCACAAGTAATGGCTGAGATTTTAGAGGCTAAAAAGGAAGTTATATCTCGTGGTAGAGGCTTGGAAAATGTTAAATTGGTAATGTAGCGCAATATCATTGTATCTCCATAATTGTGGTGCTCCAATGCTTGGTCTGTCAGCACAAAGTCTCTTGTAAAACTTTACAATTTTTGAAAATGACCCCCTCAAATATGTCCCTACAGCAAGGGATTCTTCTTTGTTTCCGAACTACCTGAGTCAGGTAGCTATGTGCTTAGTCACAATGACAAACTTCTCACAGACAATTAATTTGATTCCATCCCTTCCCAGGGACGCTGACTTAATAAAATCATGGCTGTTGTTCAGAATTTACCTGTTTACCAGTGGGACAGATTAAAAAATAAATAAATAAATAAAAAACCATTGGTACTAGCCAGAAAGATCTATCATCAACATTTTGTGCCCACTGGCAGATGATCCCCTTGAAGGAAAGCTGGTGGTTCAATGAATCCAGGCAATATTGTATAAGCTGGAATTTGAGACTGGGGAGTTGTTAGCCCATTGAGCACTATTGCCGAGGCTGAGATGATGAAATACAAAACATTACATTGGCAGAATGATCTCATACCGTTTGTGCCCAAAGCAAAGTAAAAGATCTATAATATGGCTGACTGGCTTTTTGACTTTTTTCAAATAAATTGCAATAATACTCCAAAAATCTGTTATGAGCTTTGATGAAACTAGGAAACTCATTTTCCCCATTTCCATAAAAGCAGGAGAGAAACGTGACTCTTTAATTTGCCTGTAAAGAAGAAATATTTGTTCTTGGTTAGCATTAGAGACTACGGGAAGATGAGAGAGATCGCACTTACCCTCGGCTTGAACGTACTGCAGAGATAGAAAGAAACAATGTACAGTAAATCTGGGTGGTTTTCAAGGATCTGGACATCGATTTTTCTAGATAAGATTCCTAGTTTGCAACTTTAGTCCAAATAAATAAATAAATAAATAATCTCCAAGACAGGGTTTTCCAGTAACGTCCACAACACCACCTTTAAATACACTTCAAAAGCACTTGCTTTCCAGTCTGAAAAATTCATTCCAATAAAAAACAATCATTGCAGTATTCACATTACAATAAACAATGCATTATAGTGTCTCATTGTTTCATTATATTTTGCAGACAGTTAATCGTCTGTGCACAATACATAAAAACATGCAAGTTAATAGAATATTCTGGATCAAGTGCTATTTTATATGAGGTGAGGAAGTCGTATTATTCAGTGAAACCAAATCAGCAGTGATTGATGTGATCATTCCAACTAGGACTATTCATTACGGTCTCCTTAATCACATATCATCATATTAGTCTTTTAGAAAGCAAAGATAAAAGCTTCTTATTTTCTTCTTCAGATTCCTCAGTCCACATTTTCTATCCCTGATTTTTCTTCAGGTTTAAAGGCATGTAAGGCGTGAGACGTCTCAAGATAAATCTGGCAACCTTGTAGGCATGGACTAGCAGATTAATTAGACTAGCAGGTGTGTAACTCTAATATGACTCTGAATATGAGGAACTTTCCATGTGTAAATGCTGACATATGTTTTCTCTTTTTGTACTGCCCTTAAGCCTGAATAAAATCAGGGAGAGAAAATAAGGACTGATGGAAAGAGCATGTTTTTCTGCAACGTCATATATATGATATATATCATCCCTGAATTAAACTTTGCAATATAGATTATTATTTAAATTAAAATTTTCCATTTGTCTGCCGTAACTTATTTTCTCAGAGATCGATTTTATTCAGTTATGATGATCTACAAGGTCTTTGAGGCCACAGACTGTTCTTAAACCAGCCCCAAAAAGATTTTTTACCCCTTCAGCCTTTCCAGAGTAGCACTGTTTGTTGTAAAATTGGCGACACTGGCAACACAACTAGCATAGACAATCAATGACACTCCAATAAAAGGAGGAAATTAGCTTAATTAAGTTTTATATTCACCATTTAAAAGTATATCCAATCATTTATATTTATATTTAAAATATTTACAGATTAAATCAGAAAGAAAAGAGGATTTAACCTCCTACATTTGGCATCTCATAGATTTATCCATGTATTTATTCATAAATCTCTGCATTTCACAAGTGACTGGCAGCAAAACAGCAAAATAAAGGCAGCTCCAGAGTGGAACAACAGTAAAGTAAATTAAAGCAGATCAGACAGGGGGACTTGGTAATAAATTAACAATCTTTAAAAAAAAAAAAAAATTTCTTTCTAAATTCTATGAAGGTGATAAAAAAAATCAGCGATCTGGCCATGGATCACACATTTTCTCCAAATAATACTCGCTTTTAACTGTTGATTACAATTTGATTGAATTGATTTGATAAAAAGGATTTTTTTTGGGAAAGTCAACTAGTGGATCTTTAAAACCACAAAACTTTCTACCTGTGAGCACAGGATATTAATTCTGCTTCCACTTTTTTTTTTTTTATCTGAAAGTTAACTTTTTAAGTCTGTAAACGTTCACCTAAAGGAATCAGCATGTCTTAAACATCTCATGTTCCTAGATGCAGTGTGTGTCAGACTGAGAACTCTGGAGGAGAATGGCTAATTTGGTGAGATGTGTCTATTAAAAGGTGTCTCCATGGCTGATAAGAAGCTGCAAGTAAATATTACAGGAGGTTGGAGTATCAGGAGTGTGTTGTGGTTTCGTGGATTGTTGTGAATTGATTCGGCTCACACGCTCACACACACACACACACACACAGGTGCAAAGTCTAGACCCACTCGTCCATCTCCACCTTGGGTGTCAGAAAGCCTCTTCTCAGTACTATCACATCTTTTCATCTCACACCGCTGGAAAGAGTCAAACTCTCCGTGGGCTGCAGGTGAACATGAGCCAGAGATTCAATATATACTGCAATGCACCAGAAGTGTTGTGTTGTATATATGTTTTATATATATATTATTGCTTATGTTAAGCGGCAGAGATAATTGAGGACCGGATTTATGAATGAACTTTAAAGTGAGCTGTAATTGTAATTGTAGCAGATCTTCTTATTCCTTAAACCATCAGCATAAAAAATAACTGGAATTATTTTGTTAACTCAAAATTGCATATTAAAAGTATGATAAAATCACTTTCATTCAGTTTGGTGCAGAGTTACTTGTACAGTTAGTTCAGACACTATATTTAATAAAATGCAAATTAATAAAATGTGCTGGATCAAGTGCTAATTTATAAGAAGATGAATTATAAGCATAGAAGTCATATTGTTAAATGAAACCAAATCAGCAGTGATGATAGCAACTGATGCGATCAGTGCAACTTGATTGTATATTGCTGTCTCTTCAATCACGTCATCATATTAGTGATTTAGACAGCAAAATCCGTATTTTCCATCCCTGATTTTTTTCAGGCTTTAAAAAATTATGTTTAAAGCCAGTTGTCTGAGGGGGGCATGGTGGCTTAGTGGTTAACACGTTTGCCTCACACCTCCAGGGTTGGGGGTTCAATTCCCGCCTCCACTGTGTGTGTGTGTGGAGTTTGCATGTTCTCCCCGTGCCTCGGGGGTTTCCTCCCCGGTCCAAAGACATGCATGGTAGGTTGATTGGCATCTCTAAATTGTCTGTCGTGTGTGATTGCATGATTGCGTGAGTGTGTGTGTGCCCTGCGATGGGTTGGCACTCCGTCCAGGGTGTATCCTGCCTTGATGCCCTATGACGCCTGAGATAGGCAAAGGCTCCCCGAAAGGCCAGTGGTCTGGATGCTATTGCCAAATCCCATTGACATTTTTTTTTTTTTTACATTCGAGAAACATCTGGCAACCTTGTGAGACTTTTACTCAAGAAAAATCTTGCAACCTTATGAGATATTTATTCAAGAAAAATCTGGCAACCTTGTGAGACTTTTACTCAAGATAAATCTGGCAACCTGGCGTGACTTTTATTCAAGAATGATCTGGCAACTGTGTGAGACTTTTACTCAAGAAAAATCTGGTAAACTTGTGGGGCTCAAGAAAAATACTCAAAAAAAATCTGGCAACCTTGTGAGATTTTTACTCAAGAAAAATTTGCCAACCTTGTGAGACATTCATTCAAGCAATATCTGGCAAATTGGTTCGACTTTATTCAAGAAAAATCTGCCAACCTTGTCAGATTTTTATTCAGGAACGATCTGATAACCTTGTGAGACTTTTACTCTAGAACAATCTGGCAACCTTGTGAAACTTTTATTCAAGTAAAATCTGGCAACCTGGTGCGACTTTATTCAAGAAAAATCTGCCAACCTTGTGAGACATTTATTCAAGCAAAATCTGGCAACTTGGTGCGAATTTATTCAAGAAAAATCTGCCAACCTTGTCAGATTTTTATTCAGGAACGATCTGGTAACCTTGTGAGACTTTTACTCTAGAACAATCTGGCAACCTTGTGAGACTTTTACTCAAGAAAAATCTGGCAACCTTGGAGGCATATACCAGACTCAGGTGATTAGTATTATCTGAATTAAGAAGCACACCATTTAAGCTGGTGCGTAACCTGACTCTGAATACAAATAACTTTCCCTGTGTACATATTGCCAGTTCTGGAAGTTTCTTTTTCCCCCCAGAAGTATCTATATGTACATCTTGTATCACTTCCAGCTTTCTGATCGCTTTTTTGATAGGGCATGAACTCCAAAAAAGACAGTATTCTTGACTAAACACTGAATCACTTTATAATTGAGCTAAGATTATTAATATTCATGCCTTGGCTTCATTGAGATGCCTTAAAGTCATGAGGAACAGCATAATATTATATCTTAAGACCATATCTGGGCCAGCGTATGTATATCTAAGGGCTCAGAGTGCTCAAAAATGTTTCTTTAAGAGGACAAATGAAAGTGGTGTTAAGAATTTAGACACACTTAAACCCACTGTCTTCACAAAAGGGCTTAAAGAGGCCATCTGCAAAATTAATATAACTGCGGGTGCTGCAATCAAACAGCTCCAGTGAAATATGGGGACATGTGTGACAGACTTAATGTGCTGCTCTTTTTCAGCAGAGAGAGAGAGAGAGAGAGAGAGAGTTACTAAACTGACATGAAAGAACAGATAGAGAATTTACTCTTCTTTTTTTTTTTTTCTTTTTAAATTTCAATTTTTTACATCATTTCCTTTCGGCATGCTGTTTAGATCGTGCCGCTTGGAGCAATGATAAACGTGTGTGTTTCTGCCACAGATGATTTTGCTAAGCCATCTCAATCTCAGGAACAGAGACAAAAGCGGAGGCTGCTCATGTTCACGCCGAGTTCAAGTGTAAACACAGAAAGCTTGCACGAGAGCGAGACAGACAGTAAAGGAAAAAAGAGAGAGAGAGAAATCCAGACAGAGTGAAGGCAATTCTCCTTTCCTCCTATTTGGATGCCCGTTTTTTGAGCGCATGAATATTTGATGAAATGGGCCGAAACCGAAGCCATATAACATTCCTGCATCGCCGACGCTTGCTACGCCCGTAAGCCATAAACATTAAAGGCAAGATTGAGTGCATTAAAATGAACTCGTTTGAATGGCGCATTGATTACTCGATGGAAAGAAAGTCCCCCTACTCCGTAATATAATACATGCCGCGACGGAGGATCGGTTCTTGTATATGAGACCGAACTTCTCAGAGGGGAGGAGGGAGTCTGCACCAGGCACGTGCATTTTGTCATCTCATATCTATCTTTTTAAATGATGTGTACGTTTGCTCTCGATGGGAAGTTAATTAGGTCCAGAGATTGCTTCAGGTATTGTTCAGGTAATTTAAAATGTCAGAATCGGCAGGATGCTCGCCTTGACCCGGGCTCGTGCACCACCTCAGTAATATTGGGAGTAGCTAATTATTTTCCCTTCATTTGTTCTGTGGCTTTGCCCTGCTAGAAAGAGAAGCGAAAAGGAATAATAATTGGAAAAATTAATGAGGTGGGTTTATCGGCTACGAAAGGGCTGTTGCAACATTTCAATAGCAGGAGCTTTTTGGGTTGTGCTCACAGTGTAGCCTTAATGTTTTGGAGACTTTTACAGCTTCACCTGTATCTCTGCCGCTGGTGGTATTAAGAAAAGAATTGTTACATTAGGAAAAGTAGCTCTGGGGCTTTCCTGCCAGTTTTTGACACTTTTATATATTCAGTAATTTCATAAAAGTCTTAAAGAATCTGCATATACGTTAGAATGAAAAATTACAAACAACTAATTGTGCCCAAACTGATTTGTAGAAATGATCCTTCTTGCTTCTTTTCGCTCTCTTGAAGTTAATAAGACAAAGAAAGACATTATCACACTGAAAAACTTAGTTGCAGCGTTATCTCTGATCTTTATCTCCTTACAGGAAAGTTCACCATTGTAACAATTCCACAGGTTTTTTAATCTGTTCATGTGGACCTTCCGCTGTGCAAGCTTGACCTGTTTGTTTTGGCAGCTGGTCAGACCAAGTTAGATTTTTCAGCAGGTTTTTGGAACATCCTCAAAGTCTGTTAGTTCAGTGCTAGTACGCTAGCTCCCACTTGTCACAGGTAGATACGAGTGGAATTTTCAGTATCAGAACCTTGATTAATTTTGTCAAATTCTTAATGATTTGTTTGACATCAGACTAAAGTAAAAAAGTAATTATGAAAGTAAGTGAGTAAGCAATTAAGTAAGAAGAACACTTATTACTAACATTAGCTAAGTTAGCTAGCTAGTATAGTACACCGGTTTGGTGGCTAATCATTTCTGGTTATCAGATTATCATTTAAAGCTGTATTCAGAAAATATTCAAATCTGCATAAACATATTTGACACCAGCAGCAGTATTTGTTCAGATGAGTACAAGAGCTATAGAACCTGCAGAACATGTAGAAAGCTAATCCATCTTAACTACACAATATGTTTATGGACAACTGACCATCACATCCATATGTAGTTCTTTTATATGGTACTCCCAGTAGTGCAACATTGTAGTACGCTCTTGTATAAATAATGCTCAAAAATAATGTTTTGTTTAGCTTTGTAAGTGTGTATTGCTGTTTTCTGTGACTATCAACACTGTAAGTATGAATTATAAATGATAAACTCTGCTATACATCAAAGAAGTCAGACCTGACTCCTGAGAAGACTCCTTCTGAGAAGTTTCCATGGTTTCTTTGAATTACTTCAGGATGGAGTTGGGAAAGCCAAATAAATCAGCTACACTGGAATTTTCTAGCTTATAAAGCCCAGAGAGAGAAGATGTTGAGGTTCTCTTTGGGAGTGACAAGATTGGACAGGATTAGGAACGAGTACATCAGAGGGACAGCTCATGTTGGACGTTTGGGGGACAAAGTTAGGGAGGCCAGATTAAGATGGTTTGGACATGTTCAGAGGAGGGAGAGTGAGTATATTGGTAGGAGAATGTTGGACATGGAGCTGCCAGGCAGGAGGCAAAGAGGAAGGCCAAAGAGGAGGTATATGGATGGAATTAATGAGGATATGAAGCTAGTGGGTGCAAGTGTTGAGGATGCAAAAGATAGGGATAGGTGGAGAGAGATAATTCGCTGTGGCGACCCCTGAAGGGAAAAGCCGAAAGAAGAAGAAGAAGAAGATAAAGCCCAGAGAGGAGATCCAGTAGGTGGGGTGGTTCAGAGCATTGACTCAAGTCTGGTCAGCCTCAATAGTTTAACCAAACTGAAGATTCCTGAGCTGAGATCTTCAGGATTCGGACTCCTAAAGATTGTTACACCAGCAGGCTATGTGACCTACCGAGAAGTATGGCAAAAGCAGGGTGGAGGAACTGCTGTCCTAGTCAAACCAATCCTGGTGCATAGATATCAAGATTTTATCCAAGATCTCCTCAGCTTACATGACGATTACATGCAGACCATTCTACATACCGAGAGAACCGTGCTGCATCATTCTGAGCACTGTACCGTACACCCTTCCGTCTGCTAAAAAGGACAAGGCACTGAGAGAACTTTATGTTATGTTCAGTGAATATGAAAACACAAACCCCTTGCTGCTTTTATTGTACTCAGCGGGATCTCAAAACATATCTACCCAAATATGAACAGTATATTACTTTTCCAATCTGAGGTCAAAATACATTGGGCCACTGCTACAGTAATATCAAAAGGGATACAGTACTGTCCCTAAAACCATCTTTGGTAAGCCTGACTATATAGCTATCAAGCTGCAGCCTTCATATACCAAGAAGTTGAAGTGGTCACTGTGATGGTCAGACTGCATTGGCTGAATTCCAGGACTATTTTGAAACCAGTGGTATGGATTTGTTTAGGGTAGCTACAGACAATATCCTTGATTACACAGAGATTCTTAGATGGTACATTAACCAGTGTACCTCTAAATGTGTTTGTTTCAGCATTCTTCTTTATAGACTCAACACATTCTTTTCTAAGTGGTTCTAAGTATTTAAGGCTCTGGGTTGTTGATTGGGGTTCAAGCCCCAGCACTGCCAAGCTGCCACTGTTGGTTTCCTGAGTAAGGTCCTTAACCCTCACTCCTCCAAGGGCACTGTATCATGGCTGATTCTTCACTCTGACCCCAACTTCCAAAGTTGGGATATGCAAAGAAAGATTTTCACTGTGCTGTTATGTAAATATGACAAATAAAGGCTTCTGTTCTGTTCTGCTAATGACCTGGATAAAGGCATCTCTCCCAGATCATCATGCGATGCTGTGGAGAATGCCCTCAAGGTGACACACACACAGGTCCTTAGGTCTCTGCAGCAAGTTAACCCTCATAAGGCAATGAGACCTGATAAGGGCGTGTCACCTTGATTACAGGCTGTGCTGCTCAGAGCGCAGGTATATATTCAGACATCTTTAACACCTCATTGGTCTAGGCTGTTGTGGTTCACTCATTGTAACCGTCTTGAAAAAAGTTAGACTCAAACAACTTGTATGAATTCTGCCTGGTGGCCCTTATGTGACTCACCCTGGAGTGCCTGGAGAAGTTGGTATGAAATTCCATTGACTCTATCATCCTTGCAGCTACTGATCCTTTGCAGTTTAGGTCAGTACTGTGGCCATCACAATCCAAACAGTTCTGCAAAACCTGGGCAACCCTAATACCTACACCTGCAAGCTCTTCTTGGATTACAGTTCAGACTTTAATACTCTTCAGCCGAATAAGCTTAATGCAAAGCTGGTAGATCTTGAGCTGCCCACTCCCACCTGTCACTGACTTTATGCTTACTGAAAGACCAGAGGTGGTATAAATAGGCAATACCATTTCACCTGAACTACAAATAAGCACAGGAACCCCTCAGGGTTGTTGCCTTAGTCACAAACTTTATTCCTTATATACGTGATTGTTCATCCCATTACAAACATGATCATATATGCAAATTTTCTTGGACTAATAGAGTAGCAAGGAATCTTTGTATTGGGCAGCTGGTGGCTGACACAATTAGCAATGGAGAGGAGAATGACTTCTTCTCCACAACCCCTGCTTATCAGAGGTACTGAGGTGAAAAAGTTAGAAAGCTATAGATTTCTGGGCCTGTATATTGTCAAGGGTGTTCAAACAAACACCACAAACATCATCAAGAAAGCCCAGCAGCACCTTTATTTAGTAGGTTGCTGAAAAAGAAAAATCAGTCTGAACCACCAACCTCTTACCAAGGCCTATAGAGGATAAGTAGAGAGCATTCTCACCAGAGGCATTACAGTGTAGAAACAAGGAAGGGTCTATAGAGGGTCATCAGGACTGCTGAGAGATCCCATCTTCCCCATAGACAATCTGTTCACCCACCACTACCCGAACACTGTTAGGACCATTCTTGAATCCCCCTACCAGGTCACTCTCTCAGTATCTCAGGTTAACTCCACAGACTAGAGAGCATCAAAGAGCTTCTTTCTAGTGGTTACCAGACTGATATCCGAGGATATCCAGACTTAAGGGACATACCTTTTCCCCAACTCACATCTTCAATCACTTGCACTTACAGAATTTGGCAGACATCCTTATCCGTAGTGACTTACATTTTATCTCATTTTTATACAGCTGAGCAAGTTAGGGTTTAGGGGTAGCTTGTTGGACCTAGAATTCAAACTCGAACGTTACGCTCGGTAGTCCAACATCTTCACCACTGAGCTACCACACCTCCCACTTAGGTACTTATGGTCTAAGTAATTTTTTTTTTAAAATACATACATACATACAAAAAAAAGCATAACTGTTTTATAGCATATACAGCCATTGGAGGCAACCTGCTGTACAACTTGCTTGTATTTTTATGCTTTTTAATATATATCACTGGTTCAGTTGGTTGCTGTGTTCAGTTGTATAGTAGTATTAGACTTTAAGACTTTTACTAAGAGAGCCAAACAAGAGTTTCAGTGCTCACGTATACTTGTATTTTTCATAAACTGAAAAATTTGCCCCAGAGTTTTGGTAGCTTAGTGGTTAAAGTGTTGGATCAGAAGGTTGTGAGTTAAAATCCCAGGTCCACCAAGCTGCCACTGCTGGGCCCCTGAGCATGGCCCTTCCCCTTTTAAAAGGGCAACTGTTGTCACTCTGGATAAGGGCACCTGCCCAATGCCATAAATGTAAACATGTTTTTGAGGTTGTTGCATTCTAATTTCCCTTCAGTAGAACTCTTTTCCAGCATGACAATGCCCATGTGCACAAAGCACAAGCTTCATGCAAAACATGTTTAGAGTAGAAGAATTTGAGTGTCCTTCACAGAGCCCTGACTCTGACTCTGACTCGACCCCACTGAACACCTTTGGGATGAACTGAACACCAACTGCACCCCAGACCTCCTCACCATCCCAACATCAGAGCCTGATCGCACTAATGCTCTTGTAGTTGAATGATCACAAATCCACACATCCACACTTCAACATCTAGCGGAAAGACTTTCCAGAAGAGTGGAGCTTATTATAACAGCAAAGGAGAAATAAATCCAACACATGGTCAAACTTTTGGCCATGTAGTGCATCTGCAGAACCTAGGAGGATCCAGAGAAAATTGTTCCTGGTTTAAATGTATTATACTAAAAACCTTTATGAAGGAAAATTATCTGTTATAGACCTCTAAATAAAAGGTTTAATGTTTCCATAGAGAAACAAGCTGAAGAGCACTTAAGGGTTCTAGATTTAATAGTTTTTTGTTGGAAAACCGACTGTTTTCATTTCCCGAAGTTCATTGTGCATTTTCTCATACACGGAGCAAATGAGACTTTTTTTTATCAGATTTTTCGAGTAATATTTAACATGAACGATGCAAAGCTGTGGAGCTGATTTCATTATGTCGGAAGCTGAGCTCATATGCAGAGCAGTTTTGCTGATTGAAGATCGGGAAAGTCTCAGTGCAAAATACAAAAATGTGCCAAATTATCGCTGTAGTGGGTGTAACGCTGCTCTGACTGTAACAAGTTCATCCCTTTTTTTACCTTTTTTTTTTCCTCTTTTGTTTATCTTTCACCTGTGTCTCATTTCTTATTTATGAGACTGTGTGTATATCCTGTATACATATATATTTCCATTTATTTATCTTTGTTTCACATTTCAGGTCTCTGGTCTCCTGTTTCTCAAAATATTAATGTAACATTCATTTGTTAAAATTTGTTTTTTATACATCCACATTTTCTCTATTTCTATGTAAAAAAGCAACCTGTTCATACTACTGCGAGACTATATTAAAGATATACACAACCTATCATAATTACCAGGATTTACTTTAGTGTTGCTCTCACAGATCATACACATTTAAAGCCTTGTAGAGATGTTGTTGCCATTGCTTTGCTTTACTCCTGGCTAGTCTCTGTAGCTTTTAGCGCTACATCTGCGCTGAATATCCCTGCAAGCCAGCACTGTTAAGATTACAGAACTGAAGTCTCCTTCAAGAAGAAACTTTGTGCTCCCCTGACACCTCGCTTTGGATGTGGCACGAGTAATTATGGAGCAGCGTCTCGTTAGGAAGGTGTCTGTGCCACTGGAAGCACATTTCGGCTGTGGCTGTGGGATCTGCCTGAGGCGTCACTCGCCTGTCAAAGGCATGACAAGCCCTTCATTTCAGCTCTCACTAAAGAGCTTCAGTAGCTGAGCTGAGAACACAGGCACTGCAGCAACGCTGCAGCTCGCTGACCTCTCCTGACTTTTACCAGCTTCACAGAGCACAGCTCAGAATTACATGGCCTACATGCTACATAAGTTATATCCACACTACTTATTAAAATAATAAAATCATTTGCTTCCATTGCCTTTTGAGATTAAGCCTGTCTTTCTGAACAGAAAGAAATAATTAATACGGTTTAATGCACGTTCATATTCGATCACCTATGTACCTGTATCTTTCTCACATGATGATTTATTTATTCGTATGGAATCAGATTTCTGATAAAAAATGAGCTCTCGGTGAATGAAATTTCCAAGTCGTAATGATGGAGAAGTAATTAAGGCAAGCTTTTGAGACAAAGGTCAAAAAGAAAAATCATGTGTACAATACTGACCTGGTGTAAAAGTGTAATTAACCGGAATATATTAATTCTTCAGCAGTACTCATTGAATTATTCATCTCGACTTTACCTACAGTGTGAATGGAATTTTTTCCCCATAATTATGATGGAAGTCATAACATTCGTATGTAGTATGCATACTTTTGGAAAAAAAATCTAGTTAAATCGAATGAAAAGCTTTATTGGTTTTGTAGAATTTCCCTCTGGGAATTCTGTAAAGTTTTTGTGATGAACACAACAACAAAGTGTCTCCAGATTGTACAGCATTTGGTAGACTCCCTTCCCTTATCCAGAGAAACGAACATTTATCTCATTTATACGAAGCAGTAGAGGGATAAGGACCTTGTTCAAGAGCCATGGCAGCTCCGTCATCCTGAGATTTGTACTCACAGCCTTTTAATCAGTAGCCTTTATTTGTCACAAATACATTACTGCACAGTAAGATTCTTTCTTCGCATATCCCATCCCTGGGGGCTTGGGGGGCCATGATGCAGCACCCCTGGAGCAAGGGGAGGTTGGGGGTCTTGCTCAAGGGCCCAATGGTGGCAGCTTGGCAGTGCTGAGGCTTGAACCACAATCTTCCGGTCAAAGACCCAGTGCCTTAACCACTTGAGCTACCACCAACCCATCTTAACCAATGTTGACCCTTTTTGGAGGTTGTAAAGCCTTAATTTTTTACTGAATCCTTAACAATACATTGAAGAACCATTTTTAATACGAGTCTACCACAACAGATAAGCTACACTTTAATCACATGACAAGTTCTAGATTAAATAAGTAGCAATAAATGACGGTTTATTCCAGACGCTTATCCAGTTAATAAACTTAAAACTTTTATCTATCTGAATAACCGATGAAAGAAGTATATAGTAAATGCTTGCAAAGAAAAAGAAAAAAAAAAACATTTTCATTATTTCCTACATCATTTGTATTATGAAACTGAACGAAGGAAAGAAATTAGAGAAAATATGTGAAATAATTACAATCCAATTCAATTGATGTGTATAGCGCTTTTAACAATGGACATTGTCTCAAAGCAGCTTTACAGAAGACCAGAAAAATAGAATAAATGCTAAAATTTAAAGTTAAGTTACTATTTATCCCTAACATTTATCTCTAATGAGGACAAACTCAATGACATGATAAGAGGAAGAAACCTCTAGAGGAACCAGGCTCAGAAGGGAACCTCATCCTCATTTGGGTGACACTGGACAGTAAATAATGTAAATGTTGATAATGTCCTTAAAAAATTAGAAAACAGTAATCTTTACAGTAATACCAACGTTCATACCTTTAGCTTCAGTAACATTTTATCCTGGATCCCGGTTAAGCCTAGGTGGATCCACGGAATTTCATGGATCTGGTGAAAACTTCCACAGAAATTCATTGTGGATCCTGGTGAACACAAACATTCACACATTTATTCACACACAGTGGCAATTTAGAGTTTGCAGTCCAGCTATTGAAATGTTTTTTGAGAGATAGGAGGACACCGGAGAACCTGAAGGAACCCACAGACATGGGAAGAACATGAAAACTGGGAATGCTGGTAAAGTTGCATTATCAAAATTACTTCAAAATTACTTACATTTCAAAGAGTCTAACTTTTTTTTTTTTTTTTTTTGGTGTATATATATATAGGTGTGTGTGTGTGTGTGTGTGTGTGTGTGTGTGTGTGTGTGTGTGTGTGTGTGTGTAAATTCCAAGAATGTATGCGTCTCATTGTAAAAGCACACCCCTAGAACGGTGACATAAACAATGATCACACGTAGGATAATATTTTCCTTGCACTGTCCCTCGTATTTAACCCACATCTCAGTCACTTTCAGCATTCCTATTTGAACGCCACTGGAATGTCAAACAAAGAACAACTGCCTGTTAACTCTCGCCTCGTGTTAGCTTCCTGTGTGAGCCGAATGCCAATTCGACCTGCTTCCAGTTTTTGATCTGTGGAGGGAGAGAAAATGGTGGAGGAAAAAAAGATTCTTTTTATATTCAAATGAGAACATTATCATAAGGAACCCGGCAATAGTAAAGTTCCTCGGTGTCTCATTTGAATAGCTCATATCTTCAAGACGCCCGTGTCGTCGGGTTCATTTGGGCTTTTCGGCCCTCGTACGGGACACCTCTGTAGTCGGGGAATGTCACACGCACTGCTTAGTAATCCATCATGAAAGGATTCCTTTCTCAGATAAAGAGAAATAACTGTCAAGGTTGTAATGAACGACGTAAACACGGAAGATTAATTAGCTCGGCTCGGCTCATATTTTTGTGTCGGAAATTCACAATCAGGGAGGTAGGTGTGCCACTGCTATATATTTTTCACCTTCAGACAAGAAAAATGGTTTTTTTATCACGAGTATTATCAGAAAAAGGGCCGACGCTGAGGCACCTGTGGCGGTGTGCATGAGAGCATGCATTATAAATCGTGAGGCAGAGAGAGAAGTCGCTCCCGATTAAAGACGGAGACCAAAAGAGGATCAGACGCTAACATGTCTGCATCTCCTAATGCGTGGATCAAGTCCTTCAGACATCTCACAGAAGCCAAACAAAGCCGAAATGACAAGCTGGTGTCGGAGAGTGAGGAGGAAAGATGGAGCTCGGAGGGTGGGTGTGCTGAAAACTTTTCCATCAAGGATCCCGCTCCTTTGGGAACTCGCTCTCTCTAGCGTCTTCGTCTTCACAATGAATTACAACTAACCTGTTTTTCCCCTCTCTCTCTCTCTCTCTCTCTCTCTCTCTCTCTCTCTTTCTCTCTTTCTCACACACACACACACACTAGGGAAAAGCTCTCAGGCTTTTCTACAAGTGTTCTCTAATTTCATTTAGATTCCATAATGAACACACACCACCCTGGATTGCTAATTGTTATGGCTGATTAGATGTGTTTCACAGTAATTCTGTGGTCTCACTAATATGCAATTCTGTGCTGGTCAGTAAATGACCACAGGATTACCATAAGCCCTGAAGTGGAATGTTGAAGTAATATAACAATAATAAAAGTGCTTTTTCGTTCACAGCATAAATTCCTGTGGGGCTTCGGTTCCCTTGTGTATGATGCAATTCTCTCTGGAGTTCATTCCTTGGTTAGTGATGGAGGAATTTTATTTTATGAATAAGTCATAAAAACACTTGGGTGTGGTGATTTTGTAGGAAAGTAATCATGTGTGGGCTGCTCAGGTACGTCGGCATGTCCTGAAGGACGTTCATTACTCGTAAACAACAGCAAATTGTCAATAGCTCTTAGGACTCTTTCATCCTGAGAGATTCAGGAGACACTGATTGTTTCACTGACTTTCTCACTGACTCCTGTACTAGAGAGAGAGAGAGAGACAGAAACAAGGGAAACAGACAGAGAGACAGGCAGATAGATAAACAGAGAAAGATAGAGAAAGGCAGACAGAGAGTGGGACAGAGAGAGAGCGCTACAGAGGGAGAGCGAGAGAGAGCGTGAAACGGGGGGACAGACAGAGAGATAGAGAGAGCCAGAGAGATAGAGAGAGGGAAAGGGATAGAAATGTGGGAGAAATATAAAAAAGACAGACAGATAGACAGATAGACAGACATGCAGAAAGAGAGGGAGAGAGAGGGAGGGAGAGAAAAATGGGGAAGACAGACAGAAAAACACGCAGGGAGACAGAGAGAGAGATACAGAGGGAGAGAGAAATGGAAGAGACAGACAGATAAACAGAGAGAGAAAGAGAGAGGTTAACATCTAGCCTGACTGTAATTTAAATCACAGGTATATCAATGCACTTGTACCCTAATGCCTTATCATTTCTATAGTAACCGGAATGAACTGGTTTAAGAAATGTGTATTTGTGAAATATTTGGTGATTTTTTTACAGATTTGGGTCAGGACACATCATGTGACATCATCAAAACAGACATTTAGCCGAAGCCAGCTTCGATTCACGTGTGTTAAACGTGAGTGCAGCTCTCATAGAAAGTCATTAGGTGTGTGTCTTCACTTGTAGGAGTTTAGAGGAATAATCCTGTGCTTGAGATTTCTCCAATTCAAGTGGTTTACCACAAAAAAAGAAAAAAAGCTGCAGTACGATCAAGCATTTTGCACGATCAAGCAACGATCATGAAACAAAATCCTGTAGAGATTGGTCAGAAATAAATCTGCAACTTTATCATGCTCAAGTTTTCCAGCAGGTCTTCAGGACAGGTGAATCTGCACATTGTTAACAAGACAAGCTCAATTCTATTCTTCTTATCTTAATTATCTTCACAGTCTATTGAGAATAAGGTGAGGGAAGAACTATTTATAGCTACTATAATGTCAGAGAGGACAGGAGAGGAAAACACTAGCTTGTTTTGTGGACATGAAATGTAACTATAAATGGATAAAAAGTATGACTTTATTCTTCACAGGGTTTTATGCTTTACATGCCATATGAATTTTGTTTTTTAAATATGTGCTCAAATGCTTGTGCACAATTTTTGCATGTATTGTCCAAAACCTAAATTTCAGTACTTTTATCAGACTGCTAAGGCATTTTCTGAATGTCTGAATACTGCTTTCAGTACAAACTTTGTAAATGTGTCGCATTGTGTGTTGGTTAAATAAACAAACCAAGTAATTTCTCACTCCACGTAGTCCTGTGTAACGTTAATATGAGTCAAGATTCATCAAGTTGCTGTGTGTGTGTGTGTGTGTGTGTGTGTGTGTGTGCTCAGACTCAGCTCCAGCCTCGTGTCAGGCCCTCCTCCAGGCTGATGATGGAGAGAGGGGAGCAGGAGTTTCTGCCATATGGCTGACCGAAGCCCTGTGGCCTCCCCAGGGGCGGCGCTTCAGCTCAAGCCCTGATCACAGTAAAGAGAAGAAGTGGAGATGGAGCAAGAGGAGAAAGAGTGAGAGAGAGAGAGAGATAGAGAGAGAGGCTATCATTCATCTGCATAAATATCCAATTATTATATTTATTGAATTCTTGTTACAAATGAAATGATATAGCTTTTGCTCAGTTATCAAATTATATCAGCTGATCTGATTTTAGTCATGTTTAAATTCCTTCAGCTTCAGTATTTACTCTCTCAAGCTTCATACAATTATATATTTTATGATTGTATCTATCTATCTATCTATCTATCTATCTATCTATCTATCTATCTATCTATCTATCTATCTATCTATCTATCTCTCTATCTCTCTATCTATCTATCTATAGGTATGTATAAAAAAAGAGAGAGAGAGAGAGAGAGAGAGAGAGAGAGAGAGAGAGAGAGAGAGAGAGAGAGAGAAACACATAAGATATACATGAGCAGTTTAAGCATTTAACATGGCATCAAGCAAATTCATAACAAACTTTTATAGTGTATTATTTATTTATGTATTTATGTATTTATTTATTTATTTATGTATTTATGTATTTATTTATTTAGTAAATTAATACAATTCATTCATTGTCTTCCGCTTATCCGATCTATTTTCGGGTCATGGGGAGCCTGTGCCTATCTCAGGCATCATTGGGCATCTGTCAGGAGTAGCTGGACAGTTCCCTGCCAGGCCCGGGGAGGGCGCTGGCAGGAGAATCCGGGAAGCCTGTTTGTCTGTGTGATTCCCTGCCGATTGTTCTCCTTCCTGTGTGTGTCACCTGTTCCCCATTACCCTGATGTGTTTCCCTATAAAAGGGAACCTGGTGTAGTTGTGTAGTGTGGGTCAATGTTTCTTGTATAGCTGTCCCGTGGGTGTTATGTTAGTTTTGGGATTTGTTGTATGTTGTACCACGAGTCTATTGTAATGTTCGTCTTTCCCCTGTCTCGTGTTTATATAAATAAAACAGTGCTTCGCTGTATCCTGCGCTTGGGTCCGCTCTTTCACGGTGTGCTGCGGCACGCCACACCACGGAGGTCCGGGTTCGAGCCCCGCACAGGGCGAGTGGCGACCGGACGTGACAGCATCAAGGCAGGATACACCCTGGATGGAGTGCCAACCCATTGCAGGGCACACACACACACACAATCACACACTACGGCCAATTTAGAGATGCCAATCAACCTACAATGCATGTTTTTGGACTGGGGGAGGAAACCCCCGAGGCACGGGGAGAACATGCAAACTCCACACACACGGCGGAGACAGGAATCAAACCCCCAACCCTGGAGGTGTGAGGCAAACATGCTAACCACCAAGCCACCGTGCCCCCTAAACTAATACAATTAATAACATTTATTATTTATTATTTATTAATTTAAAAATGATCCAGAAATATCAAGCAAGTGTGTTTTTTTTGTTGTTGTTTGGTTGGTTGTTTTTTTGTTTGTTTATTTGTTAGTTAGTTAGTTAGTTTGTTTGTTTGTTTGTTTGTTTGTTTGTTTGTTTTAATAGGCTGTAGGAGTGTAAGGTGTTGGATTACTAATAGGAAGGTTGTGAGATCTAATCCCAGCTCCAGCAAGCTGCCACTGTTGGACCCTTAAGCAAAGCCCTTAACCCTCAATAGCTCAGTTATATAAAATGAGATAAATGTAGGTCACTCTGGATAAGGGCATCTGCCAAATGCTGTAAATGTAAATAGAAATAAAAGTAAGAAATGCACATAAAGTGAATTAAGTAACATTTGTGATTTTCTTTATTTTATTGGTCTTTTATTTTAATGGAAAGACTGTGCCCTTGATCACTCTATATATATTGTGCATAATTGTTATACTAGTACAGCTGTAAGAGTTGATTCTACAGAATTAACTTTTTTCTCCAACTAAAAGAGACTCAAATATCGACTCATCAATAAATCCTATAGACACTTCAAATGTTATATAAAGTTATAGTTATATTCCTCAGATGCTGTGCACGTATTTCTTCCAACGTATTTTTTTTTCCACTTTTCTGCACATTAATTAATTAATTAATTAATTAATTTATTTATTTATTCGTTCATTCATCCATTCATTCATTTATTTATTTATTTATTTATTTATTTATTTATTTATTTTCATATCCAATTTTTTTAATATTCAAGTGTATTTTTTTCAAATGTGATTTTGTCTTATTTATGTGTTTTACATGTCATTTTTGCATGTTACTGATTTATTTTTACATGTAATTTTGTCAAATTATTTATTGACCTCATTTTTGCACATTTATTTTATAATTCTTTTTTCTAAATTTATTTTCATATGTATTTAGTTTTTTTTTTTAAATGAGTTATTTTCACATGTAATTCAAATACAGCTTTCAAATATAGTTTTGTCTAATTTTATTTATTTATTTATTTTTTACTTTTATTTATTTATTTTTACTCGTCATTTTCGCACATCCTGTATTTATTTTCACTAACGTAATTCTTACACATTTTTTCACACTAACATTTTTTTCATATTATTTAGATATTTTTACCGGCCATTTCTGTGCATTCCTTTACTAATTTTCACATGTAATTGTTAGACATTTTGAACTCATTTTCAAATATCATTTTTGCATATTATTGAATTATTTTCACATATTATTTGTCCACATTGTTCACTTGTTTTCCGCATGTGATTCTCTCATGTATCCGCTTTGCTATTGAATAATGACAGTTTACACTATTGACAGTTTTTTTGGGGCAAAATATGATGAATCCTTCACATCCTAATGTCTTTTTATCCTGTATATAACTCCCAGTCAGTTAAAAACAGTCAGGAACAGTGGGCATGAAGCTGGAAGACACCCTGCATGGAATGGCAGTCCATCACATTGTACCACACACACACACGCACACACGCACACACACACACACATTCACACAAACATTCACAACTAGGGGCAGTTTAGAATAGATGGTACACAAACCAGCAGGTTTTGGTGATGTGCTAAACCATAATCTGTACTAAACCATGTGAATAATAAACTGCTCATGCACTTGAACACGAGACTGTGGCCCTGTCTGAATGAAATCCAGCGAGGACAGAAAGACGTCCTCCTGCAGTTCAGGGCACAAAATAAGCGCCTTGACATTTTGAATATGCTTCTCTGGCCCCCAAGTGCTGCACCAAATATTTGCATGTCTTTTGTCTCCAAAGGCGAAAGAGAGCAGTTGTGTGAGCTGCGTTCTCCTCCTGAAGCACACGTCTAAATGGAGCTCACATCGGCCAGCCCCCCGACAGCTCTCTCATCGCACCGTGACGCTCGCCTCCTGGAGGGCCGAGGATTGAGACGAGTCCTCACACCGACTCTTTCATCCTGAGAGATTCAGGAACCACTGACTGTCTCACTGACTGTCTCACTGACTGTCTCACTGAACCCTGCACTAGAAACTGGGGGAAGACAGACAGACAGATAAACAGGGAGAGAGATAGAGAGAGGGAGAGAGATAGAGAGAGTAACGGGGGAGACCGACACAGAGACAGAGAGGAGGGACAGAGACAGACAGATAAACAGAAAACGTGAGAGTCAGAGATGGAGACAGAGACAGATAGAGACACAGGGAGATAGAAACGGGGAGAGAGACAGAGAGAAAGAGAGACATGGGGGAGAGACAGAGAGAAAGACAGACAGATAAAGAGAAAGAGTGAGAGAGAGAGATGCAGAGAGGTACAGAGAGAGAAACAGGGAGAGAGAGACAGACGTGAGGGAAGAGAGAGAGAGAGAGAGAGCGAGAGAGAGAGAGAGAGAGGTAGAGAGACATAGAGAAATGGGGAAGACAGACAGAGAGAGAGAGAGAGAGAGAGAGAGAGAGAACCGGGGTGACAGACACTGGCAGGAGAGAGACAGAGAGAAAGATGAACAGATAAACAGAATGAGTGAGGGAGAGAGATACAGAGGGAGATAAAAAGATAGAGAGAGAAGTGGGGGGAGACAGACAGCAAGACAGACAGACAGATAAACAGATTTTTATCTGAGAGAGTCAGAGAGAGACAGATGAAGGGAGGGGCAGAGAGAGAGAGAGAGAGAGAGAGAGTGAGAGAGAGACAGAGAGAGATGGAGTGAGGTACAGAGAGAGATACAGAGGGAGAAAGAGTAAGAGAGAAATGGGGTAGATAGGCATAGATAGACATAGAAAATGGGGAGGACAGACAGAGAGACAGACAGACAGACAGATAAACAGAAAGAGTGAGAGTCAGAGAGAGAGTGACAGACAGAGAGAGGGACAGAGAGAGACAGAGGAAGAGAGAGAGAGATAAATGGGGACACAGACACTGGGGGGAGAAAGACAGAGGGAGAGACGGGCAGATAAACAGAAAGAGTGAGAGAGGGAGAGACAGAGAGAGGAAAAGAGAAAGATACAGAGGGAGATAAAAAAGAAGTTGGGGGAGACAGACAGCAAGACAGACAGCTAAATAAACAAATTTTTATCTGAGAGAGTCAGAGAGAGAGACAGATGAAGAGAGGGACAGAGAGTGGGACAGAAAGAGAGTGAGAGAGAGAGAGAGAGAGAGAAAGAGAGAGGATGACATCTAGCCTGCAAAAGGTGGCATGAATCCTAAAGTACCAGAACAGCGCCACATTGTTTCTTACAGCAAAAAGACAGTTTTACAGAAGTGTTAATATAAAGTGAACTGAAGACACGTCTCTCTCGCTCTCTGTCTCTCTTTTTTTATATATATATATATATCCACGTATCCACGTACATTCATTCATTCATTATCTACCACTTATCCAATCTATTCTCGGGTCACGGGGAGCCTGTGCCTATCTCAGGCGTCATTGGGCATCAAGGCAGGATACACCCTGGACGGAGTGCCAACTCATTACAGGGCACACACACACACTCATTCACTCACGCAATCACACACTACGGACAATTTAGAGATGCCAATCAACCTACAAGCATGTCTTTGGCACGGGGAGAACATGCAAACTCCACACACACGGCACAGGCTTGAATCGATCCCCCAACCCTGGAGGTGTGAGGCAAACATGCTAACCACCATGCCACCGTGCCAAGTGCCAAATCCTTCATCCTGAAAATTTCAGAAAACTTACAAGATACAGTTTGACCTTTGTCTCGTACAAGGAGCTGACACTGAAGACTCCTTACAAAAATGTCACTTAAGCGTTTCCTCGAGGAAGCTTTCACCATCTTAAAAATGTCATGTTTTGCTGTTGCTATAGAAACGGTAACATATTAGGACGAGCGTATTAATATATTAGCATTGCAACTGGAACTTTGACTGAAATTACACAAACTGCTTCTGACTGAGTCAGCGTGTTGATTTCTAACCATATCACTAAGAGGGCCAAAACTTTTGCACTGCAATAGAAGTTCAAAACCTTATAAAGACTTTACATAAAATGTGTAACCTAGTGATCAGACTTTTATCAATTACTCAGAAAATAGTAGTCAGATCCAATTAATATTAGATATAATAAAGATTAGATTTTTACATAATCTACAGATTAACTGTTTACACGTGAAAATTGAGGTCATAATTGAAGCCATGAAGCCCATAACATGCAATAAGAGGTATTTCTATCTCTATATCGATTAGTAACAGATATAATAATACAGTTATTCTCCCACTCTGTTAGAAGAAGTGAAGTGAACGTGTTTGTTCGGAATGGGAAGCTGTGAGGTGCTCATGGTTATATGGTTAACATTGACACCTATTGGTAAGAAGGACATCCTACAACTGAAGGAAAGGGGGGGGGGCAAGAATAATAAATTACACTTCTTTATTTTTGCTGTAGCATTTATGTAGTCTTTTTTTAAGAATCTCAACATTACTGTAGTAATAAATAAATAAAAATAAATAAATAAATATTATGCATTTCTCAGCTTATTTCACAACAAACAAACAAACAAAAATGTATTAACTAATGTTTAATAATTGTTAAATAAATAAATAAATAAATAAATAAATAAATAAATAAATAAATAAATAAATGTTATGCATTTCTCAGCTTATTTCACAACAAACAAACAAACAAAAAAATGTTAAAAAAATTAATTAACTAATGTTTAATAATTGTTTAATAAATAAATTAATTAATAAACAAATACTTTGAAAGTGCATGTATTTAAAATGACAAGTTATATTAAATGAAGAAAAATGTATTTATTTAAAAATCAAAATTGTGTTTGTTTGTTCGTTTACTTGTTTATTTATTTTGCATTATTATATCTTTTACCGATTGCTCATGTCCTCTAATGCTGCATGTTGAAAAATCTCCAAGATAAGTACAAAATCAAATTCTGACACGTATTTGCATATTCAACTGCATAATATAAATAAATAAATACTATATAATTAACACAAAAACTGGTTTTATGAAATGAAATACTATTCCTTTTTTTAACAAAAGAAAAATATTATTTTATTACTTTATTAAATACGATTATTTAGATATTATCAGATATTTACTTCTATGTTTTTTTTTGTTGTTTGTTTTTTTTTTTTTTCCTGGATTATCAGTAAATTTTCGTCTTACCTAAAGTGTGTGTCTGTGTGAGAGGATTGTGTTCAGTCCTTGTGTTTTACATGTTTGAGACTGGCTTCATTTCTGTTTCGTGATTTTATTCCCTTCAGTGTTTTTCTAACCTCCTTAAAGAGCCTTAAAGGAGAAATTAACAAGCAGGGAAGTGAACAGAGCATGTAATGACATGGAGAGCATTTGAATTGTGCTCCAGAATTGACTCAACGAGTGTGCTTTGTCCCCTGAACATCGCTGCACACACACACACACATACACACATGCCTCCTCACAAAACCAACACTGTCAATCAAATCATTCATGAGCTGTCATTAAAAATGAAACTTTTCCATCCTTGGATTAAACGAGCGCTGGGCTTTTTGGAAATTTTGCCATCACGGACTTGAGATGTTCTGAGGTTTCTGTCCTCGTCAGTGTTACGGTGATAATCTGACCTCTCTCACTCACATCTATAATATATATCTACATTTATATCTTTATATACTTATACTTTCTTACCATCTATATTAAATCTAACAGAAGTTCAGGTTTCTAGAGTGTGATAAGAATTTCCACAAGTGTCTTAAATGTCACACAATTCTATTAAAAAATCCAAAGCTAACATTTCTCATCATTCAAACTCTCACATGCTATTGAACACTGTCATGTGATGACATGAATTAACGCTTTAATTTAAGATTTGGTAATAAACACTTTATAAGCACGTAATACACTGTTTATTACAGCTTGAAATGATTTTGTTAATATATCATGAAATCCTACAAATTAAATTCAATATACAAATTCAATTCTAGTGCTTTTCAGGTATTCAGGATTTTTCTTCTGTTTTGATAAAAACCAGCTTGGTTATTAAAGAGTGTAAGGATAAAAAGAAGCTTAAGGAATGGCTTCTAAGTTTAGTCTAGTCTAGTTCCTCTGAACGTTTCTTCATCATATCATCTCAGGGAGATTTTTTTTTTCTTTTTCTCCACTGTTGCCTCTGGCTATTTTCATTAGGGATAAATATAATTTACATTTTAATAATTTTCTTTTTTTTTTTAAATGTATATTTCTATAAAGCTGCTTTGCAACAATGTCAAATAATTTTTATTTTTGATTTTATTTTAAAAGATTTAAAACATTTCCTGACTTTTTTTCCATTGTGGAAAGCCAGCATCTATATAATGTGTTTGTTCTTGTTGCTGTTTTATTTTGCTTAAAAAAAAAAACAAAAAAAAACCTCCCTGACTCCTCCTAAATCTAACACCACAATTAATGTTAATTACTCAGATTTATTCATTTCAATGCACTTACAAACTCTAGACAAATTATGATATCTAACCACATTTAAAAATAAAAATTTTGTGTTTTACATGTGCATTAGTAAAGAATATAAAAATTTTTCCCTGAAATTTGAAAATTTTGAATGAATTAAAGTTTTTTTTTAAAAAATTAAAAAATTTTGCAACAAAAATTCTTTAAAAACGATGTTCCATTTTTTTTTTATTATTTTCAACGTTCTTAATCTGG
>JAUCMX010000002.1:28795846-28803346 GCA_033459395.1 Hemibagrus guttatus
ATTTGTATGACAAAAGGCAGCTATAAATTATGAATCGTGTGTGACAAGAGGCAGAGGAGGAAGAGAGAAAATAGTAAGAAATGAATCAATTAGAAATCGACTGGAAATATGGGGTTGTGTATTTGAGAAAAGGCTACGAATTTATTACAGATAATCAATAAAAAATAGTGTCCAATAAAAGTGCAAATATTCATCTGAATTGAAATTGTGCAGTTTTAAATTTTTTACTCAGGTTAAAGTAGAAAAGAAAAAAGAAACTCAAGTGTATTTAAAGTACAGCATGATGGAACGAGAAAGATTTCTTTTCAGCTGAAGAAACAACTCAATGCTAGCTGCACAATGGAGTTAGCGCTAGCTAGTTAGCAACCTGTGTGCATTTGTAGAACTTGAAAATGAGCACTCGTTTAAAACAAGACTTCTTCTTTACCTCCTTGGTAAAGCATGAATCTGTGTCGTTTGAAAAAGCACATAGAGGTACATTTTGCTCATCTGTAAATATTAACCTTTTATATAATAATTAGCATGTTTTCTTTGCTAATGTTAGATTAGACATAGATCCCAGCAGCTAGCGTTAATCAGCCAGGCAGCATGTCAAAATCTAGCGGTAAATATCAGATATTTGCAGGATATTTTACCTCAGATTAATTCTATTCAATGCAAATGAGCAGCAAACTTACAAATATTGAGTGACGATTTCATGCAAAACCTCGCCGTAGTTTGTTTACTTGGTAAAATTCTCATCTCGAGACTCGAGTTCAGTTAATCGTCAAAATTTAGTAACACACTTTTAATAACTGTGTTAATTTCTCCAAATTTATTTGTTATCATGCTAATTTATCCGGATTTATTTGTCATCATGCTAATTTATCCGGATTTATTTGTCATCATGCTAATTTATCCGGATTTATTTGTCATCATGCTAATTTATCCGGGAAAAATTTTTTTGTCATCATGCTAATTTCTCCGAATTTATTTGTAATCATGCTAATTTCTCCGAATTTATTTGTAATCATGCTAATTTCTCCGAATTTATTTGTAATCATGCTAATTTCTCCAAATTTATTTGTAATCATGCTAATTTCTCCGGATTTATTTGTCATCATGCTAATTTCTCCAAATTTATTTGTCATCATGCTAATTTATCCGAATTTATTTGTCATCGTGGATGGAGTGTATCAGGTAGGTGTTTATTATGTAGTTTTGTTTTATTTATTAGTTTTATTATTTAAAAGATGGTCCATTATTCAAAATGTTAATTACTCAGATTTATTCCTTACGATTTTGCATTACGGCTGAAATTTACGCTTAACGTTAACTAAAGTTGTAAATAATGTTGAGGCAACCTTTCTAAAATGAATTATATTTATTTAAATGAGTTAATACGTTTTTTTTGTTTTTGTTTTTTTCTTTTTAGGTCTTGATAATGATTCGAAGAAATATAAAACGACGATTGTTTAGTTATCTGTTGTTTTAACGTAATAGCGGTTTGTTATCGAGAACTCAGGTTGGATTTAAAAGAAAGTTGCTTTAAAAAAATCCAAAAATTCACAGTTATTTTCAATCTAATCACGGTGCCCTGAGAGAGGATCAGAATTTCTGCACTGTTTCCTTCTTCCTTATAAGTTTCGAATGATAAAATTCAGCCTGCCAATACCTAAAATGTACGATCGGTTGTTCTTTAAGACTAATGTTCTGAAGTGTAATTATAATTCGGCGGTGCAGACATTATTAACACTCAGAGGCAGGCTTTTTGGGCTCCTCCTAGATGGCCAGTATAAGAGGAAAATGTGATGTGAAAGATATTTCATGTGAGACTCAATGAATAAAATAATAGGGATATAAAAGGCTCCGCAAATGACCCTCTATGGAAAAAAAAAAAAAATCCTCCACATGTTTTAACCTCTCATTTTATCTGGAATACTTTAATAAGCACTTATTTAACTTTATACATTAAACATGGCCCGAGGACTTTAATGTATTTTAAATACGGCCTTAAGTTGTTCAAATAAATGACTATTTAGACAAGAGGGTGTCATGTAGGGGGAGGACACGGGCGCGGTCGCCCGCGAAATGATTTGATCTCCAGATGAAATATCATCTCTCTACATCCTTGTAATTTCAGTAGCAACGATTTACGGCTGTTCGCCACACAGTGGTGGAAATTCATTTATCAGCACGTCTCGTTCATTTCTGTTATTCGATCGTCGTATCAGGTTGTCGTGACGCGCTAATCTAATAGCGCTTGCAGTCATTTTGTTTTTCGAGTCAAACAGCTTTGGGTGGCTCTTAATATTCTGTCAACGGAGCATTTTAAGCCTTTATGCGTACGGCGTGTTAAACGAATAATAAAATCAATGGGAAAACATCTATTCCTGAAGAAAGAAAAAAAAAGAAATATTCAAGAGACACACGAGTTGATTCAGAGCGTGTTTTGTGCTTTTATTGCCACTGTCAGCTTTGCTCAACACTCAGGAGGATCGATGCGTGTGCTGTAATCGGATGAAGACGTCCTTTAGCGCTGTACCTGATTTCAGCAGTTTAAACACACTGGTAGGCAAAAGGTTCGCAATTTCTGTGTATTGCTGCACAACAGAACCAAATGCTCTCTGAGATATCTCAAAGAGGAAGGGCCTCGAGTTTTTATAAACATAGAGCATTCTGACCCTCTAACAATTTGCATAAACAATCTCTGATCACTAAGAACTTTTAGTCACAAACAACTGCTAGTCACATACACATACGTTGAGCGGAGACACATAACCTGCAGCTTAGCCAGCGTTCGGTTCGTGCGTTCCAGCTAAAACGATCGTCCATGTTTCTTCAGTGAGCCTGGAATGAGCAGCTCCACGTGCACATCACATCACTGCTCAAGTGTGCAATCAGATTCAAACTCTATTAATAATAATATAAAAAAAACAACCATGCTATATCGATTTATCAGAATTTATTTTAACATCCATGTCAAGGCATATTTTCCATCTTTAACGCTTCCTGTCTTGCACAAGCTTCTGTACAAATCTAAAGAAAGGGGCTTGGGCAACAGAAGGTCGAAGTGAGTTGATGAAAAGGAATGAAAGACCTCCATAATCTATTCCACTATATTTAAGAAAGCATCTTGGGGTTTTTTAGGCAGCTGGCAACCCTCGTCCCTAATGTTTATCAATTATTACTCATCTTGGAGGATTCAATGCCCAGTAATCTCAGATAGTTCTGAAGTTTTCTCTCTTTCTCTCTTTTTTTTTCAGGCACTTCACAAAATCTTCACAGCCCATTAGAGTCTACAGGGCTTCCTTCCATCACACTGCTCTATCACAACTAGAGTTATCAAGGACTAGTCCCGAATCACTCATAGGAGACACGTGATGAGTCAAAGTTACAGAGATACAGAGATTTCCGTGAATATCGGTGTGTATAGGGAAGGGATTGTGCCAAAAGATGTGTGTAAATCCTTTAAGTTTTTGAACTAGTTATATAATAAAAAACAAAGAATATTATCCAGGAAGAACTGTAAAGATAATAATACTGAGGGTGTGGAACGTAAATCTGGACATTCTGAAATATCCTGGGAGTTTAGTGGGTTAAAAAGAGGACCATATTCATAGTCAGAGACTGAAATTCGAACATTTCATCTATATTTACGGTGAAATTTACACATATGAAGTAGAACTGAGGGCAAGAAGCCCAATATGTTACACATAAGTCAATTTTCTGGGCTCATCATTCAGAGTATGTTCTAAAACACTACCTACATATAGTTTAAGTTTCATAGGTTGCCAGAATTTACTTGTAAAAAGCATCCAAGGTGGATTATTTCACAGGGCCCAGATCACCACCTTTAAACATTTGTACTCATCGTTGATCACAAAAGATAAAGTAATCATTTGCTAATGCAATAAATAGCATTTTTTCTTTTTTGTTTTTTTACACTAAAGCAAGAGACAATATTTTTTATTTTGCTGCATTGTGTTTTTAATTATCACATTAATCACTGGTTTACCGATATAGCTTAAACACTCATAATAAAATATCACTTGATGCAGTTTGTTTATTTGTTTATTTATTTATTTATTTATTTATTTATTTAAGTTTGTTTTTTATTTGATTTTTTTTTTTTTTTACAATTTAAATATGTACTAAATCAAGGTCAATATTTAAAGGTTTTTTGAACTATTTAATTTTTTTTTTTTGTTTGTTTGTTTTTTGTTTTATTTTGTTTTGCGGAAATTTATTTTAATTTAAATATTTAATGAAAAATCTAATACCCCAATCAGTACTGTATATGAGTTGCCAAGCTCATTTTCATTTATCTACCTCACAGTGCATCAAAAAATCTATCCCTTTTACTCCACCATGCAGTTCCAACTTAAAATGTAAGATTTCACAAAATCTCATCAATCTCAAAATATAAAACTTTTCCAAAATATTAATCCCAGGAAATGTTCCCTCATTATAAGCTTTTATAAGCAGAATTAAAGCTCATACAAAGAAACGCTTCTTCATGGTTTGAAAATGAATGTAACAGTCGTTTATTTATATAGGCAAACATTTTTTTTGGACAAATATGGATCCATTTCCTTTTCAATTAGGCAGACAAGTGTTGTTTACATAAGTACACAGTGTCATTTATAATTCAGTTTAATTAACGCCTTCCTTCGTGCCTCACTGTTGACCACCTGTTGGGACGCCACACTAAATATTTAACACAGTTTTCTCCGTAGTTTTATTTTTTCTTCCTTTATGTCTCTTTGATGTTTTGTTTCACATTCTTCCACTGGTTTTTTCTTCTTTTTTGCAGATCTCAGCGGAATAACCGAGGGATGCTCGCGCTGTTCTCTTTCAAGCCCGAAACTTTGCGTTTTAACAGTTGTCTGGAGATGCTTTTTTTCCCTTTTCCATATGAAATATCTTCCTTAATAAAAGTGGAAGTGAGGGGATAGAGAGAGCGAGGGGAAGAGCGGTAAATCTGCGCTAACCACACAGAGGCCCAGGTCTCTGGGAGACTGATTAGCATCCCGCCTCGGTAGTACGCTCCTCGATAATTAGGGGATGTTCAGCTCTGCGGCCTTGATGCCTTCTCCCAGGGCAGGCGGCAATTACTGAAGTCTTCGCCTTTCCCACCGCTTTCTGAACCTCCTCGCTGGTGGAGAGCTTTCTGTACGAAAGGTCTGCTAATTTCCTGCAATCATGCTGTAAGGATGGAAACAGAGAAGACGTGGGTGCCAGGATTGTCTAGCCAGAGGGCATTACTTATCTATCAGGCTAGTGGCGTAGTGTGAGTGTAGTTATAAATGTGAAGATGTCGGTCAGTTCTGCATGCCATGCGTGCAGCGTGTGTGTGTGTGTGTGGGTGCGTGTGTGGGTGAGAGAGAGAGAGGGAGAGAGAGATAGATCAATGGCATAGGCTGAGTGGTCTGCTGAAGTTTAAATAACAGAAAAGACAGCTTGATATGGAAAGGCATTGACCAAAGATAAATTACGGTTCACGGGGGCATCGTTACAGAGCAACAACTCAACACACTTCCAGTCTTCCACACTGTGTGGGTTGTGTACTAAGTTGTAGAGTATGGGTAGCTATGTGTAAAGTTATAAAACATTCCAGGTCAGGCTGTTATAGGAAAATAATCAGTGATGCAGCTCTAGGATGTCTAGGACAAAAACACTGTTTTATTCCTTTTTATATCACAAGATGTTAATACTTCACACATTAATGAGCGACACACTGTACATTTATTCAGCTGTATTTTCATTTAATGTCGTGAAACATCCAAGATATAGAACTCACTGGTCTTGATTTCCCATGTCTAAAAGCACTAATACTAAAGACTCTTTACATGTCAACAATTACAATGTTAGAGTTTTTAATCTGTTCATGTTGCTTGGGCTGTTACTATAGAAACGATAACATTACAGAAAATGCCTTAAAACGTTCGGACAAAATCAATTCAATTCAATTTATTTCTATTCTATGTCGCCCTAAGCATCTTTAGAGAAATATAAAAACACAGAAAAAATTATAAAGTTTAAAATTAGATTATTATTTATTTCTAACATTTATCACTAAAGAGCAAGCCTGAGGTGACGATGGTGAGGAAACACTCTCTGAGATGATATGAGGAAGAAACCCTGAGAGGAACCAGGCTCAGAAGGGAACCTCATCCTCATTTGGGTGACACTGGTCAGGAAATAATGTAAATGTAAATAATGTCCTTTCTTTATAGTTTATAGTCACGTGGAATTGTGCAACCAAGAGCTCCTGAGGAACTAATAAGTCAGTGTTTCTGAGTTCATTATAAATCAATAGTGATGTGGATGATAAAGTACCCACTTCTTTTGGTCACATGACTTTTTTTTGGTTGTCTGTGTCATCAACACAGAATCATTCATTCATTCATTCATTCATTCATTGTCTACCGCTTATCCGATCTATTCTCGGGTCATGGGGAGCCTGTGCCTATCTCAGGCATCATTGGGCATCAAGGCAGGATACACCCTGGACGGAGTGCCAACCCATCGCAGGGCACACACACACTCTCATTCTCATTCACACTCTCATTCACTCACGCAATCACACACTACAGACAATTTAGAGATGCCAATCAACCTACCACGCATGTCTTTGGACTGGGAGGGGAAACCGGAGTACCCGGAGGAAACCCCCGAGGCACGGGGAGAACATGAAAACTCCACACACACGGCGGAGGTGGGAATCAAACCCTCAACCCTGGAGGTGTGAGGCAAACGTGCTAACCACCAAGCCACCGTGCCCCCCAACATAGAATCAAATAGAATAAAAATAGACTAAGAATTATAGAAGAATAGAATTGAACTGTACAGTATGGAAAGGGAAAATTATAGAGAATATCAGCTGAAATGTTAGTGATTTCTCAGGAATATGGTGTCCATGCAGTTCGATTTGTGGCCATTTAAAGCAGTTCTGTATTAATGAGAGTTTGAGCTTCATATTTTTCTGGCCTTAATTTTGCAAGAATGAAAGCCTTCATGGAAACCCGAGAAGACTTTTTCTTCTAATCGTCAGACTATCGTCCGTGCCAGTGACCTTGAGTGTAAGAAAGATGGTAGAGATGAAACATAAGGCAAGACCTTGTCTAGGATAAAAAAATAAAATAAAAAAAAAAGAGGGACAAAATCTAAAAATGCTCCAGCAGACATGTCAAGAAATGCTGAATAATCTTAAAACACAGCCATTTCGCAGGAAATTGTAATATGACACAAATTAAGATCTAATTTGGGATAATAACACTGTGTATAATTAACACTCGACAATTAAAGCAGTAATTATTCATCAGAGCGATTTCCCCATGGGGTGAAACACAAAGACATTTTTAGCTCATTACTGGAGTCCCTCCAGATTTTCACTGATGATGCTGAGAGTCAGAGAGGGCTTTTAATTCAGTTATGTTATAACTTGGAATATAATGTGTCTCTGTTTTTGGTGTATGCAAATGGAACTGGTTTGCTCTGTGTTGTGTTATTTTTTTG
>JAUCMX010000002.1:28810846-28850846 GCA_033459395.1 Hemibagrus guttatus
GATTGATGAGCAGATTGAACGCCATCACTCATTTCACCATCAGTCACTCAGACCAGAAGTGTGATACGGCTTTGTCCTTAATCTTATTTGATTTCATCGTTAGCCTGTTTGGATTAAAGATTTTATTTTCCTACAATTCTTTACACCATTTATAACATGTGTTAAGCTTGGTGTAGAGAAAGAGAACAATTTCATTATTAGATTTTTATTTTGAGGCACAAATATTTAGTTAGACAAATCATGCATAGTCAAATAATTCTTCATCGACATACATAAACACACACACAAGGATCTGGAAAATTCTCGTATTATCTTCTACGACTATAAATAATTTGCTTCAATGTGTATTCATAAATTCATTGAAAATTAGAGCATAGTTTTAAACCTCTCTCTCTCTCTCTCTCTCTCTCTCTCTCTCTCTCTCTCTCTCTCTCTCTTTCTTTCTTTCTTTCTTTCTGGCTATCTATCTATCTATCTATCTATCTATCTATCTATCTATCTATCTATCTATCTATCTATCTATCTATCTATCTCTCTCTCACTCTCTCTCTCTCTCTCTTTCTTTCTCAAATAAATATTTTTATTTCAAAAATAAAACAGATCAGAAATGCCCTTATTTGTCATAAACAGTCGCCTTTTCCCTCAGTTTTCTTCCAGACGTTTGAGAAAGACCCATCTATAATATACAAGCTCTCATTGCTCGTCCACTGTCTCCTAAAATTTCTTGTTCAATGCTTTTCTCTGGAGCGTAGAAAACAGGAAAAAAAGATCTGAACCTTTTCCTTTTTCCTTTTCCAGCCTCAAATTTACATCTTTTGCTCATTTCTCAGCGTCGGCCCCCGTCAGGAGGATTGTAATGAAGGAGAGTGCGAGCGCTCAGCGGAGACACGGCAGGACCTGGAGACAGGAGCGCGAGAGAAAACGCAGACCGAGCCACGGCACAATCAGCCACTTTAAAAGTGAATGTTTAAGTAGCTTGGTAGATAGGGCTTTGATTCGGCCTCTGATCAAGGCCGAGACGTCTCATTCAGAGAATAATGATTTTTTTCCCTCCCTCTCTCTTCTCTGCTTAATTTCAGTGTTTCCTTCACATCTATGGGCTTACAGGTAGCGCAAAGCCCAGTGGTATTGTCTTGCCGGAGTCGTGCAGGAGAGCAGACCCTTTATTCTTCCAGATTAGTGCTGAGAGATGAATGGTGGGGGAGAAAAGAAAAGAAGAAGACAGAGAGAAGGAATTGCAAATGTGAGTGGGAGTGAGTGATTAGACACAGGACACGCTGTCAGAGGCGATGGACAAAGTTACAGAAAAAAAGGTCCAAGATAGTGCTCACTGGTGTTCTTACCGGTGTTCGTACAGGATCAATCCGTCAACACTGCAACAGAAGTGTTAGTGCGGAGATTAAACGATGCCGTATATGTTGCTCTTCATGCTTTTCGTTCCCCAAAAGCATCACAGTCATTTCTCTCCCTCTTTTTCAGTAAGATAATAAGTGTGATAAAAATATAAGTCTTTTATTAGCATTACTCACAAAATTACAGATTGAAAAATTGCAGCTATATCAGCCAACACTTCCAAAATGGCATTTCCAACATTAGTTAACAATAACAGTGTAATAAATAGTTTTAATAAACAAAAAGGATTGTTAATAAAGTATTTTAAACCTGTAAAATAATGCAAGGTATATCACTAAAAAATGAACAATATAATAATATATTCTGCTTTTAACTATTACAGGAAGTTGATAATTATCTTTTTATTTTATTTTATTTTATTTTATTTTATTTTATTTTATTTTATTTTATTTTATTTATTTTTACATTTTTTCACTTGACCCTCAGCCCTGATTTGAAGAATACTGCCTGTGGCTGTGTTCTTAAGTTATTACAATACATCTATTTTATATCTTACTACATACATCATTATAAACTAATCTTTTTATCATACTTTCTCTCCTAAAACATTTTTTATATCCTAACATATTCCACTTGACCGTTTTTTTGTTACTTTCTATAATGAAGGAAAATCTGTGAAGCATAAACTCAAACTCAGACGCTCCATTTCTTTCTTTTTAGATTTTTTCCCTATAATTTCTTCTAACATTTCTTTACCCAACTAAATGTGGATATATTTTCATTGGTCATATTCATTATTAAGCCAACATTTTTAACAACAGTTTATTTATTTATTCAATTTCACAGAGCACTTAATCACGGCATTGGTGTGTGATGTTTTTGCTAACATTACTTTGTAATGTGTTCACGATAATATCTAAAGTGATGCAGTAGCTGAGAGAGGCTGAATGTTAAATCTCACCATATTCTATTTAAGTGATATAATAGTACTTTTAAAATGATTAAAAGTACTATATTTTTGACCAAACGTAACCAGTACCATCCAGGAAGCACTGCTTGTATATTTCACGTTACACAATCCAAACATTCACACCCTCTTACCTGATTTTAGAGCACAGATGGACATCAACGTTCTGTCACGAGCTTTCTGCTGTGATTAGGCCACGCCCACATTTCCATGATGCTATTCTATACTCCTCCTAAAAATAAATGAGAAAAACACTCATTGTTTTTTTTTTTCATATTAGAAGGTCAAGAAGGTCATATTATTGCTATATAATAAATGCATTCATATTACATCCTAATATAGGATATTATACACTAAATCTGTTATAATTACTTTAAAAAAACAAACATTTTATTCATTGCACTGCATTTATAGTTGTCTTTATTATACATTTAGAAGTATGAATTATTTACTGTTTAGATGTTGGAATATTTCTTAAAGTAGTGTTCAGAACACAAAATAATATCAAAAAAATCATATGATAAAACTTCTCAAAATATATTATATTATATTATATTATATTATATTATATTATATTATATTATATTATATTATATTATATTGTGTGCAATTAATTTCAATTTTCTAGTTCATGTCATTTCATTGCAGTTGAATTATTTCATGATTGTTTTAGAACATTCCAAATGTATGCAAATAGTGTAGAGCGGATGTGGGTGTGGTTAAAAAACCTTTTTTTCTATGTGACATAAAGAAAAATTGAGATAAAATAAAATGTTGATAGAGGTTGATCGTGTTCACAGTAAGTATTTTATTTTATTTTTTGCTCGTCTTTGATTGAACCTCTTGACGTGTACTAAAGTTTCACAGCTCATCACTGGGTTTTGGGTCAAAGAGAACTTTTCCAAAACTTTTCCTTATATTCGGAGAAACAAAACTTCACAGACTTTGTGTGCTGGAGATGAACCGGCAGACCTGTGCAGTTTTGCTGTGAGCTATTATTCTTTAATGCGCCGCTCTTTGGCTGTGGAAAGGTGCCTCGCCAATTATTTTGTGATGGATGCAGGATGCAGAATGACTAGAAGCATCAGGTTCTCCTCTCATTTTTTTTTTTCTTCCAGCAGACCATGCCTTAGGTAAGGGCAGAATGGCCAGAGGCTACAGGAGCTCTCGAGGGACACGCCGGGCCCATGAACTGCGAAACTGACATCTCTCATCTGTTACGTTTGCTAACCAGACCTTTAAGAACCTTGACGGACTGTGCTCTGTGGCTTTCCTACACCACCTGCTATTATTCACTCGGTGTGGAGACTTCCAGAAATTTCTTCCGCAACTATAGACCTTATACAAACATGAAATATGTTTACATACAAAATAACGCACCGATAATCCGTCTGGAACGTAAATAGCATAAAATAGAACGTTACATCACATCACATCACTGACGAATTCTCAAATCTTTATGGGTGTTGATTTATTTCCAGTTTCAGCTGCAAGGCAAATCACAGATTTGTATTAAAACATATATCGTGGTTATGGTTTCCATAGCAACAACTCATTCACATCCTAAACAGATTTGAATGATTTAAATGATGCAGATTTTCGTAATAAGATGCTTATTTAATAGTTAAGGAAGGAGTCTCCAGTGTCAGTGCTTTGTAACAGTAAGATTTGCTTTGCACTTTTATTTACAGCACAACAAACTTCATTTTTATTTCTTATTAATTACAAGAAAGAGAACAATAATAGGCAGGTAAAGGAATGGCTGCTGTAACATACAGCGCTAACAGGAAGTAGCTTGTTTCATGGATGTTCCACAACATTATTGGTAACTATACATTGATAAAACATACAACATAATTAATTAATAAATGAAAAATTGTAGTCATTTTTGTAATCATAATTGCTGTGGTATACATTTTAGAACATGCTGCTGTTTTATTACTTTAAATTAATACACCAGCAAATCAGTGGAGAGGAATATTTTCTTAATCGTGCATTCACAAGGGCTCATACAATCATATTTGATAAGTTTTTATAAGTGAAGAAATGTCACCCTTGTGGAGTCTGAGCTCTAATAAAAATACTATATCGAGAATCATCCGTAAATGTAAACGATTGTATTTTTATTATAATGGGTGACAGTGATGAAAAACAGATCTGGTGTGTGTGTATGTGTGTGTGTTTGTGTTTGTGTGTGTTGCGAGGTCTTTGCGCGTACACCAGTGGCCGTAGGAGCGAGGTGAGTGTCTTAAAGCTTGAGGTTGCCGTGGTGGCAGTTCCCCTGACAACTGTGGTCTGAACCCATCACGCCTTGCAGGAAGCCTGCAGGAATTTTCCTTCAATCACAGGCAAACCCTGTCACCTTCACTTACTGCTACACATACACACACACACACACACACACACACACATATGGCTTCTTCAACCTGTTGAACTGAAAGCACACACACACACACACACACACACACACACACACACACACACACACACACACACACACACACACACACAAGAGTGCTTCACTTACTGTGGCACAAACCATTGTATCTTATGATAATACATTATTGACTGTGTTCACTGAATGCTAATTTACATAATTTACCTGATTTTTATTCAAATCATAGAAATGATGACTTTAATGAGAGAAATGAATCTAAGGTGTTTGAAAAGAAAGCGTTATTGCATCATGATCTATAAGAGCCTATCATTTTGTGGTATGCAAATGAAGTCTGAATATAGAACTGGTTTACTTTAATAAGTGGGAGGGGCATTCGTAGGTCTGGGGATGTGTCTAATTTGCATATTGACATAATGTGAATATTTTGATGAAGATTAAAGTGTAGTTTGTTGTTTTTATTTGTCATCTAATAACATTTGTAAAAAAGTGTTGTGTCAAGCAATATGGAAAGAAAGATTTTCAAAGTTTTTACTGACTTTCAATATTGACAAGTGATCCGAAATAAAAGTGTAAGGAAGATGTGTTGTCAGCATTAATTCTACGACTGCGGTGTGAAATCGATGGTCCAGAGTCAAATGAAAAGCCAAAGAATAATTGGCCTTCAATCGATGGCTGTTTGAATATAAGCCTGGCTTTAGCCATATCAAGAGGGTTCAAATGAGAGTTTATTGGGCGTCTAAGGAGATCAATGCTTACAAGGTCACGATTTATCCGGGACTACTTCACGTCATTAGAGGAATTTTAATAATTCATCTCACCCAGGAGGCACAGAGAAGAAGGCGAATGATGAATCCGTAAAGCAGGACAATGCTAATCCCTCAAACACCGCCATCCAGTTCATGTTGGCTTGTGCTCGGTGTCGTATTTTTAATCAGAAGCCGCAGCGCTTTCTTATTCGGGGTGGATAAAAACGAATAGAGTCAGAGAAGCAGGTTGTGGCCTCTGCGTGTTGGTCTAAATCGCAGTGATGAACTTGTTTGAATGGTGTGATCAATAGCATCAAAGATTCCGAGCCAAAGGATTAACACATACAGAGAGGATTAAACAGGGAAAGAGACTTAATACTCTGAGAAAAAGAAAATATTTAATGAACAGTGGAAAATATTGCCGACTGTGCTTTATATGGTACATTACATGTTTCTGAATACGTATAAATAGTGAAGAATAAAATTTTTGCCTTATAGAATTACACAACATCAGGTTTAAAAAGAATAGTGCAAAATAAATAAAAAATTAATGAATTAATAATTAAAAAAAGAACAAAAAAATAATAATAGATAAATAAAATAAGTAAATATTGAATACATAAATGAACTGATAAATAAATGTTATTTTTAAATAAATTAAATAAATAAATATTATTTATTTATTTATTTCATTATAAATGTTAAATCTTAATAATTAAATATGTTAAATAAATAAACCCCATGTCCGTGTTAAGCTTCGCGTTGGGTCTGTTATATCCTGCCGGACACTACCGGCCGTAACAGAAGGACTAGCCCAAACCGAACAGATCCAGCGCGAAGCTTCCGCGAGAAGGTTAGTTTTTCGTTTCCGGGCTTTATTGTTTTGCCTGTTTTCATTTTGAGCTCCGCTTCGAAGTGGTTTTTTTGGGTTTTTTTTTTGTTGATTCCACCCCTCTCTCCGCCCGTGGTTAGGGAAAGGAGGAGGGTTCCGGCAGAAAATTTAGAATTGTGGAGGATTTTTTGATTTTTCTCTCGCTCCGCCCATGTTCCCGTGGGGAGCGTAGCCCCACGATGTAGCTTCTGTGGGGGGCGTGGCCCCATTTTTATCCAGTGGAGGAGAGTTCCGGCCAAGAGTCGGAGTTCTAAGGTTTTGTTTCCGGCTCTCGCTCCGCCTAGGTTCCGGTGGGGGGGCGTCGCCCCACGATGTAGCTTCCGTGGGGGGTGCTGCCCCAATGCTTGCCAGCAGAGGAGAGTTCCGGCCAGGGCCCCGGACCTTGAACTTTTTTTTTTTTTTTCTTTGCTCCGACTCTCGCTCCGCCCAGGTTCCGGTGGGGTGCGTCGCCCCACGATGTAGCTTCCGTGGGGGGCACTGCCCCAATCCTCGCTAGCGGAGGAGAGTTTTGGCAGTACCTGGCTCCCACCCTCCCGCCCCTTGAGGAGTTCCAGACCCCAGCGAGACGGAAATCGTCGCCTCGGAGCCATCGTTTGTCAGTGGACGTCGCTCGGCGCGAGTGCTCGGTGGTGGACGTCGCTCGGCGCTGCTGCTCAGCGCTGCTGCTCAGCGGTGGACGTTGCTCGGCCCTGCTGCTCGACGGTGGACGTCACTCAGCTCTGCTGCTCGGCTGTGGACGTCGCTCGGCGCCTCCGCTCGGCTGTGGACGTCGCGTTGGACCCTTTGGCCTTGCCGTCGGGTCCTGTGCTCCCCCCACTCGCCTTGTTTTTGCTTCTCGCTCCCCCCCCCCCAAGTGTCTCGCCCTGCTTCTTGCTCCCCCCACCGGCCTCTCTACATTCCTAGCTCCTCCTCAGGACCCATCGCTGGACCGGACTTTTTGGGGAGGGCTAAGGTTTGGCGCGTCGGAAGCCGCGCCTTTGAGAGGGGGGAGATGTTACGGGTGGCAGGGCTGTGGTTGAACCACTAGGGGGCTCTCAGTAGGGGTTTGTCCTGTCATGTCTGTTTATGTTTATGTTTCTAGCCATGTGTGTGTTTAAGCCCCGCCCTAGCCTAATGTGTTCCTACCCCTGCGCACCTGTCCCCAATGTGTCATGATTGTTTCCTGATTATGTTCTCTATTTATAGTCCTGTCTTTGTCTTCATTAGTTGCTAGTCCTCGTTCGTGTATAGGCTGATGTAGTGTCACGGTTTTTGTTCCATGTTCATGTTTCATGTTTTATGTTTCATGTTAAATAAACCCCATGTCCGTGTTAAGCTTCGCGTTGGGTCTGTTATATCCTGCCGGACACTACCGGCCGTAACAGATAGGTTATTCTGATGTGGCCCACTACAAAACAGAGTAACTCAGAGTTGATTATTTTCCAAAATTAAATGGAATAAAATAAAATAAAATAAAATAAAATAACATTTTAATTGAATTTAATTTAATTTAATTTAATTTAATTTAATTTAATTTAATTTAATTTAATTTAATTTAATTTAAATAAATAAATAAAATAAATAAATCAGTTGTCACATTGAATCCTTAAACTTCAGCTCAGCTATATTGCTGTATGTTTTAAAAAATAAATTAAAAAATAAAATATATAAAAAGCATCAGCCAGATGTGACATGTATGAGGTTATGTGTCATTATAAGCTATGTGGTACAGATATTTACTAAATATTTAAATATTTTTTAAATTAATGGAGTGTGAGGGGGAAAAAAAGGAAAAAAAGCTGCAACCCAAAACACATGGTGTCACGAATCGCTTCAGACCACAGCTCATTTCCAGCATGATGATGTTTGCTGCTTGGACTGTTATCATGATGTTTAGGTTTTCACTTCCTGGTCCTGTCTCTGCCCCTGTTTCAACCTTTATGTGCTTCCTGATTAGTTGATTTATGTTCTTCTGTGTAATTTTGACTTCACAGTGAACTCATTGTCTCTTAACCTGTTTATCTTATTTTCATTTCTTTGGAAAATATGTATTAAACTTTTTTGAATGTTTCTGCTTGAAACAATAAAAGATTTAAAATTATATTTGCCATATATACAGTTAGATACAGTATATGACTTGGAGTGAAATGAAAACCTGGCCTGATTCTTCTACAAATAAAAAAAATAAATAAAAAATAAGAAATACTACTACTACTATGAATAATAATAATAATAATAATAATAATAATAATAATAATAATAATAATAATAATAATAATAATAAATGCATAAATAATTTGAAAGAAATGACATAGTGTTCAGATTTTAATAGAATTAAATAAGAGCATTTAATAAAGTTTACACACTTGTGTCATGCCTTTATTCACACATTACACATTGTGTTTCCTGTATTTGAATTGATTCAGAGTTGAATCACTTTCCCACTTTACTAGACTTCACCAGAAAGCAAAGTGACCACTTCATCCTCAAGAAGAAGACCTCAAGAACCACACCTAGTTGGAGAACACCAGGGTTCTATTTAAATCTACTGCATATGTACAAGCATCCTAACAAGCTCATTTTGGAAAGAATAGCACTATAAGGATAATATCCCTCACACCTGCAGGGCTGGGGATTCAATTCCTGTCTTTGCCTTGTGTGTGTGGAGTTTGTATGTTCTTCCTTGTGCTTCAGGGGTTTCCTCCAGGTACTCAAGTTTCCTATCCCAGTCCAAAGACATGAGTTGTAGGCTGATATCTATATTGTCTGTAGTGTATGAATGGGTGAGTGTGTGTTTGTGCCCTGGGGTGGGTTTGAACCCTGTCCAATGTGTTGCGCAAGGACAGGTTCCAAGTGACCCTGTCTAGGATAAGCAGTACAGAAAATGGATGGATGGATGGATAGATTTCACCTTTTTTAACCAATTTTCAGAGACCAGTTGGACAATTGGTAAGGAATGTAAAGATTATGGTGCAATATACTATACATGCCATGAACAACTACCAAAAGCGAAATGGACGAAAAGTTGATTTCAGTTTTTAAGAGTTTGCTTAAAAATAATTCTCAAATTCACATCCTAAAGTTGAAAAAGTGCATCTGAAAGCCATATAATACAAAAAAAAAATACAATATGTATGTTTAAGTGTGTTTGCGTGTGTTTGCGCCCAATAGTAGCATGTTAAATAGCCAGTAGGATGAATATAAAAGAGAGAGTAAGAAAGGTCCCTGGCGGAGAATGAAGAATTATGCGATGCTTTAAGATAGAGAAAGGGTAAGAGAAAGAAAGAAGGAAAGAGAAAGACAAGAAGATGAAAAACGAGGGAAAAATGGATGGCTGTTTCAGCAGGCTACACATTAGAAAATGACAAAATGACATGGGTAATGAATAAAGAAAGGGAGGGGGGTGCTACGATTGAACGAGAAGACTTAATGATAGAGTAACATTGAGCTTTATTGATAAAAGACTGAATTATTTAGCAGAGCAGGGATTTATTAAAGCGAAGAACTGTGACAAGTGCTTCAGAAAGGGGGACAAGTAGGACTGGAGTCAAATCTCATGTCTCATCTATTCATTTATTATTATAGCCATAGTACGTAAAGGCCTTGAGTACAATAGCAATGCGGGTTTAATGTGAAATTACTTTAAACAAATAGCCTGTTTAGCTTGAAGAGTTAAAGAGATATATATTTAAATAAATATAAGCTAGCCTTTTGGAGTTATTAGCAAGTTCATCCCATGTCTTCTGTATGTGCGGAGTAAAAAAACGAACGCAAGCATATGCCAGGAATCTGGGCTAAGCTTTAAAAATTCATCGCTGAAATACAGAAGACGAACATGTCTCAGAATCCCCCCTTTTTCTAAAATGTTCACGGCCATTATCGACGGAGACACGGGCCTCGTTAAAAAGACGTCACCTCAAATAAAATATTTGTGTGAATAATGTAGGCTTTAATTGCCTTTAATCACATTAACAGTAGTTCTGATTAAAGACTGCAAATTGCTTCCGTAATTAAAACTCTTTGGGAAAAGAAGCAAAGATTACACAAGAGAGCGGAAAAGAGCGAGGTGAGGCGAGGCGAGGCGAGGCTGCAGATCCCGTGTGTGATACAGACGCTACAGAGGATAACGATATACAGCACAGGATTTGAGGTCCGTCCTGTCGAGTAGAAAAAGAAGTGCTCTGATGATTCGTTTATTTCACTGTGGATCGTTGGTCACTTCATGCTAATTCATGCTTGCTTACATGCAGGAGATGGGCGGGGCTACGGGGCGCTGATGCTGGATGAGAAAAAATTTTCAAGATGGCCGACGACACTCTGGTGGACAAAATATCTTGTGTGATTTATTCTTCAACATTTTTAAGATTCGCCATGTTCTGCTAAGGTACAATAAAGGCGTGTGTTTGATTTGGGTCATTTCCAGTTAGTAAAAAATACTAATAATAAATAATGAGGTTAATGTTCCATTTGAGACTACACCACTCTTCTAACGTTCATATGGTTGAATGCTAGAGTATATAGTGCATAGTGTAAGTGTGTAGTATGTGATTTGGGCACAGCTTCAGTATAGACACAAAATAACCAAAAGTTTGTGGACATCTGACCGTTATACTCATGCTTGTTTAACAGGATATTCCAGATTTATTCTTCCTTTGCTGATATAATAAACTCCACTCTTCTAGGAAGGCTTTTCACTGGATGTTGGAGTGTGGCTGTGAGGATTTGTGTTTAATCAGCTACAAGAGCATTAGTGAGGTCAGGCTCTGAAGTCTGGGGTGCAATCAGTGTTCCAGTTCATCCTAAAGGTGTTCACTGGGGTTGAGTCAGAGCTCAGTGCAGGACACTCGAGTTCTTCAACTTCAACCTTTCGGTCTAACCATGTCTTAATGGAGCTTGCTATGAAAGTAGACACTCAGGGTTTTAAGAATATGTAGTGTTTTATAAGCATTTCTGTTTTCATCTAGCCTACTATGTGTCACGACTGCACCGATCACAGCCACTCAACCACGCCCCCAATCACCAGAGTTCTAGCACTGACACCTGCACCCAATCACCAGAGCACTATAATACACCCTCACTCCACAGAGTCATCTCTGTCATGTTATTAAGGTTACTTCCTCTGTGACTTCGCTTCCTGCCCGTGACACTGTTGGAGTTACCTTCGCTAATCCCGCTGAGCTCATCTCCCGTGGGAATTGTACGTTTGCTCTACATCGAGTGTTTCAGATAAGACTGCTTTCAGTTATCTCTCTAAAGTTCCATCTCCGTTTCAGTTTCGCTCACTGCATCATCACTGTTTGCGCTATTAAATAAAGAGCACTTTACTTACCTGCTTCTTCTCGGCCTTCGTCTTTGGTGTTTTGTGACACTATGAGCAATATATTCATAGAAATGTTCCAAAAAAAACAAAAACAGTTCATACAAATGTTTGCATCTTCAAAGTAAATATTGATATCAAACCCATGTCTGCTCTTTGAGATGTTTGATCATAAGCAGCTAAGATTTATCTTCAACCACTAAAATTGTGTGTAAGATTATCCAACAGAGGGAAAAACACACGTCTAAAACACACTGAAAGCTAATAGACTCATTTTATATCAGACTCACAGCCAGAAAATCATTCATTTCTTTATATTGATTAAAAAAATAAGTTGATTTCCATTCAGCCAGTGAAATGGAGTGCCAGTGTACTGGGAAAAAGGGTTAAGCAAAATAATCCACCAACAGAACAAGAAAGTGTATAGATTCAAATGAGGAAAAATGTCAAGAAATAAGTTTAATAGTCTTATATTTGGTTAATCTTAAAATAGGAAATACTGCATAATTCTGACTTCATTCAAGATATTTTCACTTGCTAAGATCATATATTTTGGAGTCTAGAGCTCTTTTATATTGGAGCATCCCTGATAACAACTCCTGATAATATCTGGTGTTAGATATTTGTCACAAAATAGACTCAGTGTGTTCGGATACAAATGCAGACCATAATATCAATATCATACCATCATACCATGTGCAATATTATAACATCATACGCAATATCATATAATGTGCAATATGTTCTTAGTTCCCTAGCACCTTTTTTTTTGTACTTTTGAATACATTTTGTGCATATATAGAATATTTCCTTTATTTTTCATTTATATTTTTGAAGATATTTTGTGTATATATAAATTATTTCATTTACTTTTCACTTATATTTTATTTATATTTATTTCTCTTGTAATCTGATAGTTAATAGTTTTAACTAGTAATAGTTTCCTTTGGGATTAATGGATAAAGTTCTATCTTATCTTATCTTAATAAACAAAAAGAGATATTAGAAGCTGCTTTCGGCTGCTCCCTGTTCGGGGTCGCCACAGCGGACCAACTGGTCCGCACAACAACTTGGCAAATGTTTTACGCCAGATGCCCTTCCTGACGCAACCCTCCCATTTTTCCAGGCTTGGTATCCAGTGGTTGGGGTTCGAACCCAGGCCTTCCGCATGATAGGCGAGTAACCTACCACTGAGCCACCAATGCCTCTAAAACGAGATATTAGAAGTATTATAACAAAATAAGGAAAATATCAGGATAGTTAAACAGACACAGGATAAATAAATAAAAAATCAAAACAAAGTCCAAAAAAGGTCAACAGGACAAAACAGGACCATAAGAGCTTAACAGGATCAGAAAACAGGAAACACTAGCAAAGTCAAAAACTGAGCACGGAATCACAATAAATAGTTTAAAAGTAACGTCATGGACCTAAGGAACTGAGCATGTATCTCACAATGAGGAACTGGAAAGCAAACATTAAGGTGATTGTGAATGTGAGAGTGCTGGGGCTTGCTGGGAGTTGGAGTCTGTAGCGGCCATGTTTGTCAGCTGCCTGTGATATTACGTGACATGACAATATATTCTATATTATTTAATTAGATATATTAATTTTTAGATATATTTTCAGCACTTGGTTCTATTTAGAAAGCAACATCTAAATTATATCTCAATCACGATCAGTTGATGTCTCTATTCTATAAATTTGTATTTTTTTTAAAGAAGAATAAAATGGCAATTTTTTTGGCGTCTTTGCTTCATTGTATTTTGTTTTGTACAACAGATTGTAAAAAGTTTTTTAAAAACATTTTTAATATAGCATAAAAAGCATTTTTTTTTGGCTTGTACAAAACATTTTTAAAAAAGGTTGTTTAATTATTTCATGTTTATTTGCATTTTTTTTAATTGACTGAAATAAAAATACATTATGTGCATTTTTTTTTGCATCTTTACTTTTTCTTTTGTTTGTGCAATAAATGTGATTGAACTTTATTTAAGTTTTATAAATTTTTTAATTAACCAAAAAATATATTTTGTGCTTTGTGCATCTTTGCTTCACTGTTTTGTTTTGTTTTTTTTGCACAAGAAAAGGTTGATAAATTATTTGAGTTTTTAAACACATTTATTTGAAAAACAAAAAAAGATAATCATTGATGATAATACTAAATGGTAATACTTTTCGACATTTTTACAACGATTATATCTCAGTCACGATCAGTTGATGTCTCTATTCTATAAATTTGTATTCTCGCACCGTGTCTTCATGTGCAGTAATAAAGCTCAGCATCTAGATCGGAGCATTTTTTATTTTTTTTTGGCCATCATTATGACGCCTCCAGCTCTCCGCCGGGCCGCAGCAGCGCTGTTTAGATTTCACTCTGCGCTTTGGAAACCCTATCAATATTTAGACATTCACCTTTTCCCTCTACACACTTGAAAGTGCATGAGCAGGAGAAAGAGAAGTTTGCCATCGCAATCCCAGTGTTGCTAATTACCTTGCTTGGCTTTGTGCAAAAACCTCACTTCTATTCTGATTGGATTTGCTTGACAAATAAATAAATGATCATCATGAAAATATAATGGCCGCCCTGGTAACCTTTTCCTGGAGCTATGTCTGCGAGCAACGGGAGGCCCAGTGGACATTCCCACAATCCTTTTGTTCTTGATTTTTGTGTGTGTGTTCATCTCAGGCTTCACGCTGCCGTGACACCACGTCTACACTCTTACCTTTACACGTAGCTCTTTGTTTCACAAGAGCATGCTTTAAAAACGAGTTTTAAACTCAGGGAGAATGTTTACTTTGGTAAGGTTTGTCTCCTAACTGCATTTGACTTGTGCAGTTTTTATTGGCAGGTGGTTTATATTGAAAATGACTTACAAGAGAGCCAGAAACATGATTCAAGCCTGCTGCTGTTATAAGAGCCGACAGAGATTTTTCACTAACTGACCGCAAACAAGTGCAATACAGCTGAGAGAAGAAAATAGAGAGAGAGACAGAAAGTATTCTGGAGCACTACAATCGCTCACAGAGCTCTAAGTGAGGGATCTGAACGAGGAATACGGCTCGTTAAAATCAGCACAGACATGTGGAATTTAGTTTTTACTAGATTTTTTCTTGATATTACAGCAAACTTGACCCCTTGACGTGCTTACTTTTTGGGCAAACTTAAAATGAATAAATAAAAAAATTAGGATCATAAATGATTCTTCAGATTTTTGAGAGTTTCCCAAAAATCATACTTATGACACAAATGTAAGAGAAATGTGATCTGTCTTAACGTTGAGCATGTTATGAGGTGCTTTTCTGCTCAGCACGGCTGTAGTCTTCCTGTCAGGATTTTTTGTTGTTGCTTTGTTCACTTGTTTGTTTTTCATATCGATCTGCAGGAGCATGTGAAAATCCAAACATTCCAAAATAATCTTCTAGAGTTTAGGAATAATCCTCTGGAATATGGGAAAAAATCCTCTCAAATCCACTAGTAAAGAGTTGCTCAGTGGTTAAGGTGTTGAACTACCAATCAGAAGGATGTTAGTTCAAATCCCAAGACTACCAATCTGCCACTACTAGTGCCTTGTTTAAAGGGCCCCTTTCCCAACCCCTCAGCCAAATGCTGTTAATTTTCTGCGGTAGCTTAGTGTTTAAGGTGTTGGACTCCCTGATTGGAAGGTTGTGAGTTTGAATCCCAGGTCCACCAAGTTAACACTGCTGGGCCCCTGAGCAAGGTCCTTAACTCTCAATTGGTCAGTTATATAAAATGAGATAAAACGTAAGTCAATCTGGATATGGGCATTTGCCAAATTGCCAGAAATGAAAAGCTTAATCTGGACGAGTGTACAGTAATTCAGCACTTCCATGATTTTAATCATTGATTATAAAACAAATTCAGGAATTTGGAGAACGTTTGTTTGTTCCTCTGATTTAATCACTAACAGAATATTGGCATGGTTTTGCTATTTGGAAATTAGGCCTACATTGAACTAAACCATCCCTTACCCATCAGCCTCAGTAAGTCACATGACCATGTCACACATCACTGATAACTCTGTTTCATATTACTCCTCATTATCACTTCTATTTCAATTCTGGTTTACATTGACAGCATTTCGCAGATGCCCTTATCCAGAGCAACTTACATTTTTATCTCATTTCATACAACTGAGCAATTTAGGGTCAAGGGCCTTGCTCAAGGGCCCAGCTGTGGCAGCTTGGTGGAGCTGGGATTCAAACTCAAAATCTTCCAATCAGTAGTCCAAGACCTTAACCACTAAGCTACCACATCCTCCAGTCTGTGTGTTGCTTTATCAATCTTTTTGTGGTTGTTCTTTGTTTTGTTTTATGTTTTCTGATTTTTCACAATTTTCTGTTGTTTGCTCTTAAAATGAATAAAGTCACCTACGACACCTTCAATTTTAACAAGTACAAACTGTAATAAAAGATTATAAACTCCACATATCCACAAAATGTTGATGGCGATGTTGTGTAAATATTAATATCAATTTTATTAATCTGAATATTTTTGGAGTACAAGGATTTATTTTTAATTATATCTAGGTGAAGGATCCATTAATCCTACACATCTTTGTAAGACAGTATGATTACCTTACGCTTCCTTACAACAATTAAGCATTGTTGCAAACAATTTTGCATGATGTGGAAAATTCTGATGTGGGCTTATGTTAATCGTCACATGACCAGAGGAATTTCTAGAAAAAAAAAACATTTAGTTGTTGGAAACTGGTGCAGAATATTTATCACCAGAAAAATATCATCATACTGTTGGAAATTATCATTATGATAATTATATTAGCCATTATGAATGTATAACTGAATCATTTACTCATGAAAGTAAATAAAAATATAAAGCTGATTAATTATTTAACATTTATTTGTGTTTTGTTTACATTTTTAGTTAAAAATAAATTGGCAAATTTTGTGAGATTTTTTTTGCATGTTTGATTCATTGTATTTTGTTTTGTACAATAGATTGTAAAAAGTTAAACTATTTAAAGATTTTTTTATGTTTTAATTTAGCATAAAAAGCAGATCTTTATGGTCTTTATGCATGTTTCTTTCACTGTTTTTTGTCTTTCGCAATAAATTCTAACTCTAAACCGATTAAAAAGGTTGTTTTATGTTTATTTGCCTTTTTTTCCATTTTTAATCGAGTGAAAATTAAAATGTGCTTAAAAAGTGCTTTTTTGCATTTTTTTTTGTTTGTTTGTACAATAAATGCGAAAAAACGTGATTGATTAAACTTTGTTTTATAAAAAAATTTAAAAAATTAAAAAAATTGTGCTTTTTGAATCTTTGCTTCACTGTTTTATTTTTGTTTTGCACAAGAAATTTTATAAAGTTGATTCACTATTTACAGTTTATTTTTTTAAAATAAAAGTTTTTAAAAACATTTATTTGAGAAAAAAATACTATTGACTCTCATTTTAAAAAATAATATAAATGTACTTGCATACCTATAAAAAATAAAAAGATCCATGGTGATAAATAATGCACTACAATATTTTTAAGCTGAAATAATTTCAGTTATTTATTCTCTTTGCGTTAGCATGAGTATAAACGCAGTGCTCCGTTACCATCAGCCGTTATTTTTTTCTCTCACCGTGGCTCACGGACAGCTCGCTGTCATCACCTCGTCACTCTGGCACGATTGTCCCTGTCAGTTTGCTGCTGATAAACTGAGCGTCGTCCCTGACCGATAGCTAACTGTGTTAGCAGAGCGGCGAGCGATGCAGCAGGCTCTACAACTTTCTGGACTCGGCTGTGCTGCTAATTAGCTCTTTGGAGAGTTCTCCTTATGGAAGCAGGGAAAGAGAGAGAGAGAGAGAGAGAGAGAGAGAGAGAGAGAGAGAGAGAGAGAGAGAGAAGAGGTATGATTCTTCTCAGCTGTGATGGAAATCGTTTCACATCGTCCTCTTTTCTCTTTTGCGATGTGTGTTGTTGCTTTCTTGAAGAAAGTTTAATTATAAACTGAGAACTTTTTCCTCAGACTGGAGCGAACATGCCGGTTCAAGCTGTGCCTGCACGGGACGGCCAGAGGAAACAAATGTAGCTCGTGCTAAGGTAATGATGCTAACGAAGTGATGCCACAGATGGCTGATTAGCTCTATTTTGTACAAAAAGAATAACAATAAATAAAAGAGGCACCGGGTCGGCATGAAAGATTCACCTCGGCTTTGTGTTCTGCAGTGTAAATATTGTGCTAGCGGAATATGAAAGTAGCGCAACGCCGACGTACAAAAAACACAGGGAGAAAAGATCAAGAGCGGGTCTTACATCAAGGAAGGACCCTGAGGATGTCTTTGTTGTCAACTTCAGAAGGGAAGAGAGGAGCAGAGGAGGAAACTGGCAGAAGGGGAGAAGATGCCAGAGAGAGGCTCAAAGGAGCGGCCCTGGCCGAGGTGATCGGTATTCCTCGCCAGTCTGCCTGCTGGCTCTGAAGTGAGCGAAAGAAGCTGGCAGCCAAGCCAGAGGGCATAACAGCACAAACACACACACACACGTTCAGAGCTGGGTACACACTCACAGGTGCACTGATACATTCACACTCCTTCCCTGTTTCACCCCAAAAACCCCCCCCACACACACACACACACACACACACACACACACACACACACACACACACACACACACACTGCAAATACACACAATGCTTCTTTTCTCCTTCTCTTTCTATCTCTCTCAACACTTAACACACACACTGCATTTTTCCTAATAACTTTTTTTAATCTTTAATTTTTTAAAATTTTTTTTTTTAAGTAAATGCTAAATCATTTTTTATTGAATCCTGGCTTTTTTTTTTTTTTTATTTATTTATTTATTTTTTTTTTTTTTTTTTATTAATTTGGTTTTTTTTTTTCATTTTATTTTATTTTTAAAATTAAGATTCTCACCCAATATTAATCAAATTGTTGTCCAGCTTTGTATGGATTTCATTAGGGTTTTTTTTTAAAAAAATTTATTAATAAATTCATGTTTACGTTTTCACACAAGTAACCAAAATAAAAATTTCTCGACAAAAAACGACAAATGTTTTTCAGATCGTCGATTTTCTAATTTCAAAATCTAAATTTAAATGAATTAATAGGAATGATTTAAATGAATTTACTCTAAATAACAGTTTTACTCTGGCTAGCATCCTTAATCGGACTAGGATTATTACACTGACTAGGATCTTTACTCTGGCTAGCATATTTACTCTAAATAACAGTTTTACTCTGGCTAGCATCCATTTAAACTGCCTAGCATTATTACACTGACTGGATCTTTACCCCTGAAACCAAAACAGATTTTAATCCTAGCCCAGCATTTTTACTCTGACTAGCATATTTACTCTAAAAAACTAGGGAGTTTTTTCTCTGGCTAGCATCTTATCCCAGGGTAGCATTTTACTCTGACTAGCATCCTTTTACTTTTTTGCTAGCCATCCCCTTTTTTTCTGGCTAACATTGTTACTAGCATCTTTACTGTGACTAGTATCTTTACCCTGGCTAGCATCCTTATTCTGACTAGCCTTTTCACTACGATTAGCATCTTTACTCTGATGAGTATCTTTACACTAGCTCTCATATTTACTCCAGCTAGCAGTTTTACTCTGGTTAGCATATTTTCTCTAGCTAGCCTTTTCACTATGATGAGCATATGTACTCTGACCAGCATCTTTACTCCGGCTAGCTTTTTCACACTGACTAGCATCTTTACATTTTAATATCTTTATTTTGTGAGTCTGGCTCGTATCTTTACTTTCTCTAGATTTATTTAGCCAGGAGATGATGTGTATCATGTTAGCAGGAGAGTTATTTATTGGCTTTGGGCTGCACTTGATATTCTTTTCAGATTAATGTAGATTGCGTTAGCATGTAGAAGCATGTGGTACAGATACAAAATCAAAGTGCATCACACTATAGACTGTGAAGTGTCTTGAGTTGAGTAAACATGTTCAAGTCATTCAGTTGTTTTGCTGTTTGAACCTATTTGTGCTTTTGTGCAACTACGAGGATCAGACACTTGTTAAAATCTGCTTGCTATGGAAGCGTAGTATATTGTTTTGTTCCATTTAAACTGACACTGAAGACTCATTGCATGAATGTTAAATAAACGTCTCCTTACAGAAAAGCTTACAATTATCAACACCGGGCCTTCAGTTTGTCCATCATCAGCTGTACAGTTCCTTGTGAATGAACGAGTCTATGGAAACGATACCATATTAAAAAAGTGTCTTTATATTAACATTCATTCATTGTCTACTGCTTATCCAATCTATTCTCGGGTCACGGGGAGCCTGTGCCTATCTCAGGCGTCATTGGGCATGAAGGCAAGATACACCCTGGACGGAGTGCCAACCCATCACAGGGCACACACACTCTCATTCACTCACGCAATCACACACTACGGACAATTTACAGATGCCAATCAACCTACAATGCATGTCTTTGGACTGGGGGAGGAAACAGGAGTACCCGGAGGAAACCCCCGAAGCACAGGGAGAACATGCAAACTTCACACACACGGCAGAGGCGGGAATCGAACCCCCAACCAAGCCACCGTGCCCCCCTTATATTAACATGTGATTTGAAATACAGATATATGATGCAGGGGGGCACGGTGGCTTAGTGGTTAGCATGTTTGCCTCACACCTCCAGGGTTGGGGGTTCGATTCCCGCCTCCGCTGTGTGTGTGGAGTCCCTGTGCCTCGGGGGTTTCCTCCAGGTACTCCGGTTTCCTCCACTGGTCCAAAGACATGCATGGTAGGTTGATTGGCATCTCTAAATTGTCCGTAGTGTGTGATTGTGTGTGTGAATGTGTGTGTGTGTGTGTGTGTGTGTGTGGGGGGGCCCTGCGATGAGTTGTATCCTGCCTTGATGCCCAATGACGCCTGAGATGCCTGAGCACAGGCTCCCCACGACCCGAGAATAGTTTGGATAAGCGGTAGACAATGAATGAATGAATATATGATGCAACAAAACAGAAGTTTATTAAACAGAGTATAAGAATATCAATCCCTCCAGAACTTCATGATGTTTGCAAAAATGAACACAAAATCAAGCAAATTTCATGATATTGGAGAGGAGTCTCATGCTTCATACTTGATAGAATATTCTTTTGGGTTCACTTTTTGAGAAGAAGTCCGGTTCGCACTGTCTGCCACTCCATGCCGATATATCAGGGAAAAATAGTGCCAAGAGAACCACACACTTACATTTCTAGCATTTGGTAGGCACCCTTATCCAAAGCAACTTACATTTTTATCTCATTATTATTTAATACAGCTAAGCAATTGAGGGTTAAGCATCTTGATCAGGGGCCCAACAGTGGTGGCTTTGTGGACCAGGGATTTGAACTCACAAGCTTCTACTCAGCAGTCCATCACCTTAACCACTAAACTACCACACAGTGTCAGGGTTTGGGTAGCAATGCCTTTTCAGAGTTTATTGAGACAGACAGGGAGTATTTATACAAGCCAAAGACATGGTCTTTGTCACAATCTACTAAATATGCATCATCCATGGGAAAGTAGTTCAACAATAGGCATCAAAGGTGTCAACAGAGATGGTTGCAGAGGTCACTACAGAGGGACTAATGACTAAAGCCATTGTCCATAAGTAACAAAAGGTATTAATGATGGACATCAAAGGTGTCAGCAGAGATGGTGACACATATCTCTAATGGTGGGCTGATGACAGAGGGTATGTGCTCGACACATTGTTATTTCAAATGAAGCAAAGAATTCCTTGGTCTTAAACAAAGGATATTGTGGTCATAAGATAAGGTCATATCACCAAGTCGCACGGAGCCCAGATATATTCAAAATATATCAATACTCTAGTCATCTATGACTTATGAAGTAACACACATGCTCACTTCGTGTGGACAAAGTTTTATTTTACAGAATAAAAGTACCCTGTAGAAGTCCCTATGCACCTGTGTTTTTGTCTCTTTTTGCTAAACTGGTTTTCCTGAGGCTACTACTGATTGCCAGTTCCCGGCTCTACTTCACCTTTTACAGCGTGACACGTTACATCACAAAACATATTCAGACGAATCCCTTTTCCATTCACGTGAGTGGAACATCACAGAACAGTACAGCTCTCACAGAAAGTCATTACATATGTGTCTTCACTGGTGGGACTTTAAAAGAAGAATCCTGTGCTTGTACATGTAGCTTGCCATGAAAAAAAAAAATACAATGTGTTTTTTGCATTGCAAATTTTTTTAAAAGCTGCAACGAAATCAAATATCTTCACTCGCAACAATCACAAAAAAACTTTGAAATCCTGCAGGAACTGGAAAAAGTTTTACTCGTAAATGAATTATCCATCCTCCACAAATCGTTCAGCCCAACCTTCAGCTCGGACCCACGGAAAAACCAATAGCTCCAATTAAAACTACATTTAAATGTATATTTGATGTGCTGGATTCGATTGGTCTTTTAATCATACATGTTCCTTGCATCGCTACTAACCTGATTTTTGAACTTAATCAATATAATTATGACTTCTTGCCTCAATCAACGCCTTCAACGCTTGTTCAAGGCTACAGCGAAAGTTTGGTATCGAGAAGAAATACCGTAAGCTACCATTAAATTGGCCCTGTTTTGTCATTCTGGTTATCCTTTACTGACTTCATGAACAGAACATCACACATCACGCAGACTCCTGTCAGAAAACTGGAAGATCCTCACTGTTTCCAGACGAATTCTAATGCGTGTTTGACGCCTGTATATGGCCATCCATCTACTCAAGTCCTTGCCTCAAGGTTAATACATTCGCACCGGTAGGGTAATAAAAAGAAATGAATAAAGTTCAACAAACAATTAGCAATGCATCAATGGATTGATCAATACTGATGTGTGTAATTATCACCTCAGGGAGCGCTGGCATGGCCTGTCTTTATTGATACTGTCTAATTCGCTCCTGCTGGAAGGACGGATTACAAATACGTGAGTGTTTGAGATTTTAGTCATTTCTGACATGAGCAGCAGGGGAAGTTGAGCTAAACCTTTTAAACTAGTAGAAATAATAATATTTGAACATTTATGTGATAAAACCAGTGGATTATGGAATCCAGATTCTTTCCTAATTCCTTGTTCTATCTTGCTAATATTTACTGTGTTAGTAGGTAAGTAAGGTAGACACCATTTAGATAATGCTCAAGACTGAAAAAAGAGAAAAAACAGAAAAAATGGCAAAAACACTATGAGAGAACAAAGAACAGACAAAAATATCATGGCTGAACAAAAAAAACAGACAAAAACTTCACGAGAGATCGAAGAACAGACAAAAACATTGCGAGTGAACAAAAAACAGTTAGAAACATTACAAGTATAACAAAGAACAGACAAAAACATCACTGCTGAACAAAAAACAGACAAAAATGTCCAGAGAGAGCAAAAAAAAACACAATATGAAAAGAAAGCACACAAACAAAGAAAAGAAACAAAAACTTCACAAGAGCATGAGGAGTAGACAAAAACAGCATGAGAGAATGAATAACAGACAAACTTTTCAAGAGAGAACCAAGAACAGACAAAAACATCACAACTTTAACAAAGAACAGACAAAAACATCACAAGTGACCCAAGAGCAGACAAAAACATCACAAGTGAACAAAGAACAGATAAAAACATCACAAGAGACCCAAGAACAGACAACAACATCGTGCGTGAACAAATAGCAGACAAAAACAACATAAGAGAACAAATAACAGACAAAAACATCACAACTTTAACAAAGAACAGACAAAAATACCAAAACACAACAAAACCATCATGAGAAAACAAAGAATGGACAAAAACATCACAGCTGAACAAAAAAAACAGATAAAAACTTCGCGGCTGAACAAAAAACAGACAAAAACTGCACAAGAGAACAAAGAACAGACAAAAACATTGCAAGTTAACAAAGAATAGGCAAAAACATCATGAGTGAACAAATAGCAGACAAAAACAACATAACTAAAAGCCTTTGAAAAAACAAAATCTGACTTTACATAGCTTCAACATTGGAGAATATTTTCAATACACATGAAATAAATATTTCCTCACGAAAAACTTTACTTTGTCAACATAGGTTTTTTTTTGTTTATTTTTTGGTTTGTTATAATTTGTTTATTATTTGGTTTAGATGATGTCAATCATCCATCTTAGAAAGTCTCAACACTTATTTGACATGTTATTTAACACATGATCATCCAGTGAAATTTAAGAATAGTCAGATTAATAAATTGGAATCCTAAAGATTCTCAGAAATACAGAAATTCATAGTAAAAATATAGAAAAAGAGATGGATGATAACAGAATCTCGCTCGTATCCGCATGAACCGTTCTTATATTATTGTATGGGCACAGTGGGATGGATCTGTACTCTAGTTTTGACTGACTCCTCCGTGTCATGCCGAGCCTCATCAGGGCTAATTGAAAAGTAATGACGATGGTGAGGGCAGAGGAGGCCATGTAGCACAGATCCCAGAGCACTTTAACATTCAGCAGCCTGTTTTTACACGGCCTTAATTGGCAGCCCGTGTTATTGAGCTTAAATTAAACATAGCAAGAGGGATGTTCACTGGAAATGAATATTTATACAGAATTAGAGCAATCTTCAGTAGGAACACAATGCTGCTTGTTGGATTTTGATGGGAAGTAGCCACATGCTCGGTTCGAGGTGTGCAGGTGAGCGAGTTAGAGAGAAGGAAGGGGAATAAAGTTAAGAGGAAGTTGAGAGACTTGATAAAAAGTGCAACATCATCTATAAGAAAGAATGTACTCCAAAGTATCATTAACGCTGTCATCCCGTTACACCAAACGCAATCGAGCTGACTTCGGTTTACGATTAGCAAACGGAATGTTAAAATGCTCACACAGGAAGTAGTTTCTCACACTGTAGGTCACAATATTGTCTATAAAAATGTACAACATCGTCGAAGTGAAGTGATAAGCACACTCAGATAGTAGGTGTGGCGCACGTGTCCCACATCTTATTTCTAGACACTTTACTACAATAATATTAGATTGTACTGTTAGCCACACTCAAGAGTTTGTTTGCAGAAAGAAGCAAAAGTAGAAGAGGTGAAATTGCATTTTAAAATGATAAGAAAACTAAATGTAAAAAGGCTTCCTACTCATATTTGCTTTGTCTTATCATAATGTCATAATCATGAGACTATACTGAAGATATGTGTGGTATGTGGTCATATTTGTGATGTAAGTATTTTTGTGTGAAAGCTGTGGTTTTGTGAAAGCCATATGACTAGATGAGTAGATATGTATAAAGATATATAGATAGATGGATGGATGGATGGATGGATGGATGGAGAGAGAGAGAGAGAGAGGGAGAGAGGGGGAGAGAGAGAGACAGAGAGAGAGAGAGAGATTAATCCCCATTGATATATATACACATCATAGACTATGCTACCATTTACTTGCACCTTAATGCAGAGTGAAAGTCAGATATAAAACTAATAAGCTTTAAAATGTTATTATTATTATTATTATTATTATTATTATTATTATTATTTTACTCTGTGTAACATTTTTTTCTTGATCTGTGGTGTTCTGAGTGTGTCATTTGAGTGTGTCACTTCCTGTGTTTGAAGCGCTTAACGCGAGTTTCTTGCCTGTGTCAGCGTTTCAATCTTAGTTTATACCATTTTTTTTTTTTTTTTTTTTTTTTTGCCTGAATATTTTACGCTGTCAAGTTTCGTTTTCAAACTTTTATTGCAGTTAATTGTTCCTTTTTTTCGGGAGAAGCTTTTCTGTTTTTTCGGTCTTCAAACAGCAATCGGAGGAAACCCACTTCGGAGCTCTTCAATATCCAGGCTAAATTTACATAAAGATATGTACTCATAAAGGATGGCTAACTTTCAGCTTGTACAGTGTGTGAGCTGCAGGATGTTTAGTCATTCTTCCTCCGTCGTCCGCATTAATTTTACTTGTGATAAGTGTACGCTAGTTAGCTCTCTGACAGAGATGATATTAGCTTTAGAGGTGCGCATCCAGACACTAGAGAGGGTTAGCGATAGTGAGAATAGTGTAGTGTCTGTAGGGGGAAGTCTGGATTTCCTTAGGTGGAGTTAGTAACCCCCAACTCCAGCATTAGAGCCCTCACAGCGGGGTGAATGGTTGACGACTCGGCGGCACAGTTGCAAAGCCAAGGCCAACTCTAAGGCTTGCCCTCGGGAACACCACTCCTCTCCACTTCACATGTCCAACAAGTTTGCTCTCCTCAGTGAAGAACCCGCCGAGAAACCTGAAAGAGCTCTGGTTATAGAAGATCTTGAGACGTGAAATTAGCTAGGGCTCCAGCAGCACAGGTCAAGTGTATCCCGGGAGCCAGGGTGCCGGACATAGCAGGTAATCTTAGGGTCCTAGGCAAGCATAGGTTCTCGAAGATAGTTTTCTATGTAGGAGCTAATGATATACGCCTTCATCAGTCTGAGGTTACTAAGAGTAATATTGTAGAGGTGTGCAAACTAGCGAAGGCGATGTCTGATGCTGTAGTATGCTCTGGCCCCATCCCAATGCGACGTGGCGATGTAACTTACAGCAGGTTATGGTCGCTGAACTGCTGTATGTCCAGGTGGTTCTCAATCCAGAGCCAGGGCCAGGGAGCAGACAAGCAGGCTAATCCGACCGTCTGCTAGCTGCAATGAGTCGTCACTCAGGCTTCATAACATTGAGACTGTGTTTGTTCCCCGAGCTAAACAAAAATGTTTTAACAATCAGAAAATTTGTTTTAGTAACCTGATTAACATAAAACTAGATTATAGTGAATGTACAGCCAGCACCTTTGATCTGAAGCTAGGACTGTTAAATATAAGATCTCTTTCATCTAAAGCACTTATTATTAATGAACTGATTACTGATCAGGAGTTTAGTGTTCTATGTTTAACAGAAACATGGATTAAACCAAACGAGTATGTAGCTTTAAATGACGCTTGTCCACCTGGTTATAGTTATATACATCAACCACGTCTAACAGGCAGGGGAGGAGGTGTCACAGTTATTCATGATGATAAGCTAGGCGCAACACAAAAACCCGGACATCAATTTAACACATTTGAAGTTCTTTATGCTAACTTAACTTATGTAGCCACAGACAATAAGTTCACAGAGTTGATTCCACTAATTGTTATTTAGAGATCTCCAGGGCCATATTCTGAATTCCTCAGTGAATTTCATTTCAAACCTTGTTGTTTCTTTTACAGAGCATTAATTGTAGGAGATTTCAACATTCATTTTGATAAGTCAGAAGACCCTCTAGGAACAGCAGTTGTATCCATCTTAGATTCAGTAGGTGTTAGTCAAAATGTAATAGGACCCACTCATAATGGAGGTCACACTCTGGATCTTATTCTAACATTTGGCTTAAATATAGAAAACATAGTTACTCATCCACAGTCAGTAGCTATCTCAGATCACTATCTTGTTTCATTTAAAATGCGTCTTAGACACAAGATACGCAATTTGCCATGTCTCCGTATTAGGCGTACATTTACGTTTGCTACTGCAGAGAGATTTACCAATAGTCTCCCAGAATTATCACGCACGATTGGTTCACTGTCTGACCCCACAGAACTTGATCAGGTGACTGATTACCTGGAGTCGGCATTTTGCAACACGCTAGATAATGTAGCTCCACTTAAGAAGAAAATAATTAAAGAAAAGAAACTAGCACCCTGGTACAATGACCACACATGAGCTTTAAACCAATCAGCTAGGAAACTAGAACGCAAATGGCGTCAAACTAAATTGGCAGTGTTTCAGTAAGCATGGAAGGAAAGCCTTCTGAGCTACAAAAATTCTCTTAGTACTGCTAGATCAGCATATCTTTCTGCCCTAATCGAAGATAACAAAAACAATCTTAAATTTTTATTTAGTACTGTAGAAAAACTAACTAGGAGTAAAACCACTGTAGAAAAGCGCACACCTTCTTTATGCAGCAGCAATGACTTCATGAATTTTTTCACTGGAAAGATTGATATTATCAGGCAAAAAATTCAGACTATTCATTTAAAACCAAATTATTCTATAGATAATCTTTTAGATATTATAACTATTTCTGATCAGAGCTTATCATGCTTTACTCCCCTTCAAGAGCCTGATCTAGTTTCCCTAATTTCATCTTCAAAACTTTCAACCTGCATTCTAGATCCTTTACCCACATCTTTCCTTAAACAGATATTACCAGTAGCTACTGAACTTCTTCTTCTTCTTTCGGCTTTTCCCTTCAGGGGTCGCCACAGCGAATCATCTCTCTCCACCTATCCCTATCTTCTGCATCCTCAACCCTTGCACCCACTAGCTTCATATCCTCATTAATTCCATCCATATACCTCCTCTTTGGCCTTCCTCTTTGCCTCCTGCCTGGCAGCCCCATGTCCAACATTCTCCTACCAATATACTCACTCTCCCTCCTCTGAACATGTCCAAACCATCTTAATCTGGCCTCCCTAACTTTGTCCACCAAACGTCCAACATGAGCTGTCCCTCTGATGTACTCGTTCCTAATCCTGTCCAATCTTGTCACTCCCAAAGAGAACCTCAACATCTTCAGCTCTGCTACCTCTAGCTCTGACTCCTGTCTCTTCCTCAGTGACACTGTCTCTAAACCATACAGCATGGCTGGTCTCACCACTGTCCTGTACACCTTCCCCTTGATTCTCGCTGATATTTTCTGATCACACAGAACTCCCGACACCTTTCTCCACCCATTCCAACCTGCCTGCACTCGCTTCTTTACCTCTTTCCCACACTCTCCATTACTCTGGACTGTTGACCCCAAGTATTTAAACTCCTGTATCTTCTTCACCTCTTCACCCTGTAACTTTACTGTTCCACTTCCCTCCCTTTCATTCACACACATGTACTCAGTCTTACTACGACTGACCTTCATTCCTCTTCTCTCCAGCGCAAACCTCCACCTCTCCAGGTTTTCCTCCACCTGCTCCCTGCTCTCACTACAGATCACAATGTCATCTGCAAACATCATTGTCCAAGGAGACTCCTGTCTGACCTCCTCTGACAACTGGTCCATCACTATAGCAAACAGGAAGGGGCTCAGAGCTGATCCCTGATGCAGTCCCACCTCCACATTGAACTACTCTGTCTGACCTACAGCACACCTCACCACTGTCCTACTCCTCTCATACATGTCCTGCACCACTCTGAAATACTTCTCCGCTACTCCTGACTTCCTCATACAGTACCACAGCTCTTCTCTTGGCACCCTGTCATACGCTTTCTCCAAGTCTACAAACACACAGTGCAACTCCTTCTGACCATCCCTATACTTCTCCATCAAAATTCTCAGAGCAAAAATTGCATCCGTTGTGCTCTTTCTGGGCATGAAGCCATACTGCTGCTCACAAATTTCCACTACTTTCCTTAACCTAGCTTCCACTACTCTTTCCCATACCTTCATAGTATGGCTCATCAACTTTATCCCCCTATAGTTACTGCAACTCTGCACGTCACCCTTATTCTTAAAGATCGGCACTAACACACTTCTTCTCCATTCCTCAGGCATCCTCTCACTCTCTAAAACCCTGTTGAACAAATTAGCTAAAAATTCCACTGCTGCCACTCCCAGACACTTCCAGACCTCCACCGGGATGTCATCAGGACCAACTGCCTTCCCACTTTTCATCCTCTTCAAAGCCTTCCTGACTTCATCCTTTCTAATCTTATCTACTTTCTGTTCCACAGAGTTCACCCCTTCTACTCTTTTTTCCCTCTCATTTTCCTCATTCATCAGCTCCTCAAAGTATTCCTTCCATCTCCTCTGTACACTCTCCTCACTTGTGAGCACCCTTCCATCTCTGTCCTTAATAACTCTAACTTGCTGCACATCCTTCCCATCTCGATCCCTCTGCCTAGCTAACCTGTACAAGTCCTTCTCTCCTTCTCTAGTGTCTAACCTAGTGTACAACTCTTCATATGCCTTCTGCTTGGCCTTAGACACGTCCCTCTTCACTCTGCGCTGTAACTCCTTGTATTCCTGTCTATTCTCTTCAGTCCTGTCCATGTCCCACTTCTTCTTGGCTAACCTCTTCCTCTGGATACTATCCTGAACTTCTTCATTCCACCACCAAGTCTCCTTATCTTCTTTCCTCCTTCCAGATGACACACCCAGCACCTTTCTCCCTGTCTCCCTGATTACTTCTGCTGTAGTTTCCCAGTCATCTGGCAGCACTACCTGACCACCCAGAGCCTGCCTCAACTTCTGTCTAAATTCCTCACAACATTCCTCCTTTTTCAGCTTCCACCACTTGGTTTTCTTCTCTATCTTTGACCTCTTCGTCTTACAGACCATCAAAGTCATCCTACACACCACCATCCTATGCTGTCTAGCTACACTCTCTCCCACTACCACTTTACAGTCACTAATCTCTTTCAGATTGCCTCTTCTACATAGGATGTAGTCTACCTGTGTTCTCCTACCTCCACTCTTGTAAGTCACTCTATGCTCCTCCTTCTTCTGAAAATAAGTGTTAACCACAGCCATGTCCATCCTCTTAGCAAAGTCCACTACCATCTGTCCTTCTAGGTTCCTTTCCTTAACTCCAAACTTGCCCATCACCTCCTCATCACCTGTGTTCCCCTCGCCAACATGTCCATTAAAATCTGCTCCTATCACCACTCTCTCACCCATGGGAATACTCTCCATCACCTCATCTAATTCACTCCAGAATCTCTCTTTCTCCTCTAACTCACAACCTACCTGTGGGGCATAACCACTAACCACATTCAACATCACCCCTTCAAACTCTAACTTCAGATTCATCACCCTGTCTGACACTCTCTTCACCTCCAGAACATTCCTCACAAACTCCTCCTTCAGGACCACACCTACCCCATTTCTCTTACTATCCACACCATAATAAAACAGCTTGAATCCTGCTCCTATACTACGAGCCTTGCTACCCTTCCACCTGGTCTCCTGTACACACAGTATATCCACCTTCCTTCTCTCCATCATATCAGCCAGCTCTCTACCTTTCCCTGTCATAGTACCAACATTCAGAGTTCCTATTCTCAGTCCTATACTCTTACCTTTCCTCTTCTCTCTCTGTCTGCGCACTCTCCTCCCTCCTCTACTTCTTCGACCAACAGTAGCCCAATTTCCACCGGCGCCCTGTAGGTCAACGGCGCCGATGGCGGTCGTTGTTAACCCGGGCCTCGACCGATCCGGTATGAAATTCGTACTGACGATTCGCATGGTTAAATTTGGCAATGTTTTACGCCGGATGCCCTTCCTGACGCAACCCTCTCTATTTATCCGGGCTTGGGACCGGCACAGAAGTCACTGGACTGTGACCCCCATGGATAGATTACCAGTAGCTACCGAACCCCTTCTAAAAATGATAAATTCTTCCCTTAGCACTAGCTATGTGCCTAAGTCATTTAAGCTAGCAGTTATCAAACCCCTGATTAAAAAAACGGACCTTGACCCCTGTCAGCTGTCCAACTATAGGAAATATCAAACCTGCCCTTTATCTCCAAGATCCTAGAAAAGGTTGTAGCACAGCAGTTATGTTCATACCTACATAGGAATAACATTCATGAAATGTATCAGTCAGGATTTAGGGCTCATCATAGCACAGAGACAGCACTGGTTAAAGTGGTAAATGACCTGTTACTGGCTTCTGGTCAGGGTTGTGTCTCCATACTGGTGTTACTCAATCTAAGTGCAGCTTTTGACACCACTGACCACACTATTCTACTTGATAGGCTAGAACATGTTGTTGGTGTTAAAGGAACAGCCCTCTCCTGGCTCAGGTCTTATTTGATGGATCATTATCAGTTTGTAGATCTAAATGGTGACTTCTCTATGCATACCAAGGTTATGTTCGGTGTTCCACAAGGTTCTGTCTTAAGCCCACTGCTTTTTTCATTATATGGATCTACCCCTTGGTGCAATTATTCGTAAACATGGTATCAGCTTCCACTGTTATGCGGATGACACACAGCTATATGTTTCAGCTAAGTCAGATGAGATACACCAGCTTTTTAAGATTGAAGAATGTGTAAAGGACATTACACAGTGGATGTTTACTAACTTCCTCCTGCTTAACTCTGACAAGACAGAGGTGCTTGTTCTAGGACCACATGCAGTTAGAAGTAAGCTTTCTGAAGCTGTGGATAACTGTGGATGGTCTTTCTGTTTCATCATGTCCAGCAGTAAAAGATCTTGGTGTGATTATTGACTCTTGTCTTTCATTTGAAGCTCATGTAGATAATATCACTAGGGTAGCCTTCTTCCATCTTAGAAATATTGCTAAGATAAGAAATATGATGTCACTGCATGATGCAGAAAAACTAGTTCATGCTTTTCTTACCTCTAGGTTGGATTATTGTAATGCCTTACTGTCTGGATGTTCCAGTAGGAGCATAAACAAGCTCCAGTTAGTCCAGAACGCAGCAGCTAGATTCCTAACTAGAACCAGAAGATATGAACACATCACTCCTATCTTAACCACACTACAATGGCTCCCAGTCAAATTCCACATTGATTACAAAATACTGTTACTGATGCTATAAAGCACTAAATGGTCTCACGCCACAGTACCTGAGTGATCTTTTGGTTATTTATGATCCGCCACACCTACTCCGATCAAAGGGTGCAGATTATTTGGTAGTACCTCAAGTAGCAAAGGCTACAGCAGGGGGCAGAGCTTTTTCTTACAAAGCCCCACAGTTATGGAACAGTCTTCCAATTATTGTTCAGGATTAAGACACAGTCTCAATGTTTACGCCTAGACTGAAGACACATTTGTTTAGTCAAGCTTTCAATGTATAGTTTTTCTTAGGTAAAGGAGCAGATCTGGAAGGTTCATGGGCATAGAATGTTTGGTGTAATGGGATGTTTGGATGCTGTCGCCTTACCACCCTCACAAGTCGCTCAGGTTTGCTGACTGTGAAGTGGTTGGGACACTTTATGTCGCAGGAAGCCTTCATTCATGCCTGTGACCTTCTGGCTCTCCCTTTCAGTTATGCTGTCATAGCTAGTTCTGCCGGAGTCCCTGCCTGCACTTTACACATAATCTACATTGTCTTTAAACATTACATGATCACAAGCATACTTAATATCTCTCTCTCTCTCTCTCTATCTCTCTCTCTATCTCTCTCTCTCTCTCTCTGTGTCTTTCTCTGTCGAGCTATACGTCCCACTCCCGAGCTCCCAATATTCTGAGTTTCCAGTGTGTGTCCACTGGCTCTACCCCTGATCGGAGTCTCGTCGCTTGGTGGTGCTCACTGATGCTGTGGATGGATCTGTGTGGACAGCCTGTGTTCAGGAGACAGCCGTGGACAGAGCCACTTGGGGACTATAACACCTTCACCGATCTGCTGTTACATCTGTCAGTTTTGACAGCAAGGAATTAGTGTCTATAATGAACTCAGTAACTACTTTGACCTAGTAGTTCCTCATGGGCCCTTGGTTGCTGTTGTAGAAAGGACATTATTTACATTTACATTATTTACTGTCCAAATGAGGGTGGGTTCCCATCTGAGTCTGGTTCCTCTCAAGGTTTCTTCCTCATATCATCACAGGGAGTTTTTCCTTGCCACTGTCGCCACAGGCTTGCTCATTAGGGATAAATAGGGATAAAATTGTTTAATAATTTAATGATTCTTTTTTTTCATCTCCTTTCTGTTTCTCTATTTTTGTAAAACTGCTTTGAGAAAATGTCCATTGTAAAAGACGCTATACAAATAAATTGAATTGAATTGAAAATTATTATTATTATTATTATTATTGTTATTGTTATTATTATTATTATTATTATTATTATTATTATTATTATTATTATTATTATTATTATTATGGTCCTTGTTGTAATATTTATATTAATGTCTTATTAAATAACATTATTTACTCCCTGAATTATCATTAACAAATGTTATAATTAATAAACTGTAAAATTAGCATTGCATAGTTGCATGTAAGTATAATTAAATAATAATGACAATAACAATTATAAGAAGAAGAAGAATTAATTAATTGTTACAATAATAAGTTAAACCAGGGGGGAACGGTGGCTTAGTGGTTAGCACGTTTGCCTCACACCTCCAGGGTTGGGGGTTTGATTCCCGCCTCCGCCGTGTGTGTGGAGTTTGCGTGTTCTCCCCGTGACTCGGGGGTTTCCTCCGGGTACTCCGGTTTTCTCCCCCGGTCCAAAGACATGCATGGTAGGTTGATTGGCATCTCTAAATTGTCTGTAGTGTGTGGTTGCATGAGTGTGTGTGTGCCCTGCGATGGGTTGGCACTCTGTCTAGGGTGTATCCTGCCTTGATGCCCAATGATGCCTGAGATAGGCACAGGCTCCCCGTGACCCGAGAATAGTTCGGATAAGCGGTAGACAATGAATGAATAAGTTAAACCATTAAGTATGTTGTACAAAGTAAGTTTATATATTTGAAACTAAATTATTAATTATGGACAATATTTAAATAAGTTATTAAGTATGTTTAAATGAGTTAAAATATTAAGTACGCTGTAAATGATGTATGTTTAAATGTTAATGAAATGCACCTGTTTATTTAAAATGACTCAAACTGAGGATCACATAAATCACCAGCAACTGAAATTACAGCAGACCAGTTCATACAATGTTTAAAAAAACTTTTGCTGATATAATTTTAGAAAAACAAATGAAATTTGTTCTGGTTTTGTCTTCCACGAATGGAAATAGTGAAGAGGATTTATAACTGTTCGTTACAGATGTATTACATTTAATAGTGGTGCTAGTTGTTAAGCGAGCAAATCAGATTTACTAAAACCAGAAGAAATCATTCATGACTATTATAAGAATGTCTCATGATGATGACTGATGATTAAATACAAAGCTGTGCAGTGGATTCGCTCATCTCTTTTTATTCTGCTTTTATACAAACACTTGGTATTTGATGGTGAACAAATAGGACAGTGGACCAACCATGTCAGAGAAAAGAAGTTCTGACTAGCTTTTAAATTATGTATGATAGTCCTTGGCTTCTCTCCTCGTTGTCCTGCTACACCTCCTCTTCCTCCTCCTCCTCCTCTTTCACTCTGTCACCCGTACACATTGTCCTTTTTTGTGCCTTTTTGCATTCTTTATGACTCGTAACATAAATGCCCAGGAAAAAAAGTCACTCACATTTCATTCATAGGTTTTTCATATTTTATGTGATTATGGGATTAATGCTGTACATAATCACATGTGAATGAGCATTTAGTGGGTTATACACCTCAAATTGCATCATGAGAATGTTGTGATAAACAAATCCTGTGAAAAAATATATGAATTGTGAAAAATACATATTAAAAAAAACCCAAAAGAATCATTTGAAGATGAATCATATGAAAAAACATATATGGAAATATGTGAATCATGTAGAGATAAATGAATCAAGCAGGGAAGAACAACATATAAATGAATCATTTGGAAGCATGTATGAAAATAAATGAATCATTTAGAAATGCACATCTGAAGTAAATGAATCGCGTGAGGATGAATCGCATGGAAAAAAAATAACGTGGAAGTATATGACTCATTTAGAGTTAAATGAATCATGTGGAAATATCACATGTGGAATGAATGAATCATGTTGGAAAAATCATATAGAAAATTAATGAATGATTTGGAAACACAAAGGAATCATGTAATGAATCATTTGAAAAAAGTGAAAGTATATGAATAATGTAAACACAAATGAATCGTTGGGAGACAATGTTGAAAATATCATGTGAAAATAAATGAATCATGTGAAAAAAAACATGAATCTCTATGAATATTTGAATCATGTAGGAGTAAGTGACTCATGTCGAGATAAATGAATCATGTGAAAATATCACGTGTATAATAAATGAATCATGTGGGAACAATCATATTGAAAATGAATGAATCATATGTAGAAATGTACATGTTCACATAAATGACACATCTGCAAATGAATCATATGGAAAAAAAAAACTATATCTGAATATATCGTAAAATTATCTTGTAAAAAGCCACAGATTAAAATAAATAAATCATGTGGAAGAATCAAATAAATCTAAATTAATTGAGTAAAATTGTAATCATGTGTAAAAATCGTCACAGAAATCATGTGTAAAAATCTTCACAGAAATAAATGAATCATTTAAAAAAAGCACATTGTGAATAATTGAATTTTTTTCAAAACAAAAAGATCAAAAAGCACACATTAAAATAAATATGGGGGGGGAGTTAATTAATTGTTAAAATAAATAAATAAATAAATAAATAAATAAATAAATAAGTAAAAAAGATAGATAGATAGATAGATAGATAGATAGATAGATAGATAGATAGATAGATAGATAGATAGATAGATAGATAGATAGATAGATAGATAGATAGATAGATAGATAGATAAAAGCACAAGAAAATAAATGAATTCATCCTGCTTGTTATCTCAGTTATTTCACACTGATGTGGCTTTCTCTCTGGATCTGTTTGGTGTCCCTCATTCAGTCATTCATTCATTTATTCATTCACCTACGAATTTATTCCCCTTGATTTTCCACTTACTCTTGCCTTAAATCTGTAGACCTGATTGTGACACACACACACACACACACACACACACACACGCACACACACACACACACACACGTACATGCTCTCTCTCACACATACACACCACTTGCTCAGATTTCTCAGAGACTCCGGGCTACGTGCACGCATCATTGGCCGCTTATGAAGGGTCACAGCTGCCTCAGAGCTCCCCATTGATTTTTGATCGCTTCTCTCCTACTCTCTTGTCTTCTGATTATTCATTCATGGAGGCAAAAGAGGAGCTGTCCAAGACGTTTAATATCTAAACACTACCCTACTCACACCCTTTCCCGAGAAGAGCCTTGGCACTCAGGAAAGAAGCAAAGCTTTTATTATCCTTAACAAACACTTGACAAGTTTCGTACCGGCCATAAAAAGAAATGAGGCATGGCCTAAGCGCTAGACTTTCATGTAGCAGGCCAGTGACCAGTGATGAGGAGTCGATGTGAATGAATCCTGTCATCTGAGTGGGGTATATAGAGATTGGTCTTAATCTAGCGACATGATGAAATCAAAGAGCAACACGCTGGACGCTGAATCGGACAAACAAGAGCACCTGAATGACAATTTTCTCTCACGTGGGTCTGGTGGAAGCTCGTCCACTTACCACAACGCTTCACTAGATGGAGCAAAGGCACCTTCTACTGCAGTACTCATCCTAAACATGAAGATCTTCATGACTCTGAGGTTCTTGTGGTGTAAAATCATCTTCTGTGACTGCTTTATCCTGCTCAGATTCTCGGCATACCATGATTCAGTTTTTCTTTCCTTTTATTTAAACTTAAATCCAGTATAAACTGGTCCTTAAATCCCTTAAATCATTCGCTAATTATTTTTTCCTCTCATCACCAGTTTAAAAGCTGAGATCCTGATTTTACACTCATTACTAGATTTCAATCAAACAATCATTCATTCATTGTCCACATTAATAGGAACACCAGTACATCTGCTTGTTTATGCAGTTATATAATCAGCCAATCATGTGGCATCAGCAGGATGTAGAAAAACCTGTTGATGCAGATCACAAGCTTCACTTCACATCAAACATCAGAATAAAGAACAAGTCTGATCTCTGTGACTTTAACCATGGTATGATTTGAGTATTTCAGAAACTGCTGATCTCATGGGGTCTTTAGAGTTTACATAGAATGGTGCAAAATACAAAAAACAGTGAGTGAAGTTCTGTGGGTGGAAATGCACAGAACTTCAGAGGCAGGACTGAGAGATCAGAGGCAGGACTGAGAGGTCAGAGGCAGGACTGAGAGGTCAGAGGCAGGACTGAGAGATCAGAGGCAGGACTGAGAGGTCAGAGGCAGGACTGAGAGATCAGAGGAAGGACTGAGAGGTCCGAGGCAGGACTAAGAGATCAGAGGTAGGACTGAGAGGTCAAATACAGTCAGAGGCAAGACTGAGAGGTCAGAGGCAGGACTGAGAGATCAGAGGCAGGACTGAGAGGTCAGAGGCAGGACTGAGAGGTCAGAGGCAGGACTGAGAGATCAGAGGCAGGACTGAGAGGTCAGAGGCAGGACTGAGAGATCAGAGGAAGGACTGAGAGGTCCGAGGCAGGACTAAGAGATCAGAGGTAGGACTGAGAGGTCAAATACAGTCAGAGGCAAGACTGAGAGGTCAGAGCAGGACTGAGAGATCAGAGGCAGGACTGAGAGGTCAGAGGTAGGACTGAGAGATCAGAGGCAGGACTGAGAGGTCAGAGGCAGGACTAAGAGATCAGAGGTAGGACTGAGAGGTCAGAGGTAGGACTAAGAGATCAGAGGTAGGACTGAGAGGTCAGAGGTAGGACTAAGAGATCAGAGGTAGGACTGAGAGGTCAGAGGTAGGACTGAGAGGTCAGAGGCAGTTCAAGCTTTCAGGAAGGATATACAGTAGTAACTCTGGAGGATGTAGTAGCTGTGGTGTGAGTTCAAATCCCAGGTCCACCAAGCTGCCACTGCTGGGCCCTTGAGCGAGGCCCTTAAACCTCAATTGCTTAGTTGTATAAAATGAGAAAATGTAAGTCACTATGGGCCAAATGCCAGAAATGTAAATGTAGTAACTAATCACTCTGTCCAGCCGTGGTGAGCAGAAAAGCGTCAGCATGTGCATAACATCAAACTTTGACATCCAAGAGTTTCCACTTGAATTTACTTATTACTTTTCATCTGTTGATTTATATAATAATGTGTTAAAGCTGGGGGGCACGGTGGCTTAGTGGTTAGCACGTTTGCCTCACACCTCCAGGGTTGGGGGGTTTGATTCCTGCCTCCGCCGTGTGTGTGGAGTTTGCATGTTCTCCCCGTGCCTCGGGGGTTTCCTCCAGGTACTCCGGTTTCCTCCCCCGGTCCAAAGACATGCATTGTAGGTTGATTGGCATCTCTAAATTGTCCATAGTGTGTGATTGCGTGTGTGATTGCGTGAGTGAATGAGAGTGTGTGTGTGTGCCCTGCGATGGGTTGGCACTCCGTCCAGGGTGTATCCTGCCTTGATGCCCAATGACGCCTGAGATAGGCACAGGCTCCCCGTGACCTGAGAATAGATCGGATAAGCGGTAGACAATGAATGAATGAATGTGTTAAAGATTTCCCGTATGAACCATGTACCAAACTCACACACACACACACACACACAGAGAGCTGAAAACATGTATCACAGCTTTTTTATTCATTTTTTTATTCATTTTTCTACACCTTACCATATGTTGTGTTTGTGTTTTTTATTTTAATTGTATCACATGATTCATTTATTTTCAAGTGTGATTTTATCACAACGTTTCCAAATTTTCACATTTTACCCTTCAACATGTTATTTTTGTCCATAAGTTATTATTTTTTATAATTTTTAAAAAATAAAAAATGAAATAAAAAATTCATCTAAAAGGCTTTTTCATTTGTATGTATTGTTTTTTCCATATAATAATTTTTGCCATGTTATTTACATGTTAGTTACACCTTCAGGTTTTATTTTTGACACGATTTATTTATATTAATATAATCACATGGATGGACAGACTGAGCAGATCAATATGTGAGCTGTTCAGTCTCAGGCTTTTACAGCGTCGCCGAGGATGATGATGATGATGACGATGATGACGATGATGATTATGTGGGACAAACATCAAGATGATGATAAAAAACAAACAGATATTACAATTATTACAAACCGATAAGTTATGATAAAAACAAAAGTAATGATTTATTTCAAAAATGCTGATTTTTCAGCCAAGATTCATGTTTTTAAATTTTATTTAAATAAATATTTTTAATTTCTCTTGCTCATGTTTATTTTATGAGGATTTAGACAAAACAGAAAAAAATATTTTCAGACAAAAAAAAAATTGTATTGTATCTAAATTCTAAAGAGGGGGAAAAGAGAAACAGGGGAAAAAGTTTTTTTAATTCTTGTGTTTTATTGAAAGAAAAAGAAAAAAGAAACAACTCTGTCACCTTGTGGTGATAAAATGACACTGCATCCAATCATCATCATCATCATCATCATCATCGTCATCATCATCATCGTCATCATCATCGTCTGAAATGATGGTGTAAAAGATACAGAACCAGACAAACGTTTAAAGACGTTAAGTAAAGTTTAATACAAAATATTATAGTAGAATCGATTTATTTCACAAACTCCTGCACACATTATGATATTCTATCTTTTTTGTTGGTTTCCACTAATTTGTTTAAACTAAATTCTAATTAATCTAGTCTTTTTAAATTCATTTACTTAGTTGTTAATTTAATCATTAATTAAATTTTTTTTCTTCATGCTATCTGTTTTTATT
>JAUCMX010000002.1:28855846-29008346 GCA_033459395.1 Hemibagrus guttatus
CACACACACACACACACACACATACTAAAACACACTGAAACACACACACAAAATACTAAAACACACTGAGAAACACATGCACAGTAAAACACACACACACACATACTAAAACAAACTGAAACACACATGCACAATGAAACACACACACACAAAGAAACACACACATCATTCACACTAAAACATGCACAGACACACACACACACATACACACACGCTAAAACACACTGAAACACACACGCACAACAGAACACACACAGTGAAACACACACAAACACACACACATACATACTAAAACACTGAAACACACATGCACAGTGAAACACACACATACATACTAAAACACATTAAAACACACACGCACAACAGAACACACACAGTGAAACACACACACACACACAAAAAAAACTAAAACACACTGAAACACACATGCACAGTGAAACACACACACACACACACATACTAAAACACACACACACAACAGAACACACACATACTAAAACACATTAAAACAAACACGCACAACAGAACACACACAGTGAAACACACACACACACACACCACACACACACACTAAAACACACTGAAACACACATGCACAGTGAAACACACACACACACATACTAAAACACACACACACACATACTAAAACACACACACACAACAGAACACACACATACTAAAACACATTAAAACACACACGCACAACAGAACACACACAGTGAAACACACACACACACACAAAAAAAACTAAAACACACTGAAACACACATGCACAGTGAAACACACACACATACTAAAACACACACACACAACAGAACACACACATACTAAAACACATTAAAACAAACACGCACAACAGAACACACACAGTGAAACACACACACACACACACACACACACACTAAAACACACTGAAACACACATGCACAGTGAAACACACACACACACACATACTAAAACACACACACACACATACTAAAACGCACACACACAACAGAACACACACATACTAAAACACATTAAAACACACACGCACAACAGAACACACACAGTGAAACACACACACACACACACACACACTAAAACACACTGAAACACACATGCACAGTGAAACACACACACACACACACATACTAAAACACACACACACACATACTAAAACACACACACACAACAGAACACACACATACTAAAACACATTAAAACACACACGCACAACAGAACACACACAGTGAAACACACACACACACACACAAAAAAAAACTAAAACACACTGAAACACACATGCACAGTGAAACACACACACACACACACATACTAAAACACACACACACAACAGAACACACACATATTAAAACACATTAAAACACACACGCACAACAGAACACACACAGTGAAACACACACACACACACATTAAAACACACTGAAACACACATGCACAGTGAAACACACACACACACACATACTAAAACACACACACACACATACTAAAACACACACACAACAGAACACACACATACTAAAACACATTAAAACACACACGCACAACAGAACACACACAGTGAAACACACACACACACACACACACACACGCACACACGTCACTGGTTGTTCTCGCAGCATGTTTTGCTTTCTAATTCCCCCGTCCGGTGTTCATCCCCCAGAGTCCACAGCTCACAGGGGGGTCACAGGGTCACTGTTTTCCTTGGAGGACCTTCATGGGATCCGGACAGAAGGAATACTCTGGAAGTCATATACTACCAAATGAAACACTTTGTTTAAAACTTTACATTAATTTAACAAAATCTTGACACCATATGGAACATATATATTCATGTACACACTGCTGTGCTCAATCTTAAACACTTGTATACTTTCCTAATGATATAGTCTGGGTTAGATTTTTTTCTTAGTGTAAAGTACATGAATATTGAAAGAAAAAAAAAACAAAACACGACACCAGTACTGTACATTGATGAAAATAATTATCTCACCACATTGTGCTTTTCCAAAGGTTGCATTCTGCACTGAAAATCAGAACATATTCGAAATATAATATAGGACATAAACAAAAACAGGTGGAGACAAAACAGAAGCATACGTTTAAAGTTTAAAAAAAAAAAAAGAAAAAACAACCTAAGCATCTCTTTGTCTAGCTGGATCTGGCCATAGCACTTCATCCACATCACAGGCGATGTCCTCTCTCGCTTCATCCACATCGCAGGGATGTCCTCTCTCGCTTCATCCACATCGCAGGAGATGTCCTCTCTCGCTTCATCCACATCGCAGGAGATGTCCTCTCTCGCTTCATCCACATCGCAGGAGATGTCCTCTCTCGCTTCATCCACATCGCAGGCGATGTCCTCTCTCGCTTCATCCACATCGCAGGCGATGTCCTCTCTCGCTTCATCCACATCGCAGGAGATGTCCTCTCTCGCTTCATCCACATCGCAGGAGATGTCCTCTCTCGCTTCATCCACATCGCAGGAGATGTCCTCTCTCGCTTCATCCACATCGCAGGAGATGTCCTCTCTCGCTTCATCCACATCGCAGGGATGTCCTCTCTCGCTTCATCCACATCGCAGCGATGTCCTCTCTCGCTTCATCCACATCGCAGGAGATGTCCTCTCTCGCTTCATCCACATCGCAGGAGATGTCCTCTCTCGCTTCATCCACATCGCAGGAGATGTCCTCTCTCGCTTCATCCACATCGCAGGAGATGTCCTCTCTCGCTTCATCCACATCGCAGGCGATGTCCTCTCTCGCTTCATCCACATCGCAGGAGATGTCCTCTCTCGCTTCATCCACATCGCAGGAGATGTCCTCTCTCGCTTCATCCACATCGCAGGAGATGTCCTCTCTCGCTTCATCCACATCGCAGGAGATGTCCTCTCTCGCTTCATCCACATCGCAGGCGATGTCCTCTCTCGCTTCATCCACATCGCAGGAGATGTCCTCTCTCGCTTCATCCACATCGCAGGAGATGTCCTCTCTCGCTTCATCCACATCGCAGGCGATGTCCTCTCTCGCTTCATCCACATCGCAGGAGATGTCCTCTCTCGCTTCATCCACATCGCAGGGATGTCCTCTCTCGCTTCATCCACATCGCAGGAGATGTCCTCTCTCGCTTCATCCACATCGCAGGCGATGTCCTCTCTCGCTTCATCCACATCGCAGGGATGTCCTCTCTCGCTTCATCCACATCGCAGGAGATGTCCTCTCTCGCTTCATCCACATCCAGGGATGTCCTCTCTCGTTAAAGGCAGGAGATGTCCTTCTGATGTGAATCCACATTGCAGGGATGATCCATCTCTCGCTTCATCCACATCGCAGGCGATGTCCTCTCTCGCTTCATCCACATCGCAGGAGATGTCCTCTCTCGCTTCATCCACATCGCAGGAGATGTCCTCTCTCGCTTCATCCACATCGCAGGAGATGTCCTCTCTCGCTTCATCCACATCGCAGGAGATGTCCTCTCTCGCTTCATCCACATCGCAGGAGATGTCCTCTCTCGCTTCATCCACATCGCAGGAGATGTCCTCTCTCGCTTCATCCACATCGCAGGAGATGTCCTCTCTCGCTTCATCCACATTGCAGGAGATGTCCTCTCTTGCTTCATCCACATCACAGGAGATGTCCTCTCTCGTAAGACGGTGAGGGAAGAATCTTCTTGAATGGTGAATCCATCCTTGCACAGACCCTGCATCAATTAGGTCACAGGCCTCCTCCATGGCTTGAATGAGGGGTATCCTGACATAGGGCTGGTGATCGTAAACCTTCCACCGCCATGCCGAAAAAAACTCTTCAATGGGGTTGAGGAAGGGAGAGTATGGTGGGAGGTATTGGAGTGAAAATTGTGGATGATCATGAAACCAGATTTGGACAGGAGCAGATCGGTGGAAAGATACATCGTCCCAGATGACAATGTATCTCATCTGCTTGGCATCCATTTGTTGTTCTGCTGTGACAATGTTGTGAAGTCTGTCTAAAAACGTGATAATGTGGGCCGTGTTGTAAGGACCTAACATTGCCTGGTGGTGTAGGATCCCATTCTGCATGATTGCAGCACACATTGTGATGTTGCCTCCACGTTGGCCCGGGACGTTCAAAATAGCTCAATGGCCAATGATGTTTCTCCCTCTTCTTCTTACTTTAGTCAGGTTAAACCCAGCCTCATCTATGAAAATAAATTTATGTGAGATTGGATCACTATCAATTAGCAGAACTCTCTGAAAAAAATAAAATAAATAAGGAACATATAAAAAGGTTTTGTGTGCAGTGGACAATACTTAAGTGGACATTACTTACCTCCACATATTCATGCCATAGGTCTTGTACTCTTTCAGAATTTCTTTCAAATGGCACTCGGTACAGTTGTATCTGGATGTGATGTTTTTTAAGGTTTTGCGCCAGTGTTGTTAGACAGACCTGATGGACATTATTGAAAACTGTGTGGTCATTCAGGATGTTTGTCTGAATTTCTCTAAGACGTATCGCATAATTGGCCAAAACCATGTTTATAATAACTCTCTCTTGTTCCTCTGTGAATCTGGGGCCCCTTCCTCCTCTACGTTCTCGACCCTGAATCCTACGTAGATTAATCAAAATACATGTTAAAGTAAATGTCACAAGACAGCACACAAGACATTGTCTCAAACATGGAACACAGTGAATGGTACCAAATAGTACTGATGGAGGTCATGTAGTAGGCTATATTGTACTGTAGACAGCAGAGAAAAGTTGTTTTTTACCTGTGCTTTTGTCAAAATGTCCGAATTACTGAAGCAACAGTATATCTGCTGAGGTTGTGCTGAACTCTCTGGCCAGTCTCTCTCAACACGGTCAAACAAGGTTGCTCGAATCGCATCTGATAAATTTGGTCCCCGCCTTCTTTGCCCACGTCCTCCAGGTCTACCTCTCCATGGACTGCCCCTCTCTTCCTAACTCTTCCTCTTACTGCAACATTGCCTTCCATTTTTGTTGAAGACAGGTAAACTCACCTGTTGCCTTTTTATAGTGCTTACACCTGATGGTTGAGTTTATAGTTAAGCAACTAAGTGTCTGCACATATGATGGCCATGTTTGGTTAATTGGTTTATAGGGGTGGTACTTTTGAAAGCAGTGTCTTGAAATGGCAAAGAAGTGACATTATGTTAGATTTCTGTGTCTAATGTATTTAGAGTGTGTCTAATGTGTCTAGTGTGTTTAGTGTGTGAGGCTAAGAATATGCTTATAGTTGTGCAGATCTGGGCTGAGGTTTTGCTCCTTGAGTGTAAGGTTTTAGTAACTGTGTGTTATTTTCAATTTTAGTGTGTAAGCAATCATAAAAAACTGTAACACCGGACATGTCTCAAAACAGCTTCACAGAACATGAGGAACAAAAAATGTCCTAGATGTTAGACAACATCATCCCTAGTGAGCAAGACTTAGGTGACTGTGGCGAGGAAAAACTCCCTTAGACGGTATGAGGAAGAAACCTTGAGAGGAACCAGGCTCAAAAGGGAATCTCTTCCTCATTTGGGTGACACCAGAGAGTGTGATTACAAATGATTATAACCAGCAGACAGTGTGATTATGAACAATGTCCTTTCTACAATCAGATGTTTGATGCAGATACAGCATATGTAGAATGTTAGTGTGTGTATTGATTAGGAGGTTGTTGTCATCCTCAAGGTCTACATATGCTTCTCACTGAAGCGTTACTGGAGCTGGCATTATCTCTAGATGCCTCAGGATGGGTAGAAAAAGGGAAACAAGTGGAGAGGAATTAGCGTAGCTGCTGTTCATAATATTAGCAGGTACTAGATGATAAAGTGTATTTAATCAGATGTAATGGAGCACAAGGTTATGGGATGTATTATGTGTGTGCCTGGCTAAAGAGATATATCTTTAGTCTACGTTTGAACTGGGAGACTGTGTCTGAGCCCCAAACACTGTCAGGAAGACTATTCCAAAGTTTAGGAGCTAAATACAAAAATGCTCTGCCCCTTTTGTAGACTTTGATATTCTGGGAATTACCAAAAGTCCGGAGTTTTGTGATCTTAAGGAGCGTGATGAATTGTAATGTGTTAGAAGACTGGCTAGATACGTGGGCGCTAAACCATTTAGAGCCTTGTATGTAAGTAGCGTACGTAAGAACTTGTAATCAGTTCTAAACTTAATAGGTAGCCAGTGCAGGGATGATAATATTGGGGTTCTATGTACAAGATCTAGTGGTTTTGTGAGAACAGCTTGTAGGGTTCGATTAAACCCTGGTGCATTTGCTTTCATATTACATCATCATAAACCTGCATGGAGAACACAACAGAACACAACCATATTTTTATTTATTTATTTATTTATTTATTTATCTATTTATCTATTTATCTATCTATCTATTTATTTATTTATTTATTTATTTGTTTGTTTGTTTGTTTATTTATATTATTATTATTTTTAATTTTTTATTTAATTTTTTTTTTATTACTGTTATTATTATTATTATTATTATTATTATTATTATTTTGGCGCTATTGTGTGCAGGAAGCTACATCACGTCACCTCTTCTGTGTCCCCAACCTTCTCCAGTCACTCCTGCTACATGCATGTTGTCGAAACCTATAATGTCATCATCGCCTAAAACACACCTGAAGGTTATTTTACTTCCTGAACAAGTGCAGACCCGACTACGAGTATGTGGACTCACGCCACCTCTCTACAGGAAGTCTCGGGTTTGGAAGCACTCTGCACTTCCTGGTCCACATGATAATTTTCATATACATTTGGCTCTTATTCAGAGCAACTTGCATTTATCTCACTGAGCAATTGAGGGTTAAGGGCCTTGCTCAAGGGCTCTGCTTGGTGGACCTGGGATTTAAACTCACAACCTTCTGATCAGTAGACCAACACCTTAACCATTAGCTACCACATCTCTGTTTCAGCTCAAATCACCGATATTTATGTGAATCATCTCTTTCGAGGGTTCCCTCTGGCAGTCAGGAGCGTGGTTAACCGGTGGAGTTGTGGCAGTGTTGTCGAAAGCTATGACGTCATCATCGGCTAAAACACACCTGAAGGTTATTTTACTTCCAAAACTAGCGCAGACCCAAGTACGAGTTACGATTCATGGGAATCGCTGGACAGTTCTAATGTAACCAAACTCACACCACCTTCTACAGGAAGTCTCGGGTTTGGTACCACGTTGCACTTCCTGGTCCACATGACAACTTTCATATTAGCAATAATTACTAAACTGTCAGCGCTTTATTATGGATATTTTCCCTAGAAAGCAGCATGTAGTTCAAAGCTTTAAAGCTTAACTCAAAATTATATCTACTGTATAATGTGTATTTATGTTCCATAACTCATTTTAAATGTACACTCCAGATTTCCGAATATCCAGGTGGTAGATACGATACTTATTAAAGCTACTCTACATATCAGTGTACGCTTTATTATGATATATCCCACATATTATCCTGCCTTATGACTGCAAATTGTTTTGTATCATGTGGAAGTCTGGCCTTTACACCTCTAACAGAGAATCAATAAAGGAAATGTCAGATAGCAGCAAATAAAACCTCTGCAATCAATATGAAACTGTGAACCTAGGCTAAAAGATTAATTCAGGTACAGATAAAAGCCTGCAGAGGAATTACCCATTAAGCCGTGGTTTTTAAAGGTGGATCAATTCTACAGCAATTTTTGATTCAGATTTGGCGGTTAGCACGTTAGCACGTTTGCCTCACACCTCCAGGGTTGGGGGTTCGATTCCCGCCTCCGCCATGTGTGTGTGGAGTTTGCATGTTCTCCCCGTACCTCAGGGGTTTCCTCAGGGTACTCTGGTTTCCTCCCCCAGTCCAAAGACATGCATGGTAGGTTGATTGGCATCTCTAAATTGTCCGTAGTGTGTGATTGTGTGAGTGAATGAGAGAGTGTGTGTACCCTGCGATGGGTTGGCACTCCGTCCAGGGTGTATCCTGCCTTGATGCCCAATGACGCCTGAGATAGGCACAAGCTCCCCGTGACCCGAGAATAGATCGGATAAGCGGTAGACAATGAATGAATGAATCTTAAACACATTCACAGCACCCCAAAAGAAAAAAAACACACAATCCCAGCTTTAGCTCATTCATCTTCTGTAATTTAAATCATATTAATGCACTTCATATGAATTGTTTTTTGGAAGGAGTCTCCAGTGTCAGTGCTTTGTAACAGTCAGGAATTTCCTCCACTTCCATGTTGTAATGTGATTGTTTATGTCACCATATGTGTCTTTGTTTTGATTTAGGCCCTGTCCTTTTTGCCCACAATTTTGATTTGTTTGTATATTTAATCCTTTAAGTTAAGTAGCCTTTATTTGTCACATATACATTACTGTACACTGAAGTATATCCCGTTCTTTCAGGGTTGGGGTCAAACAGCAGGGTCAGCCATGATGCAACATTGGGGGGGGAGCGAGGGGCCTTGCTCAAGGGCCCAAAAGTGGTGGTTTAGCGGTGCTGTGGCTTGAAACTCAATCTTCCAATTAACAATCCAGAGCCTTAACACTTCATCGCCTTTGTCCAATGCGAAGTATTGTTCAGTGGTTTACCGTCTGTCCGTGTCGAGCCGTTTTTGTGTTCAGATTTCCCAGTTTTCATTATTGCTCAAGTTCTGTTACAGTTTTTTTTTTTTTAATTTTATTGCTGTTTGTAAATTGCCTGACTCTATTCCGTTTCCTGTTTCTGTCTTTACATTCACGATTTGTTTACAATTCAAGATTTTATTTGTCACATTCAGTTATATACATTATACAATGATCAGTTCCTCTTTATCCTGTGCATATAAATAAATAAAACGTAAGAAACTGAATTAAAAATAAGAATGAATAGGAAAAAATTTAAAAAAATAAAAATAAAAAAAGAAGAAGAAGAAATAAGAATAAAATTCAATTCAATTCATTTGTATAGCAATTTTAACAATGGACATTGTCTTGAAGCAGCTTTACAGAAGTATAGAAACATAGAAAAAATCTTAAAGTTTATTATAAAGTAATATGAAAATATTAGAATATTATGATCACTTGTGTTATATGTTACATATAGCAACATTCTATAACATGCCTGCTCCTTTTAATAAATATTCTTTTACTGCATCCATAATGTGTCTGAAACATTCACTGTTTTGTACTTTGTGACTTATTTCCTGCAGTCCATCATGGCACTCTGTGGCTTCAGCAGTGGGTGGTCCTGCCTTCAGGAAAAAAAAAATTATATTTATTTTATTACAGCAGCAGCCATGACCTCTCCCAAGGGTTTCGGCTTTTTTCTGATGGACTTGCTGATATCAGTTTTTACTTATGCTTACTAATAAGGATTGATGTCTGTGTGTGGACAGTTTTCCTGACTTCTGGAATAGAAGTTATAATAATAAAAAATAAATAAGAAATTGCTGCTCAGAGGAGAATTTCAGGGCTCTGTGGGACCCTAGACTGAGTAAACAGGAAGAAAAAGGAGAAGAAAGGAGCAACATCTATTCAACTGGTATTTAACACAAGAAAGAAAGAAAGAAAGAAAGAAAGAAAGAAAGAAAGAAAGAAAGAAAGAAAGAAAGAAAGAAAGAAATGTGTTATGTATAGAAAGCAATAATGACGTCTCTATAATATAGGCTGGAAGGTCCGTTCTTGGCTTTGTAGGTAAGCATTAGTGTTTTGAATCTGATGCGTGCAGCTACCGGAAGCCAGTGGAGGGAACACAGCAGTGGGGTGGTGTGGGAGAACTTAGGTAGGCTGAAAACAAGTCGTGCAGCTGCATTTTAGATCATTTGCAGTGGGCGAATTGCGTTCAGAGGTAGACCTGCCAGAAGAGAGTTGCAGTAGTCCAATCTCGAAATGACCAGAGACTGAACAAGCACCTGAGTAGCCTGTGTGGAGAGAAATGGCCAAATCCTTCTTATATTGTACAAAAGAAACCGACATGAGCGTGTCACATTAGCAACATGGGAGGAAAAGGAGAGTTGATTGTCCATGGTTACCCCAAGGTTGAGAGCAGTGGCTGAAGGGGAGATCATGGAGTTGTTCAGAGATAACGCAAGATCCTGGGCTGGGGATGGATCACCTGGGATGACCAGCAGTTCAGTTTTGCTGGGATTGAGTTTCAGCTGATGATCCATCATCCAAAATGAAATGTCCACAAGACACGCTGAGATACGAGCAAAAGCCATGATATCTGGGGGGGAAGGAGAAGATGAGTTGGGTGTCATCGACATAGAAGTGATATGAAAACCCATGTGAGGCTATAACTTTGCCAAGAGAGTGAGTACAGAGGGAGAAAAGGAAAGTACTGAGCCTTGTGGGACACCAATAAAGAGTCTGCGTGGAGCAGATGTCAATCCCTTCCATGTTATGTGATATGAGCGACCATCCAGGTAGGAAGCAAACCATTCCCATGCTGTTCCACAAATTCCAAGACTCCTGAGGGTGGACAAGAGTGTCTTGTGGTTTACTGCTGGACTTCTGGTAATTCCCAGAATATCAAAGTATACAAAACAGGGTAGAGCATTTTCATATTTAGTTCAGAAACTTTGGAATATTCTTCCTGACAGTGTTCAGGACTCAAACACAGTCTCCCAGTTCAAACATAGACTAAAGACATAGCTCTTTAGCCAGGCATACATTTAATACATCTGATAGCCTTGTACTTCAATACATCTGATTAAATGCACATTATTATCTAGTGCCTGCTAATATTATGAACAGCAGCTATGCTAATTATTTTCCATTTGTTTCCCTTCTTCTACCCATCCCGAAACATATAGAGATTGTGCCAGCTCCAGTGGCATCCAGAGATGGACAAACTCCTGCCGGTTTCTGCTTTGTGAGGACTGGGGTATTCAAAGCAGCACTGCCAACCCTATGTGGACGACAACAACCTCCTAATTAATTTACACATAACATTCTACACATGCTGTATCTGCATCACACAGTTGACTATACATAAATGCAGAAATGACATTGTTCATATCACACTCTCCGGTGTCACCCAGATGAGGATGGGTTCCCCTTCGAGTCTGGTTCCTCTCAAGGTTTCTTTCTAATACCATCTAAGGGAGTTTTTCCTTGCCACAGTCACCTTAGTCACCTCAGGCTTGCTCAATGGGGATAATTTTGTCACACCTAGAACTGTCTGTTTGTATGTTTGTTGTTTCTTATGTTCTGTAAAGCTGCTTTGAGACAATGCTTTTTGTTAAAAGCGCTATACAAATAAAACTGAATTGAATTGAATTGAATACTGTGTCAAATGCTGTAGACAGGTCGAGCAGGATGAGGACCGATGACAGTTTGGCTGATCTAGCAGCATGTAGTTGCTCAGTGACTGCCAAAAGGGCAGTCTCTGTGGAATGTGCTGCTTTGAAGACAGACTGGTTGGGATCATGGAGGTTATTCTGCAGGAGATCGTCAGACAGCTGATTATAAACAATGTAGTTTCTGATGTCTGAGGGATCCAGAGCAGGTTTCTTCAGGATGGGGATAACCCCATGGGGATGCTTTCTTAAAGGCAGTTGGTACATGACCAGATGTTAAGGATCCATTGATGACTGTGGTGATGAAGGGTAGGAAGGTCAGGTGAGATGGTCTGGAGTTTAGTTGAAGGGATTGGATCCAGTGGACAGGTGGTAGGATTGCAGGATTGGATAATTTGCAAAACCGCTTCTGCTGCTACGGTTGAGACATGCTTCAATGAAGGAGGAGCGGAGTCCTGACTGTGTGATGTAGATGAAGTTGGGGCAGAAGTGAAGGTCTGGCAGATCTTCTCAATCTTCTCTGTGTAAAAAGTGGTGAAAACTTCGGTGGTCAGGGAGGATGGAACAGGTGGAGCCGGAGGGTTGAGTAGTGAAGAGAAGTTGTTGTGGAGCTTTCAGGGATCTTGTGTAGAAGCTTCAATCTTTTCCTTGTAGAAGGAGGTCTTGGCAGAAGTCACATCCAAAGAGAATTTGGACAGGAGCGTACGATAAGAGATGAGATCTGCGTTGAGCTGAGATTTTTTCCACTTCCTCTCTGCTGATCGTAGTTCTCTCCTATTGTTGTGAAGCACATCTGACAGCCAAGGAGCAGGACAAGAAGAAGGGCAGAGAAGGTCCATGGTTGAGGAAAGAGAAGAGAGAAAAGTGTCTGTACAATGTGCACAATGTGCGCATGACAGCATGACACCACACACACACACACACACACACACACCACTAAAACTGTGACTAAAGAAGAAACTAGAGATACTGGAAGGGAAATATAACTTAGCTGAGAAAACAAAATCAACTAACCCATGAAACAACCAAAACCAAATTCAAATTCTAATTTTATTGGTAAAACATGCAATGAAATTCTTTTTACAAGAAATAAAGATTCAAAATTTAATTTAATTTAATTTAATTTAATTTAATTTAATTTAATTTAATTTAATTTAATTTAATTTAATTTAATTTGCTATACAGGACGGAGGAAAAATTATTAGACAAAATATAAAAAATACAGTGAATACATATATGAAATATAAGAATACAATACAATGACTGATGATTTATGGTGATATGAAGCTATGAAAATGAATACAGAATGACTGCATCCATATTTTTATTTTTATTTTTTGTTATTTGTAATTTAACAAATTTAAAAGAAAAGAGCACTTAAAACTTACAGTACAGAAAAAATAAAAAAAATTAAATTATAAAAATATATTGATTAAATAAAATAAATAAATAAATAAATATGCGGGGCACAGTGGTTAGCACATTTGCCTCACACCTCCAGGGTTGGGGGTTCGATTCCCACCTCTGCTGTGTGTGTGTATGTTCTCCCCGTGCCTCGGGGGTTTCCTCCGGGTACTCCGGTTTCCTCCCCTGGTCCAAAGACATGCATTGTAGGTTGATTGGCATCTCTAAATTGTTCGTAGTGTGTGTGTGTTCCCTGTGATGGGTTGGCACTCCGTCCAGGGTGTATCCTGCCTTGATGCCCAATGACGCCTGAGATAGGCACAGGCTCCCCGTGACCCGAGTATAGATTGGATAAGCGGTAGACAATGAATGAATAAATTAGTATATGCAATGGCTGAGTCTAGAATATTTATGAGATTGATAAACAGTGCATTAATTATCACATTCAAACATTCAAACATGCACATTCCTTCCTAATTGCTATCATACTTGTATTTAAGTTTAATAAACCCATCACTGGACCAGTAAACACATCCGATCAGCTGTCAGACGTTTCTCTCAGCAGCACTGAGACTCGCTCTCGTTATCAGTCTCTCTGTGTGTGTCATTGTTTATTGTGAAAACACTTTCAGAAACTCATCACTCTTATGAAAACATGCAGACCTTGTGCGAACGTTGCTTCTCCAGGAACGTGTTTTTGGTTTCAGCTCAACAGCAGGTCTTTGGCGCAACGGTGTCTGGTTGAATGTTGGCCAAAGTATTCAGTGACGAACGTCTCAAGAGGTGAAAAGTGCAGCACTGATACTGAGGGAGAGCGAGGTCCTCACATGTGGAAGTGAAGCAATGCTAGCCAGCTGTGTGTGCGTGTGTGTGTGTGTGTGTGTGTGTGTGTGTGTGTGTGTGTGTGTGTGTGTGTGTGTAGTCACAAATATTGAGCAACATCTCTGTAAGAACCTTTAACATCATACGCAACAACAAAGCTCTTTACCTCTGTATCAATCCTACTATTATCAGATTCTGATTGGTCAGGATTGGTGAGGTTTGGTTCTGATTGGTCAGTTGTTCTGACAGTGGTTCTACTTGTAACTTCAATCATATTAATGCATTTCATCTAAAGTGATTATTTGCCATTTTTGGAAGGAGTCTCCAGTGTCAAAGCTGTGGCAGTTTTGGACACTGAGATGGACATTTGGTGAACCTGGGTTTTGAACAAGCTTCTAATGAGTGGACCAATGCCTTAACCACTAAGCTACCATGTGCCATTGTCTGATCACCTGTCATATAATAATGATGAAATTAAATAAATATTAGATTAGAGATTAGATTAGATTAGATTAGATTAGATTAGATTAGAGAAAATTAGATTAAAGCCTCCTGGTGGTCCGGGATCCTGCACTGTATATATGATAGTAAATATTCTATTCTATTAATTGAGAAATATTAACATTTGTCCAGTGACCCGTGCTATAAATGTAATTTCTATATGACTCTGATCATTTCAATTATTTTATACACAAAATGTATATTTTATACATATGTAATTTCCACGTTTCTTTAGCTTTCTCTCTGTATATCACCAAAATAATGTTTGTAGATACTTTTATTATATATCCTCACTTTCCATAGTCTTGGTAATGTACTTCATGTATGTATAGAACATATGCAGTCCTGCTGAAAGCAGGAAGTGAAGCAGCCGGTACCGCCGACTCACTAAAGTGGGAGTGTGTGAGCCCACGGGTTTATGCTCGTTCGGCTGTCATTATTTTTCTCCAGAGAGATGACTGATGCGCTAGTTAAAAAATAAAATAATAATAATAATTAATTAATAATAATAATAATAATAATAATAATAATAATAATAATAATAATAAAAATAATAATAATAAAAAGTTAAGTGCAACACAGCAGTCTGATTTATTTTTTTAATCTGACTGCAAAAATGGAAGATTCAATGTCAAAGCTTGAAAATTAGAAGACATTAGAGAAGTGAAAACATTTTCCCAGGCATTGAAATATTAATAAATATTAATAACAGCTGCTCACGTTCAACAGAAACGTGTCATTTTATGGATTTTGTCGACCGATGTTGATGTTACATAGAAACTAGATTGTTCTTCAAGAACATCAGTAGAAACACCTGGATTTAATCAACGCTTTACACATTGCCTCATACATCATCTTGAATCCATGAAGCTATTTCTGCTTTCTGGTTTTTTTTTTGTGCTTCATCAAGATCTTGCAGTGCCACTTTCCCCTGATTAATTTCCTCCGAATCAATTTTTATATAAAGGCTTTCTGCTTTTAGTTAAGTGCATTGAAACAAGCAGTGCACAAAAAAACATTTCCAGACGTCTCTCGCTCTCTCTCTCTCTCTCTCTCTCTCTCTCTCTCTAGATGGCGGCTCTCTAGATTTCTGTGTTTCAGCCCAAATATCAAAGTGCATGGACACCAAAGACAGTGGTGTTCATGCATACAACTGCCAGACTTTCATACAGTACAGTAATCACACAATCACCAACCTGCATGATGATGTACTTAAAAACTTTGCGACGTAGGCTTGCTGCGAAGACCAGGCCTTCAGTCCTTGGCGTCGCCTGATGCCGGTGGCTGGGAGGGAGGACACCGCAAACGGTGCTCGAGGAAGTGGAAGTGCGGAAAACAGGCGGGTGTTCATGCTAGGCTAAAAACAAACCCTAGCCAGCCGGCTCTCCTGTCCATCATTCTATCCAATGTCTGCTCCCTGGATAATAAACTGGACTACATCCGACTCCAGCAAACTATACGATGTGAGTACAGAGACTGCTGCGTTTTTGTTTTTACGGAGACGACAGAAATGCAGCTCTGTGTAGTAAGACTCGCAGTGGTGGTGTGTGTGTTTACATCAACACGGAATGGTGTAAGAACACGGAATGGTGTGCTTGTTTCTAGCTACTGTTCATCGCTAGTGCAGTTTGTGACTGTTAGATGCAGGCCATTTTATTTACCATGGAAACTCACCACCGCTTTCATTTTTGGAGTGTACATTCCCCCCAGCGCTAATTCTAAAGAGGCTCTGTGTGAGCTTTACAGAGCTATTAGCGAGCTGCAGAATGCTCACCCTGACTGACTGTTTATTATCGCCGGAGATTTCAATCATGCAAATCTCAAGTCTGTTCTCCCTAAATTCCATCAGCATTTGGACTTTACCACGAGAGACACAAACACGCTGGATCTTGTTTATACAAACATTCCCGGCGCGTATCGTGCAAAACCCCACCCCCACCTCGGCTACTCAGATCACATCTCTGTTATGCTAATTCCAGCATACAGACCGCTCGTCAGATGCTCTAAACCGGTTCTGAAACAGGTTAAAACCTGGCCAGCAGGAGCCATCTCTGCTCTTCAGGACTGTTTTGAGTGCACTTACTGGAATATGTTCAGGGACTCTATCAACTTGGAGGAGTACATGACATCAGTGACCAGCTACATCGGTCAAGTGCATTGATGACGTGACAGTGCAGGGCATATAGGCGATCACAAACTACAAGACCACACCATCTGCCTGTGACAGTGATGCCTCCCTCCCACATACGCTCGGTTCGAGGCACAGAACAATGTAGTGGCAAGAAAGTGCATCCCTGCTACTAATGACCAGGTGCTCTGTCTTTCCATGGCAAAACGTGAAGAGAACTCAAATGCAGAGTTCTAACCCCCGGAAGTCTGCTGGACCAGACAACATTCCTGGCAGAGTGCTCAGAGAATGTGCAGAACAGCTAGCGGATGTCTTCACTGACATCTTCTTTGGTCCCCGTGCCAAAGAAGTCTTCAGTTTCCTGCCTTAATGACTACCATCCTGTTGCACTCAAACCCATCGTGATGAAATGCTTCGAGAGGCTCGTCATGACCCAGCTACCACCCTCACTGGACCCCTTGCAGTTTCCGTATCGTCCGAATCGCTCCACAGGGCGATGCCATCACCACAACCCTCCATCTGTCCCTCACACACCTGGACAATAAGGACACATATGTACGAATGCTGTTCATAGACTTCAGTTCAGCATTCAACACAATCATCCCTCAGCACCTGATTGAGAAACTGAGCCTGCTGGGCCTGAACACTTCCCTCTGCAACTGGATCGTGGACTTCCTGAATGGGAGACTTCAGTCAGTCCGAATCGAGAGCACCACCACACTGAGCACTGGAGCCCCTCAGGGCTGTGTGCTCAGCCCACTGCTGTTCACTTTGCTGACTCACGACTGTGCAACAATGTACAGTCCGAACCACATCGTCAAGTTCGCCGATGACACGATCGTGTCTCATCAGCAAGAACGACGAGTCAGCATACAGAGAGGAGGTGCAACGACTAACAGCCTTGTGTAAAGCCAACAGCCTGTCTCTGAATGTTGACAAGACTAAAGAGATGGTTGTTGACTTTAGGAGAGCACAGAGTGACCATTCTCCACTGTTCATCGACGGATCCCCTGTGGAGATCGTCAAGAGCTCCAAATTCCTTGGTGTACATCTAGCAGAGAACTTTACCTGGTCAATCAATACCACCTCCATCACCAGGAAAGCCCAGCAGCGACTCTACTTCCTGCGGAGGCTGAGGAAAGCCCATCTACCTCCCCCCATCCTGACCATGTTCTACAGAGGGACCATCAAGAGCATCCTGAGCAGTTGCATTACTGCCTGGTTTGGGAATTGCACTGTCTTGGATTGCAAGACCCTGCAGCAGATAGTGAGGACAGCTGAGAAGATCTCTGGAGTTTCTCTCCCCTCTATCACGGACATGTACACCATACGCTGCATCCGCAAATCAAATAGCATTGTGGACGACCCTACACACCCCTCACATACACTCTTTACTCTCCTGCCATCTGGAAAGAGGTACCGAAGCATTCGGGTCCTCACAACCAGACTGTGTAACAGTTTCTTTCCACAACACACACACACCTGTGTGAACAATATAATGTTACCTTCTATTTGCACTACCTCAACTGCTGTTAATGATTACTTATTTGCACTACTTTATCTGCTGCTAATATATTTTTGCACACTACAAATGGACATGCTGCTATGTATATGTTTACAAAAATATATGTAATGCACATCACATTCTGTCTTGCCCATTGCAAATGTTTTTGTGTTCTGTCTTGTGTTCTTTTTGTACTTTGTCTTTGCACTGTCTTGTCTTTGCACTGTTTGGACCTGTTTGCACACTTTGCACGTTATGTAGCTAGAACAACCTCTGTCCTAGCTCTGTATTGTTTTGGTTTTTGTAATTACATGTTGTATGTTGTTTTAATGTAGCACCAGGGTCCTGGAGAAACGTTGTCTCATTTCACTATGTACTGCGTCAGCTATATGTGGTTGGAATGACAATAAAAGCTTTTCTTCTTCTTCTTCTTCTTCTTCTTCTTCTTCTTCTTCTTCTTCTTCTCTCTCTGGTGCATGCTGGGAGTCGGGCGAGGGTTGTGCGGGGTGAGACTCTCCGGGTGAGAGTAAGAAACCTGTTCACATCTTTTTTTCCCTTTCCCTTTGTGATTTGGTGAGTGTTTTCTGAGCTGGTTGAATTTAGTAGTGTTAAGACAGGCATGGCACCTCAAGAAGAGATGACATCGCTATCTTTCTGCCATGGATTCAGGTGTGTACCTGAAGAAAGCGTCATGGACGTTCTCATGGCGATTGGTGAGAAGGTTGGTTTCGAAAACATTCTCTCTGCCTCCCGAATGAATAAAGCGGTAGTTCTGTTTTTAAAAGAACAGCATCTTATTAATCGTGTTTTATAAAGTGAAATTGTTATGAATGAGAGAATGGTGTACTGTTTCTCATTGTTTACGCCCTTTGTAAAAGTTACAATCTCCAATTGTCCACTGTTTTTGCCTAAGTGCTTAAGTGTGAGCTCATGCACTTCAGAAAACTCGCAAGTGCATTTAAAATGATCCCACTAGGCTGTAAAAATCTCACATTAAAACATGTAGCATCCTTTAGGAGACAAGTGTTTATGTTTTTAGATTTGCCTGAAAACACGCTAGATATCTCCTTCGCAAGCACAGGCACTATGAAGTGTTTTGAATGTGGTGACATCAGGCATAAACGACTGACCTGTCCTCACATGGGGCATGTGGAAGGACTAGCTGATGTTGGCATGGAGGCCGGGGAGGTGGCCGGTGCAGCGGCAGGTGAAGTGGTGAACCAGGAAGAGCTCACCGGGCATGCCAAGGTTAGTCATGCTGAGGCCTGTCATGTCGGGTCAGAACTTTCCGGCAGGTGGCACAGAGGCTGCTCTATGGAGAAGGGCTTGCATGGGCTAATGCCCTACTACAGCGCGTGGAAGATTTGAATTATGACAAACACCTTTTTGTGCTGAACCTGAGGGAAATGGACTTGTCAGCAACAACACGTTTCTACCAGTCAGTCCTGAGAGCCTGGTCTTCAGTTTTGAGGATCAGCAGAATCAACGCACAGCCTTTTCCATGCACTGAAGAAGAACCACTCTTCCAAAATCCTCTAATACAGTCCAGAATGCTCTCATCTCCCTACATCCGACAGCGTTTCCGGAGAGCAGGAATCAACAGAGTCAAGAATCTGAGGTCTGGCAACAACTGGAAAACAGCTAAGGAGCTGTGTACTGAGACCAGAGTACTGTCGGCCCACCTCATGCAGAGACTGCTCGGAGAAGTAGTTTCAGCTCTACCATCCCGTTTCAGGGAGGCCCTGGTGCGGGACCCTGGGAGAAGCAATGAGCCCCCACCACCTTATCAATCACTGCAGTGGTGGGGGAGTATCAGTGGGAGAAAGGAGCACTTTTGTTTTTCCAAATGCCAATACTAGCAACACTGGAAGATGCATCTAAGAAACACTGTATGAAACCTGTGTCAAAGTTGCTTATAGAGGTTCTCTGGTAGGTTTAAGGGAGTCACATTGGTCAGAACTGTTGGTGCCGGGCTCTTCCCCACGAGGATGCTGGAGGTCCCTGTACAAACCACCCATAGAGAAGCGTACAGCTGATCTACAGTGGCGGATAGTGCACGGGGGCGTGGCCACAAACAGACATGTGGCACACATCGGCCCCTTTAGGGGCAGAGACTGTTTCTATTGTGTCAGAGAGGAAACAGTAGACCAGTTTCTGCACTGTGATCGTCTTTACAGGCTTTTTTCACTGCTTAGAGCCTGGTGCAGAGGGCTAGGTGTCACATGGACAGAACGCCTCTATGTGTATGGGCCGAAGTATGTTCCGGAGAAAACATCTGTCATACTCCTGAACTTTATCATGGGTCAGGCTAAGCTCGCTACGTGGATCACAAGAAAAAATAAAATGCAAGGGGAAGGCCGCCAGGATGCTGAAAAAATGCACACAGTTCCATTTAAAGCCGGAATCAAAGTTGAATATGCTTTCTGTAAGTTGACTCAAAGGTTACAAGAATTTTGGGGCATTGGGGGAAATATTATGTTCTTTAGATGTAGAAGATCTAAGTTTCAACATCTAATTTTCAAAAAAAAAGGGGTGGAGTGGGGGGTGTCAGGGTTGTTCTTAACATCTTTATGTTCTGTACAAATGCTGTTTTTTTCACTGCTGTTTTTGAATTTTTGACTGTTTTTTTTTTTCTAAATGTTAAATAAATGGACAATTTAAAAGTCAAAAAAGTCTCTCTCTCTCTTTCTCTCTCTCACACACACACTCTCTCTCTCTCACTCTATCACTCTCTCTCTCTGTTTTCTCTCTCTGTCTTTGTCTCTCTCTCTCTTCTCTCTCTCCTCTCATCTCTCTCTCTCTCTCTCTCTCTCTCTCTCTCTCTCTCTCTCTCTCTCTCTCTCTCTCTCACACACACACACACTCTCTCTCTCTCTCTCACTCTCTCACTCTTTCACTCTCTCTCTCTCTGTCTTTCTCTCTCTCTCTTTCCTCTCTCTCTCTCTTCTCTCTTCTCTCTCTCTCTCTCTCTCTCTCTCTCTCTCTCTCTCTCCCTCTCTCTCCTCTTCTCTCTTGTCTCTCTCTCTCTCTTCTCTCTGTGTCTCTCTCTCTCTGTCTTTGTATCTCTCTCTCTCTCTCACTCTCTCTCTATCTCTCACTCTGCCCCCCCCCCGTCTGTCCTTGTCTGTCTCTCTCTCCGTGTCCCACTGTCTGACCCCCCGCCTCAGCGGTTAACAGTTGTGTGCTACCGAGCGAGGTCAGACACTGTACGGAAAACCCCACAATCAAACACATTAAATATCTGAAAAAAAAAAAAAAAAAAAAAAAAAATATATATATATATATATAAAAAAAAAAAAACATAACGATAAAGTTTAGAGTTTTAAACAACTTGCTGTATTTGTTTGTAGTTCATTAAGAGAAGGTTCACCTCCATCTCACTTTGAACAAATTCACCTGAGGTCGTAATTACGACTTCTCGACTTGTAAATACAAACTTCCGACTTTTGGAACGCATAAGAATCCACTGTAATGGCACTTTTATATTTAAAGGCCTCTGCCCTGTGTTTGTGGAGTTTGCATGTTCTCCCCGTGCCTCGGGGGTTTCCTCCGGGTACTCCGGTTTCCTCCCCCAGTCCAAAGACATGCATTGTAGGTTGATTGGCATCTCTAAATTGTCCGTAGGTGTGAATGTGTGAGTGAATGAGAGTGTGTGTGTGTGCCCTGTGATGGGTTGGCACTCTGTCCAGGGTGTATCCTGCCTTGATGCCCAATGACGCCTGAGATAGGCACAGGCTCCCCGTGACCCGAGAGTAGATCGGATAAGCGGTAGACAATGAATGAATGAATTAAATACAAGATTAAACGCTGCATAAATCACTGTTTCAGCAGGCAGAACAGCATTGTGGGCAATGTACACTGTAAAACATAAGAAGATGGTAAGAAACAAAAGTTCACTTGTTGCCTTAATAACATGAAGTCAAGTTTAAAAGAAGCTTTGGTTCAGCTCTGAAATGATCACAACAATGGATTAAGTCCAAAGTTTTGGAAAATGTATATAAGACTTGACCCAGAAGTAATTTTTTTCCCAACTGAAGGTCACAAATTGATCAAAATTATTGCTATTCAAATCATTAATGTTCAGATTTCTTTTTAAACCCGCTCATTCTACTCATTCTGGGCGTGTCTTGGCTTAAATACACACACGTATAATAAACAGTTTACATGATTATAGTAAAAGTTCAGCTCAAAGTGTCACAGACACTGAGAACAGCATCACAACGACACTAACAAAAAAAAATTTGTCAACATTTTTATCAGATTGTTTACATTGTGACATCTTGTGTTTACAGATGAAGTGAGTGTGTGTCGGGTGTGTTGAATGAGTCGAGTGTGTGGTGTGTGTGCTCATGTTAAGTAGCTGGAGATTCCTGGATCTTGCTCTTCACCAGATCCCTAAGGACCTCATAAGTCACATCGCCTGCTTTGAAAAATAAAATAAGGCAGAAAATATTTTCTTCTTTTTTTCTCATGTCCCTAGACAGACAAGTAATTTTGAGGGTTCAGGTAGATATTTATCACATGGCTGAAGGAATTAAACAGTTTACAGTGCTGTTCTGGGAGACATCTGTAGACAACACTAACAGGAAATGATGACTGTAGCTCGACGCAAGACATGGGCGTCCCTGAGTAAACCAGTTCCTGTACACTGTGTCTGGAAAAGAGAGGGAAAAACATATCTGTGATCTGTGTGTGTATGTGTGTGTGTGTGTGTGTGTGTGTGTGTGTGTGTGTGTATGTGTGTGTGTGAGCATTTGGGAGACATCTGGCTTGGTTACTCATGATGTTTAGAACTGTGCTCTCACGATTCATAGATGTGAGCTTAACCATGTGCCTTACGCTCAAAACTGAAAGACAATACTTTCTAGAAAAGTCTTTAACTACTACGGAGGTTTTCATATCCAACCAACATCAAAAAAAACCAAGCCACATGTCTTATTCAATAAATAAATAAATAAAAATATCAATCATACTATCAGCAAATTATGTGGCAGCAGCACAATCCATAAAATACAGCTTGATATACAGCTCCAGGTCCCATGACACATGAGAATGGAGTAAATAATCTCAGTGAGTTTAACCATGTCATGGTTGTTGGTTCACTGTAAAATACGACAACTCCATCCATCTTCACAGGGTCGCAGGGAGCCTGGAGTCTATCCCTGGGGACTCGAGGAACAAGGTCAGGGGGACACTGGATTGGGTGCCAACACACACCATATAGACAATTTAGAGATGGCAATCAGCTTACAGCAGATGACTTTGGACCGGGAGACGAAACCGGAGAACCCGGAGGAAACCCCTGAAGCAACAGAAAAATATGCAAACTTCAAACCTACAGGACAGAGCCAGGAATCAAACCCCCAACCCTGTTCCACTGTCTTGAATAGAAATAAGTTTAAACAAAGGTTATATTCAAGTTGTGTTTATTGGCATTTTTAAGGCAGCGCATCTTTCTAAGTTTAACCATGTTGAAGGTATCCTGATAATCTCCTGGGGTTTACACGCACAAAAAACATCCAGTTCTGCAGGAAGATCCTCCGGGTTCAGCCCGCAGACCGAAGACCAGCCTGGTTCAAGCTGACAGAAAGGCTACTATAACTCAAATAGTCCTTACACCGGTGGTGAGCAGAAAAGCATCTCACAATACAGTGGAACCACAGCATACGTATTTAATTTGTTCTGGAGGCGAGTTCTTAAGGTGAAAATTTGTACTGCGAAACGAATTTTCCCATAAGAAATGTATCTAAACTGTATGGCTGCTTACAAAGAACCGACCCAAGCCAAGCTTTCCATGTCAAGAGTCCTCACGGGAAGTCATGCCACCAAGCTTGGGCTAAAAATAGAACAGACCACCCATGCCACCAATCTGTGAACAAAATAAAAAGACCCAAAAAAATCACCTAGCTTTTGAACACATGTGAAAGGCAATGTTGGTATCGTGGGTTGACTCTTTTGAAACAGCTTTCGCTGACTGAAAAAAAATTGTTGAAATTCGTAAACTTGCTTCCCTTGGCTTTCCACTGACATAAAACAAGTTTTGAATGGCTCCCGAATGTACACGCAACTTAGCCGGCAATCGGTTAGGTTTGTTTGTATGCCGAAAATGCTTCATATGCCGATTCAAAATTTAAGTTCTTAAGGTGAAAATTCGTAAGGGAGGCCATTCATATGCCAAGGCTCCACCGTATGTTGAACCTTTGTGTTGATGGGTTTCAACAGAAAAAAAAAAAAACACACTTAGGTTACACTATAAATCTGAAACTACAGATGGCATGTAATCACAGGAACTGGGCAGCTGAAATAAGAAAAAATGTCCCGAGTTTTTTGTTCTGTCTTCAATTTTCAATTATCCAGTTTTGGTGAACGATCATATCACCAAATCAGCATTGGAGTATTTTTTTGTATTGGATGTTTTTACACCACTGTGTAAACTGCGGAGAAAGTTGTGGATGAAAATCGTAGTTAGATCAGCACTATCTGAAATAATTAATTCAGCTTGTGTGGCATGAACAACCATTCCCAAGTTCTCAACCTTCTGAAGTTCTCCCACACCACCACATTACTTTGCTTCCTCCACTGGCTTCCTGTAGCTCAGATTTAAAACACTGATGCTTGCCTACAAAGTCAAAAACAGACCAGCACCTAATTACCTCGACACACTTCACAAACGCTCCCTTGGATCCTCTAGCACCATTTCCTTGACTGGTTCAACCATTTTTCAGGGTACAAACAAGGTATGCATCAAGACTATTCTCAGTTTTGATGTCTGTGTGGTGGAATGAACTTCCTCTGGTTTTCCTAACAGCTGAGTCGTTGTCTGTCTTCAAGCGACATCTAAAGACCTACCTCCGTATGTAGTACTTAAATGATCAGGATGTATTTATTCCTAGAGACTTCAAAGCACTTCTGTAACTCGCTCTGGATAAAAGCGTCTACCAAATACCGTCATATTAAATGCAAATGTACCTTTCATTTGTTAAATGCGCTATACAAATAAATTGAATTAAACATGGTGCTACAAATCCACCATGTGAGCAAAACACCACAAGCCTAGTTGAGATTAGTGTGTAGTGTAGAAACCCGTGCTCAGGCTTGTCCCAGGCCGTGTTAATGACCACTTCTGAACTCTCTTTACTGCCCCAGATGCATCCTCTGCCGGCCGTTTGATCTTCAAGCCCATTTGATAAGAGCGAGTCTGTGTTTGACAGATTTCTGCAATTTCCGAGATGAAACGCAAGATAAAGCTGCCACTGTGTACGAAGAGCAAAATAAACATTATGCTCTGAAGAGCTTTGTTTAGGGCCGTCCCGTGGTTTCTGGGGATTTAAGCAATCTGATTTGTGGACGTTCCTTACAGAGATAAGCCTGGTATAAACAAGTTTCCGTGCGATAACATGTTGCAGTTTCAGGGCAGAGTTTGTCGTTTTTGCTTACTGGCATGAGTGATTAGAGTGAAATTGGTTGGCTGGTTGCTACACCAATTCTACTAAGATTAGCGTCTTCAGTCTGTTGTACATTGGGTGCTAACTTGTTTGAATATCTAAAATTCATTTTAAAATGTTTTATGTTTACTCAGTAAATCCAAGCTGATATTCAGTGTCTGTTAATGTTGTGTTTTAAAAGGGGTGTAGTGGGATTTTTTGGGCTGCAAAGGGAACTACAAATACATTAGGATTATATGTTTACTGAAACATGTCCATGATCAGGATGATCGAGTTCTTAGAATTTACATAACTATGATAGCTAGCTAGTTCACATTCCAGCCCATCTCATTTGACTAAGCAATGTTTGTGCTAATAAAGTGAAATGCAGAAAAAGAGTTATAAATGTCTCAAGTTTGTTTTGTTTTCCTTTTTTTTCAAGCTAAAATTAATTTGTCATTGACTGTCAGGGTTACGTCAAATCAGCACAGGATTACAATACCTAGTTACTATAGCAAGAGGTTAAATAAAACAGGAAGCATTGACCATATAAGGAAAACAGATGGTGGCAAAGTATGAAGTTATGCATACTGGGCTATATTCAGAGTTTATGACTTAAGTCTATAAGTTACAGCAATATTTATGGGGGAAAGTTTTTCATATTTAGACTGGCTTATGCACCTGCTTAAGACAGATGGATGAATGGATGGATGGATGAATGGATGAATGGATGAATGGATGGATGGAAATTCAATAAAGTCGTTTTTACTAAAACAAGTTCACTGAGGAGCTTTGTCATCGAATGTCAAGAAGTTACACTGAATCATCACTGGACTAACAATACCCATCAGCCCCTGTGTGTCACATGACCCTACACAGCACATTGTCACCGAGCACTCGCACCTGTTCTGCATTTCCACTAATCAGCAACCTTACTTACGTTCCTGTGTTTCAGCGCGTCATCGTCCAGCTCCTGTTTTGTTTGTTGCTTTGCTGACTATAGCCACTTTTTTTTTTTTTTTTCCTGTAGTTTGTATATTTTTGCCATTTTGGTTTGTGTTTTATTGTTTGTTTGTATGTCTGGTTCCTTTTGCACCATGTAAATAATAAAAAGTCTGCACTTGCATCCATCTTTGCCTCTAATCATGACCTTGATGATGCATCCTAGACAGAAACCGTTCAAGTTTCCAGATTATTAATATTACACATTTTCCAAATGTCAGTAAACTCCTGGGCAGTCCAAAGTCTTGCTATTGATTTCTGCCAGTGATGTCATCAATCCTTTTTCTGATTGATGTTACGGACATGGTTCTGTGTAGTTTATGCCCTGATCTGGTCTACTCTGTTTACCAATCGCTAGCAAGCTTGCTTGACTCTCTGGTCTGTTTTTTTTTTTTTTTATCCTATTATAAACCTGTACTTGCATCCAAACCCTGTGTGATCACCTGACACATGGACCAAAGTTGTAAGCTAATTTGGTTAGCAAATTTTAGATAATCCAGCTAAATTTAAATTAAATATTTATTTATTTATTTATTTACTTACTTATTTTTAGTCTATTATGTCTGCCTCACCTTCACATTTTACATCATACATTACAATTCAATTCAGTATATTGTTTTTATTTATTTATTCATTTTTTGTTTGTTTGTTTGTTTGTTTGTTTGTTTTATTTTTTGTTTTTTGGCATGCATTTTTCAACACACCCATAAGTTCATGAAAGAAAAAGGAGCATAAACTCACTGTAAATGTTTTTTCTAGCATTATGTTAAAGTATGGATTCGACCTGAAAATAATTTTTTTTAAAAAAGAAAGAAAGAAAAAGAAACGTCAAATATTTCAGTTGACAGACATGATACTATTTCCATGAGCAAATGCAGAAAGTGATTTTTTTAAGTAAAGTTCTGCTAACATCATATGCCAGAGATCAGGGAACACAATTGTGATTTATGAGTTATGAACATAAACCATAAACCTGGTCCGTAAAAAGGCCATCAAAAGAAAAAGACAAAAAGAATTGTTTATACTGTTCATTTTGTTCATGCAAAAATGTTGAAAGTTGAATGTTGTACTATTATTTATTTTATTTTATTTTACTTATTTATTTATAGACACAGTTGCAGTCTCTGAGCTCTACATTATTTAATGTTCAGCTTCTACAGTCTCTTCTACAGATAAAAAATGATCTTGTTGTAAATAAAATAAAGTTCAAACTTTTGGATATTTCATGCTTCAGTGGACAGAGATAAGATTAACCTTTACCTTTAGATCCTCTACTATGGATCCTCATCAACTTGTCTGGTTTAATAAAACTGTCCGTTGCTTGCCAGTGATGTCATTGATTATTCCCCGTGAATCAATTTGTTCAGCCACTTACAAACACCTGTCTGTGCAGATCCATGCCATATGCTTCACTACAAACCTCATCATCCCCTTTAGCAGTCTTCTGAAAGTTCTGGTTTTCCAGCTCTTCTGCAGGTCACCTCCTGAAAAAACATTACTTGATGAGCACCAGGGGATTTAAGGGTTATTGGGGTGTTGAATTCTGACTCAGAGGTCAGAGGTCAACACTAATGCTTGTTCCGGATAAATGGTTTCATTTCCATAGACTGCTTGAAAAATAATTTCACAGATTCAAGAGTATAGATTTAATGCAGGGTGTTAAATATTAAATGCAAATTTACTGCTGAATTTTGTTTTAAATAAATAATAATAAAAGTCTAAAAAAATAATAAAAATTAAAAAAAAGTGTATTTTAAATAATAATAAAAAAATTATAAAAATATGAGAAGATTAAAGGAGAAAATCGGGGGGATATGGAAATAATAGAAACAACAACAAATAAGGTTGGAATTCACAATACAGATAAAACACTTTAATTAACAACAATGAACTACTCTGGCAACAGGGTAAATAGAACAGGAAGCATTGACCATATAAGGAAAGCAGATCGTAAAGCAATCTAGACTAGGAGAGATTGTGGCTTAAATCTATAAGTTATAGTAACATTTGTATGAGGAAAGTTTCTCATATTCAGATTCGGATTATGTGCTCACTTCATTTTGAAGTCAAAGCAATGCATTCAGGTGATGTAAATCGTACACGTGTAGTTCACACCTTTGAGGGAATAGAAAATACAGAGTGAAGAAATTTTGCTGTAAGATAAACCTCTAATCGGAGTTGTAGTTTTATTATTGCATTATTCACTGCTAATATGGTTTCATTTTACAATATGGCTTCGACATTCATTGTTCACCAGCTTGCAGAACCGCACACGATCCAGCACGTCTTATTGTCTTAGCAGTTATTCATCCTGAGGAATTTCATCCAACTTCATGGAGTCAAAGTGAATAAGATGTAGAAGAAAATGAAATTCTAATGGAGGCAATTTTATTGTGATTTTAATTTCTAGATTTAAGTTCATAGGACACGGTCTTCAGGTAAACATGATATAATTTTGAAGGATGATCAGACCAAGTACCTAGCTCCTGTGCTCCCAGCTAAATAATACTTAAGTTAAATAATAAATCTACTCGTTATAAGCAACACCTCTGATTAAAATGCAATGATACACTGATGTGTAGTGTCATATTTATGTGTTTAATAGAGTATTTACAAGCAAAATATTCACTTCAGCATTACGTATTGACAGATATCATGTAAGGAAAAAGTGCAAAAAAGTTGAATTTAGTAACCTTTAACTAACCAGGATAAAAACTCACTGAGGCTAAATCTCATCACACTCACAAGAGTGACCTGGCCAAGAAGGCAGCAAAAGACAACAATAAACATGGAACAAAAGCCTTTATTTTTCACATATACGTTACAGCACAGTGAAATTCCTTCTTTGCATATCCCAACTTTGGAGGGTTGGGGTCAGAGCACAGGGTGAGCCATGATGCAGCACCTTTGGAGCAGTGAGGTTTAAGGGCTTTGCTCAGGGGCCCAACAGTGGGAGCTTGGCATTGCTAGTGCTTTAACTCAGATCCTCCAATCAACAACCTAGAGCCACCACTGCCCAATAAAATATAGATTTTTAAGGAAAAGCAGGGGATGAGGGGAAAGAAATAATATATAAATAAATAAATAAAATATTTATATTAATAATTATTATTAATGATTAATATTTATAATCAATAATACTAATAATAGTTATCATCATCATCATCATCATCATTATTATTATAAATAAATAAATACAATATTTATATTAATAATTATTATTAATGATTAATACTAATAATAGTCATCATCATCGTCATTGTCATCGTCATCATCATCATCATCATCTAAAAAAAAAAAATAAATAAATAAATAAATAAAATGTAATTAGATAATTACATATCCCAGAAATAATTTCCAACATGGCTGTAAGTTTAGGGTCAGAATCCCACAGTTTAAACATGCCTCGGTTTTCAGGAAACACTGTGTTAAAGTGCAAAAACCTTGTGTAATCGTCTCAGTAATACTTAAGACTGTGGTTACGTCCAAATACCGTCCTGGACATTTTCTCTAATCAGTCGCCACTACACATTCTAAAATGTGAACCTTTGCTGTTTAGCATGTTAGTCCTACTGCATCTCTAACCTCGCACTCCGTCTAATTACGCTACTGAATGCAGGGAAAACACTTAACAGTGTTGTATGGTGAGCTCTAGATAATGATTTTAGAACACTTAGTTCAAGCAGAGCTCTACACTCATGCTTAGTGCTTCCCGTTATAAAAAGGTCACTGACACAGACTGAAATATTTCTTTTACTTAAACTAGTCATGTTCTGCCTGTGAGATGTTTGGGCTGGCAAATGAGCAACCACATAATTTCATGACTATATCTAAAGCCACACTGATGTCAGGAAAGAGTTCAGTAACCTGCTGGAAATGTTGTGTTTTGCTTGGAGTCCTGGAATTTACTTAAAAACAACAGGCAGTTGAGCTGTGGAGTCATAAAACAAAAATAAAATTTTTAGGAGTGAAAGAAGAGCGTTTACGGATCGTCGCTTTCGGCTCGGATCGTTCGGAATCCACATCGTTTCGGCGAAGCGTGCTGTAGATCCGGCAGGAGTCAGATCGTCGGTAAACATTTGGTGCTTTAAAACATTAAATGCCGAAGGCTGAAAGAAAAAAAAAGCTGGAAAAGCTTTCATAACATGCCTCTAACGATTCCATGTTAATGGGCCATGTGGTAAACATCACAGTATAATTTTTCACTCTTTGCAATCAGGATCAAGAGTGAATTTAGGGAATAAAATGTTCTTGAGTGAAAAAAGAGCAGTGGCATTTTCCTGGGAAAATCAGAAACAGTTGGATCAAATGCATGAGCTCCACATGTGGAGACAAACGCAAATGCATTTCCATCCGAGGAAGGAAAACCGAGCAGGAGAGGGATACAAGAGGCTTTCCAGTCGTTCAGACAGAGACTGATTATGGTCATTTAACACTGACGCAGTAGGTCAAAAAAAAAAAAAATAAAAGGCGTTATTTATGTCTAGACACCTGCTGATGGCTCGATTACAAAACTCTCCTTCGCTGTAAATTTTTAGGAGCGGAAAAAGATCCCATGTTGAGCTGCTGTTGTGTGGCACCGACATCACATACTGACATCTGGAACTGGTTGACTTACCTGCTACCAGATCCTTCAACGGAAAAAGGGAAATGAATGGAAAAGGAGAGTATTATGTCCTATCTAAAGTTGATCTCCGGGCCTTCCTCTTTTCTCTTTCTTCTGTTTACTAGTATCTTAGTGAAGCAGATGGATGCAATTGAAGCAGGGCCTGCAGTGTAAAAGGCTCCATGCATTGGTCTTTGTCCTCCTCTCTCTCTCTGCTTGTGTTCAGCAGCTGGGTTGACAATTCACATCAATAGTCAGACAGCTGTTGGAGAAAAAGCAGGCAGCGAATGGTGAATGCTCGGGGTGATTGAACTCATTTTATTTGAAGCAAAATAATTTCTATCATCTCTGAAACATTTCCATGAACTCTTGTAGCTTTAAAACCACAGCATCAGGATATTGATCTCTGACTGTGTTTCAACATCACGGCATCCTTCAGCGTATTGGTCCAATTCAATTTATTTGCATAGCGCTTTAAACAATTGAAATTTGTCTCAAAGCAGCTTTACAGAAGTATAGAAACATAGAAAAAATTATAAAGTTTGAAGTTAAGTTACTATTTATCCCTAACATTTATCCCTAATGAGCAAGACTGAGGTTACAGTGGCGAGGAAAAACTTCCTGAGAAGAAACCTTGAGAGGAACCAGGCTCAGAAGGGAATCTCATCCTCATTTGGGTTACACTGGACAGTAAATAATGTCCTTTCTACAACAGCAACCAAGAGCTCTTGAGGAACTAACAGGTCAGTGTAGTTTCTGAGTTCATTATAGACTTAGCACTAATTCCTTCCTGCTGAAAGCTGACTCAGGCAGCGGCAGTTCAAAGACGGTGTGATAGTATCAGAGTGGTTCTATCCACAGCAGACCACCGAGTTGTAGGCTGTCCACTCAGATCTATCCCCAGCAGCAGTGAGCACCACCAAGCAACAAGAATCTAATCAGGGGTAGAGCATCTGGATGGACCAGGCAAGTCCGGAAAGAAGTAGAAGGTCAGACTGGAAACTCAGAAAACTGGGAGCTCGGGAGTGGGACGTATAGCTCGATAAAGAGAGACAGAGAGAAAAATATTAGGTAAGCTTGTGTTCATGTGAAAGTCAGTGAAATTCCTCATAGATCTTTATGTAAATAATTTTGTAGATTTATTGGATTTTCTACAGAGCTTCATAAAATTCTAATAATGTGCTGTAAATAATTCCATAATAATAACACAGAAATGTTACTGTGTCGAGAATTTTGCTCTGATATCATGCCACACTATGCAAAATAGTCCTAATGTACATTGTCATGCTAATGAAACAAAATGACTGCAATCTGGAGATATTTTCCTGATTAATGACTAATGATGGCAATCAATCAAAGCAGACTTTAAACTATGGGTTAGGAAAATATCACAGGACGAACCAGAACATCTTCCTAAATTACAAGTAGCCTGAAAACACATTCTAACCTAAAACCGAAGAGTAAAAATAACAGCTCTTACCCAGTACGTCATTCTTGATGATCCTCTGCTAGCTAAGACACTTCATTTAAAAAGAACTAGCTAACTAGTAGACTAAGTGCATGAAGCACTTCATGGCCACTATTCAAACTGGTGGATGACAGAAAGTGCTAAATAAAATCTAAATTATTAGTATCAATGCATCCTTAGTAGTAGCTGTCACATTTCCCGGTGTCCATGGCATGAAAGTAACAGACCCAGCATGCAGATAGACAAAGACAGGGGTTTATTAACTGAAAACACAAACATAACCACGAGGACTAACACTACACAAAGACACTACACAACGACAATACAACGACAACGACCAGCCCCGAACCCTGGCAAAAGGCCTCTATATATACACAAAAGCATAATCAGGATAACATTAGGGACAGGTGAGCAACAATCAGGAAACAATAGGAACAGGCGGGGCTAAAACAAAGCACATGACATGACCGAACACAATAACAAAACACAACATGACACAACCCCTGCCGGAAACTCTCCCTAGTGGCCCAACACAGGGCCTACACCCGTAACAGTAGCACCACTGTCTCTCTTTATTTTAATGTCCTGCGGTGAACAAACCCTCAAACTATCTTTAAGTTGGCTTCGCTTGGCTTTTCACCGATGCAAACAGGTTTTGAACGGCTCCCGGACGTACAAATTTGTGATGCAAATTTCTTGCGAAATTTAAATTCTTAAGGAAATTTGTAAGGGAGAGCATTCGTATGCTGAGGTTCCACCGCACTGTAGTTATTCAAATAATCACTCGTAACAACCGTCTTAACAGCCGTGGTTAATTACAAAAACTCAAAGACACATTATTGCAGTTTGAGCTTTAATTAAAAAAAAAAAAAAAAAAAGTGTTATGTTGCTTAACCTTGGAGAAAAAGGAAGGCTTGTCACATATTTTAAATGTTTATAAAGCTTTTATAAATAGATCTAAATATTACAGTTGCTTTATAATGATTATAGACACACCACTATTATGGCAGAATGAAGTGTAAGTTTTTATAACTTATCAAGAAATAATTAGAGCACATTTTAGATTCATTATTGGATTTTATAAAGCGGTGGAGTTATATTCACAGTTATAATGACTTATAAACATATTATAAGCACGTTCATAGAAACTAATCCAGTGAAGGAGGTCATGATGTTGAAGCGTGGTTGCCCTAATGGCATGAGGTTTTATAGAGCTATGGGAGGTCATGGAAGCATTTTTAACAAACATTATGCTGTCATGAGAAATATTTCAGGGAAATATCAATAAACTTTATGCTAAGAATGTTTGACCAAAATGAGTAGGCCAGTAGGCTGGTATAAATCTTTTAACAGGGCTAAGACCGTCCTACCTTTCAAAGATAAAAACAGATCAATATAAGATTGATTTTTTTTTTTTTGGCATCCACTTTAGATTTGCTGTTAATAAAATACCTTACGGTGGAATAGTTGGGATTTTCATAGAACTGAGCACACCACTAAACCATCATAAGAAAAGCACAGAGAATGGTATGGAGTGAGAAGCGAGGCTGCGGCTGATTTCCTTCTAGCTCAGAGAGCAGATTTGTAAAGGCGTGATCACGCTACACTTTACGATCCATTGGCTCCTTGAATGTGAATCTTCTTGTGTTGAGCTTTTAGTTCTAGTCTCCAGCATTCACTTGCATATAAGAGGAAGTCAGCGAAATGAAAAAAAGTTCTTAAAATCTGATTGAAGCCAAGATGGAGAAAGCATTGATTATAGCCATGATATGTCACACCACCCAGTTTTATACAACCAAGCTTTTACACACTCCACAGTGGTAATTAATATGAAGCTTATTTGAAAGTAGACACTCAGAACTTTAAGAAATTGTAGCTTTTCATAAGTGTTTCTGCTCTAGGTGCAATAAATAAATGTTTCTATCTTCAAAGTAAATGTTGATATCAAACCCATTTCTGCTCTCTGAGATGCCTCACGTGCTTGTTCATGTTGCTTTCAGCTGCTCCCTATTCAGGGTCGCCACAGCGGACCAACTGGTCCTCACCACAACTTGGCAAATGTTTTACGTCGGATGCCCTTCCTGACGCAACCCTCCTATTTTTTCAGGCTTGGAACCGGCACTGCATCCAGTGGCTGGGGTTGAGGCATTGGCTGGGAATCAAACCCGGACCTTCCGCATGATAGGCAAGAACCCTACCACTGAGCCACCAATGCCCCCCTCATGTGCTTGTTCATAAGCAACTAAAATTTGAAGAGGATTTCTTTACCCACTAAAATTCTGTGTAAGGTCTCCCACTGAGTCCTGGATCATTTTATATCAGACTCACAGCCAGAAAATCATTTATTTGTTCATGGTGATTGAAAATGTCCCATAAGTCTATTTTAATTCTGCTGGAAGAATGGAATGCCAGTATACTATCACTGCTTGAGTTTATAGCAGTGTTTACTTTAGATTCATCAACACATTTTACAGACTCCCTTATCCAGAGCGATTTACAATGCAAAGCATTGAGCATTTTATATAACAGAGAAATTGAGGGTTAAGGACTTTGCTCAGCAGTGGCAGCTTGGAGGACCTGGGATTCAAACTCACAACCTTCCAATCAGTAGTTCAATACCTTAACCACTAAGCTACCACATCAACACAGACATATTAGTTGGTTAAAAACAAAGGAAGCAAATATTGTAAACACACAACCACTAAAGTTAGCTGGATAGCTTATTGCTTTCCATTTGTTTCCCTTCTTCTACCCACCCCCGAGTCACACAGAGATTGTGCCAGCTCCGGTGGCATCCAGAGATGGACCAGCTCCAGCCGGGTTCTGCTTTCTGAGGACTGGAGTAATCAAAGCAGCACTGCCAACCCTATGTGGACATTTTACACATAACACATGCTGTATCTGCATCACACAACTAATGCAGAAAGGAAATTGTTCATATCACACTCTCCGGTGTCACCCAGATGAGGATGGGTTCCCTTTTGAGTCTGGTTCCTCTCAAGGTTTCTTCCTAATACCATCTGAGGGAGTTTTTCCTTGCCACAGTCGCCTGAGTCACCTCAGGCTCGCTCACTAGGGAAAATTTTGTCTAACATCTAGGACTGTTTGTTTGTATGTTTATTGTTTCTTATGTTCTGTAAAGCTGCTTTGAGACAATGCTCTTTGTTAAAAGCGCTATACAAATAAAATTGAATTGAATTGAATTGAATAAAATAAATACACACAATATGACACGCAACGTCATATCTGACTGAAGCACATGTTCGCAGTGGTCACTGAAGAAATTTCCTCTCCATTTGGGCTGAAATCCAGTCCAGAATTTATATCATTCTCACTCACCTGACATCTAACACTTGCTTCCTACACCTTCTCACACACTTTTGCTCTCACTCACCATTCATGATGCACTTTTGCAGTCTTCTCCAAGTGTTCATTTCAGATTCTGTTCCTAGTTTGTGACCATTTTTGTTCTTTTCTGGTGTTAGCAGAAAAACATCGCTCCTTTAAACTTCTAACCTTCCTCGTTTCTGACCTCGAGTCTGCTTGACGTTGTTGAACTGTAATAAAGACTAAGCTCACACTTACTCTCCATCCATTTGTTAAATGGAACCTGTAGTGCTTGAGAAGAAACACTCGCGTGAAATAGCATTGCAAGGTGTATGTGGAAATAAAGGTGGATTATATACTTTGTCACTCTTTATTTTTCCCAGAATGCTTTTGGAGGAGAAGCTACAAGTAAATCGACAGCGCACACACACACACACACACACACACACACACACACACACATGTGTGTGTGTGATAGTTTACCTGAACAGCTCTAATTCTTCAACAGTAATATTTCATATTTTTATTGATATATTAGACTTTATTTCTTCCATCTATAAACCAGACTTCAATAAATCTGCATTTCTAACCCTAACCTGTCAAATATTTCCCCTTTTACATGAGATAAGCTTTAATGACGCTTCCTTCTACAAAGAATATCATTTCTGAAAGCTGAGGTCCAAACAATCCAGATTTCTGCAGGCATGCCAGAGGCCTTTTTCTCTGAGGAACATCGTTAGCCTTTCAGCCAAGAGACTCTGTTTGCCGTAAATTTGCTGGGAAAAAACCCAAAAACGAACAGTCCGTAGTCCTGGGTGTCTGTCTGATGTCAGTGTTAGTCATGATTTTAGAAATTATTTCCTGGAGGATGTACAGCCTGAGGTGTCTGCTCGATGTTTATTTTAGGAATGACGCAGATTCAGCGCTCCAGATATGGACATGCACTCAGCTCTTATCAGCTGCTGCGCTGAACACGTCTGACAAGAGGATGGAGTGCTGCAGGAATGTGTGTTGGGCCTAATTACACTCTCGCTATCTTTAAGAGGCTGACAGGACTTTTAAAACATTGGAGGTTAGAAACCAGCAGGCTCTGATTTACCCAAGAACATGAGTTTGTGTGTGTGTGTGTGTGTGTGTGTGTGTGTGTGTGTGTGTGTGTGTGTGTGTGTGTGTGTGTGTGTGTAAAAAAAAACCTCAGAACCCGAGAACACCTGCAAAACATGTCTAATTTGATTTACTAGCAAAGGACTGAGCACCTGATGACTCGCTGTAATGCTACGTCTGGTCTGGTTTGCTTTTATAGATACGCAATCTGAGGCGGTTCTACATGAAAGTGATTGATCTGGCAGCAGCGGTGTGATTTTACTGCAGCCTTGAAAGTCAACAGTGTGTAAATTATTACAGCTGAAAGGCAGGTATTACATTTGTGCAAGCTTGCTTCTGCCATTTAGAGCTGAATTTATTGACTTTATTTTACTGCAGTAAAGTTGCCTTTATTGTTGTTATATAAAAATAATAAAAGAGGATGTGACGCGTTGCTGTTTCCACCCGAAAGTGGATTATTTTCCAATAGCAGCACATCCTGAAGTGTTTTATTTCTCTTGCACTTGTGCGGATTTCTAACACTTATCATTTTTCGTTCATTAAAGAATGCCACATGCATGTTTTAAACAGTTAGACACAAATTTTGGAATTTGTTGTGGAATGTGGGTTCCTCACCAGCCACTCTCTCTTTTTGTTCTCTCTCTCTCTTAGAGTTAATATGACAAAAAAAATAATACAGCTTGTGTCATGTTACTGACAAACCACCAAACATAGACATTTAGAAGTTCCTTATGGTTCTATATATACTATATTGCCAAAAGTTTTGGGACACCCCTCCAAATCATTGAATTCAGGTGTTGTTTTTCAGCAGTTGGGCGTGGCCCCTTAGTTCCAGTGAAAGGAACGCTTAATGCTTCAGCATACCAAGACATTTTGGACAATTTCATGCTCCCAACATTGTGGGAACAGTTTGGGGACGACCCCTTCCTGTTCCAACATGACTGCACACCAGTGCACAAAGCAAGGCCCTTATAGACATGGATGAGCGAGTTTGGTGTAGAGGAACTTGACTGGCCTGCACAGAGTCCTGACCTCAACCTGATAGAACACCTTTGGGATGAATTAGAGCAGAGACTGTGAGCCAGGCCAAAACTGGGACGTCTGCCTTTACATGCACATGAATGTAATATGGAGTTGGCCCGCCCTTTGCAGCTATAACAGCTTCAACTCTTCTTGGAAAGCTTTCCACAAGGTTTAGGAGTGTGTTTATGGGAATTTTTGACCATTCCTCTAGAAGCGCATTTGTGAGGTCAGATGCTGATGTTGGACGAGAAGGCCTGGCTTCTCCACTCTAATTGATCCCAAAGGTGTTCTATCAGGTTGAGGTCAGAACTCTGTGCAGGCCAGTCAAGTTCCTCCACACCAAATTCACTCATCCATGTCTTTATAAACCTTGCTTTGTGCACTGGTGTGCAGTCATGTTGGAACAGGAAGGGGAACAGGGTCAAACTGTTCCCACAAAGTTGTGAGCATGAAATTGTCCAAAATGTCTTGGTATACTGAAGCATTAAGAGTTCATTTCACTGGAACTAAGGGGTCAAGCCCAACCTCTGAAAAACAACACCTGAATTCAATGGTTTGGAGGTTTAGGTTCTCTATAAAACCATTCCTTTTAAGAGTACATGCTGGAAAACCTAGAAGTTGCTGACACTAGAGACTCCCTCCATTAATAAATCAAACATCTCCATAAAGAAAAGCTTACCATATCAACTATACACGTCTTTATTAAATATGAACATCAGCTGTCAAGCGAGTGCCGTAAAATATTTTTTCCCACAATTAAAACAACCACAAAGCAGATAAAGATGTCAGTCTGGTGTCTGGAACCTAGCCTCTCCCCTGCACTGTAGAAGAGATAGCAGCAACACTTCTCATGACCTTTGACCTGCAGTGTCTGTTTCAGAGCTAGAAGATAGCACACACTAATATAACATACGTACATCAGAGAGTCTTCTTATAGCATGGCTCCAGGAGGGAAACCTGGTGAAAGCTGACATCGGGGAGGAGCGTGAGCAGTGAATTCCCTGAACGTTACCCAGCTGGTTTGCTGGCCTGAAGCCAGGAATCCATTTTAAACAGGTTTCCTGGCACTTTGAGCTATTCTTGAGTGATCATTATATTGATTTTCACAAATATATCATATATAGTGTGAAAGTCTTAAAGGATTTTCGATGTATTTCATCTCTTCTCTTAAACTTCTTCAGGACAGAAGAGTTTTCTGGTTTCTCTCTAACATAAAGAGCTGTTTTGTTTTGTTTTTTATTTTATTTATTTATTATCATCTAGTAGAATAAAAAGAGGCTGGTGAGCAAATGTCCGCTTAGATTCTTCAAAAGCTTTGGACGCTCACCCTTCGCCTTCATATCTGCCTCCACCCTCGTTCATGTCCTTTGAACATCTTTTAGATTTATTTCGCTGTAATATTTTCCTGATGTCTCCGTTTCATGTCTGCCAGACGGTTTGGCTGATGCTTTCTTTCTTATTATCATGTCTGGTATAACTCATATCCACATATGCAGTCAGACACAGTCTACTTTTTAGAACGATCTAGAGAATGTGTTCGTTCTTTCTTCTTTCTGGTCATTTTGTGTCATGTTTGGATTGTTATTGTGTTGAAGGGTTCTTCCTGGGTTTCACAAAGAGATCATGGAGAACTTTTCAGAAGTGCAGTAGCAGTTACAAGCCAAGATCTGTACGTTTCCTGTTCTTTTCATGAAACAAAAAACAATCATGATTTGACGTAATCAGTGCTGGAGTTTGCTTAGAACTGTTTTAAATTGCTTTGAAGGAGACACATCTTCATCTAGGATTTTTCTTATCTCAAAGACCAGTGACTTCATGGAAAAGTTTCTAATATAATAATATAATTAACTTACATTTTTTGTTTGGTTGGTTGTTTGTTTTTGGCTGAATTTGCAAAGACTTCTTCATTAATTGTGTTATAGCTGTGTTATAACAAGTCAAAATAGCAAATCATAAGCAGGATAAAGTAGTGATTACTAGCAAATCATAAACAGGATAAAGTACTGAATAAATGTACTGATTTTAATTTAGTATCACATAGCACACTAGTAGTGAACTGTGTCAGGTCAATGCCAGCAATGAACCATAGCCACAATCCCCACATCACACACACCTTAGCTGTGTCTGAATATCCCTACTACTTTACTATACTACGGTGGTGAAAAGCATTACGTCAAATGAGTAGTATGTCTAGATTCACAGTTTTCATAAAACAGTAGGTAAGTAATCAAATGCAGTAGTTACTGAATCGAATGTAGTAGGTACTGAATAAATGTAGTATACTGAATCAAATGCAGTAGGCATTGAATCAAATGCAATAGGTACTGAAGCAAATGTAGTAGGTACTCAATAAATGTAGTGCATACTGTATCAAATGCAGTGAGTACTGAATCAAATGCAGTAGTTACTGAATCAAATGTAGTAGGTACTGAATCAAATTCAGTAGGTAGTGAATCAAATGCAGTAGCTACTGAATCAAATGCAGTAGGTACTGAATATATGTAGTACATACTGAATCAAATGCAGGAGTTATGAATCATACTGAATAAATGAAGTAGATACTGAATCAAATGCTGTGAGTACTGAATTGAATGCAGTACGCATGGAATCAAATGCAGTAGTTACTGAATAAAATGTAGTAGGCACTGAATAAATGTAGTGCATACTGAAACGAATTGAATGTAGTAGTTACTGAATCGAATGTAGTAGGTACTGAATCAAATGCAGTAGTTACTGAATCGAATGTAGTAGGTACTGAATCAAATGCAGTGATTCAAATGCAGTCAATGAATCGAATGTAGTAGGTACTGAATCAAATGCAGTGAATAATGAATCAAATGCAGTAGGCACTGAATCAAAAGCAGTAGGTACTGTCACAGAATGTGATCCCAGACACACACACACACACACTTTGCAAAGTAAGCACTCATGTTACACATGCCTGACATTACCAATCCTTCCTTTCCATATGTCTTTACTCTGATTCTGATCCTGTTCTTTCACTGGCTCTTTGTGTTTTGTCTCGTCCATGTTGTGGTTACATCACAACATGGACGAGAGCCTCAATTGGGATTCGTTTGCCAGTGCTCTTTTAGTAAACAGTTCAACTGCATTTGCATCTGCTTCTTGTTAGTGACAAAATATCAACATATTATTTAAAATAAAAAGTAATAAAGATCATTCTATATACACATAACTTTTCTTTTAAAAGTTAATATTCAATACTTAAAATATTAAATATAATGTAAAAGTCAGAACATTACCGGCTGATTAGATGTGCTCAGAGTGATCACATATGCTAATCGCAACACAAAGGCAGACAATCAATATGGCCTTTCATTTCCACCCTCCTCTCACGCTGCCTCCACCCGCAATTCCCCCATTTTCCGAGCAAGTGCCCCAGTTAGGAAACCGCTTACGCCCCTCTCGGTCTGAAGTTTGAGCTCCTGCGTTTTTCCCACAGGGTATGTACTGATATTCAGGGAGCACATTTCGACAGATGCCATCAGAGAACAAGCATATGAGTTACCAGGCAGGCTGCCATCTCCGAGTTCACACGGAATGGCATTAATATGGGATGAAGAGCCCAAAACAACAACAGCACAACAACATGAAAGCCCAAAACCACTGGGACCAGGTAAAGGTTTCGTCATTTTATATATTAATGGCTTGATTAACAAAGACTCCAAAACTCAACCGCCGGCGCCTCCAAAAGTTACGACGCCGATGGAACTGCTGGCAGAGTTGAAGGACTTCAAGAAAAAAACAAAAAAAAACAAGTCATCAATTCACATCTCGATGAATAAAAAATATGTCACTGTTGACCATGACTTATTCAAGAGCCATTACATATTCATGCTTACGTTTATGGAGAACACAATCGTTTTAAAATTAATTGGTGGTAAATATTAGCATTACCCAATTAAGTCACAATACAGAGATTCAGAAAGAAGATTTGGTACTGAAGCAAATTCCGGTTCAAAACGTTTCAAGGGATTAGATTTGAGATTAAATCGAAAGATTTGGCATGTTGTTGTTTTTGTTGTTGTTGTGCTTCTTGTTATCTTTATCCGGTTCATCTATTAGCATGAGGGAACGTGTGAAAATATGCATAAAAGTATTTAACACAAAAAAAAAAAAAAAATGGATCTGGATGTGTCTGGTATTTGAAATCTTATGAAAGGAGAGTGTAATATGAAATCTGTAATACATTAATGAATAAGTCAATGAGTAAGAGCTTTATGGGAAAATGGAAAGGGCCCAGTGGTAAAATAAATGCCAGAAAATTAGGAAATTAAATGAGATAAGGGTTTACATAAGTTTTGGATAACACATGGAGCATGACCTTTGTGTTTCAAGTGTGGGAAACTTACTCAATCAGAGCCAAGAAGGAAAAAAATGACCGAAAAGGAGTTTGTTTTTACTTTGAAAAAATGATGCATAATGAGTCATAGTAATTACTTTATTACTGTGATAATATACATTTTTTTAAATTAGATTATAAATTGCACAGGATTAAAAATCACAAATGAAATTAAATTAGACAGTATTTTTTATAATTACTATTTTTTTAATTAATTAATAAATGTATTTAATTATTTGTTTGTTTGTTTATTTGCTTGCTTGTTTGTTTTATTTGTTTATGTTTTGTAAATGGTACATTTTACAAAGCAAGTGAAATCAGTAAATAAAAATACCAGAGGTTGGAGCTGCTTGTAATTTTCTTCTTTTACGGAGTAATCAAACTTTAAACTTTAAATGACAAAACAATGTCAGGATGTTGAGATTTCACCAATATATAATATATAATGTTTAATATGCAAACAAAGCTCAAAAATTGCAAACTCAGGTTCCACCCTTGCTTAAGTTGATATTCTGAGGTCTTCTCTGAGGTTGCCAGATTTTTATCTTCAGTGCCTAAACCATCAGCTATAAACACAGACACATTTTATCTTGAACAAAAATCAGGGATAGAAAATGCTGACTGACTTGCCATCACTTGTGATCCGCTGTAACTGAAAACAAGAGATGATTTTAAAAATGAAGCCGAATGTTAAGTGCTTGTGTTTGTTACATTCAACATCATCATTAATGTCATTTCTTTGTTACATCAGTACTAATAACATAATGTAAAACAAAAAGTGTAAAGAAACGGAATTTAGCGTCTACACTGTCAGTCTGAAATACAAGCACTTACTTTTAAGCTCCAAAAATAAAATAAAATCAGGGATAGAAAATGTGGACTGAAGCAAAAAAAAAAAATCTTCTTTGCTGTCAAATGTAACCCGAAAACAAGGGTTGAATTTCAGAATGATTTAAAAAACAGCTGTGTGGGCATGTCTCATTTCCAGCCCTGCCCTGTTTACAACCAATAAAATAAACCTCAATCCTGACTGGTAATAAAAATGGAATGTAACACGGTAATGTCTGCAATATAGCCTTATGAATAAATAACAGGTAATGGAGCTAGCTCTGTGTAGACCAAGATGCCCAACCTAAGCATCAAAAGCATGACGAGGGAAAGAAACGCTATTAATGTTGAGTGCACGGTGATGTATGGGGTTCAGGTTTAAGCTGCTGTTGCTGCTGCTGCTGCTGTCTCAGCTCCTCAGCAGACCTGAGCAGTGTGTGTGCTGATTGTGTGTACAGTTACCTTCTCTTCCTGCACTTAGCTTCACTGATAATGGGCCGTTTTGTGTTAAGGATTAATGCACAGGCTCGTGTAATGGTCAAAGATTCCGTCATGGAGGCACTGAGCTTATGTATGATCATGTAGTTGCATTCTGATGAGCTGCGGATAACTTCAGCTTGCAAAATTGCGGAAAAGGATATATGAAGAAAATGGCTGCATATATTCACACAGTATGTGACCAAACAGGAAGAGGGTTTTCTCTCCAGCATGACCACCCACAGGACGATCATTTTAGATAGGCATTGTTTAGAAGCTGAGCGAGTTTACTGTTTGCTCCTCATCCAGGATACAGAAATGTACACACATGTTTTTTAGACACTTTCCCATGTGAATTTATTTTTTCATATGAATCTTTCCCCATGTGAACCATTTTTTTGATTCATTTATGTTCAAATGATTCAGTTTTTTCACGGATAATCTTTATACAATTTATTTATGTTCACTTATGTTTTTATTTGGTTTCATTTGCATTTGCATGATTCTTTTCAAATGATTCATTTTTAAAGATTTTTACAGTATTTTTAACCCACATGATTCATAGGATTTTTTTCCTCAACATTAATATGTTTCACATTTTTTCACATATTTTTATTTATTTTTGTTTTAAATAGGATTCAGTTATCTTCACACGACTCTCTCTCTCTCTCTCTCTCTCTCTCTCTCTCTCTCTCTCTCTCTCTCTCTATATATATATATATATATATATATATATATATATATATATAAAAACATTTATTTTTTTAGCTTTATTTTTTTTTGTTTTATTTCTTATTTATATAACTTATTTTTTTCCTTCTTATATTTTTTATTTTTGTAATATTTATAAATAGATAATTATATTTCTGTTAAATTAATTTATTAGTTATTATTGTAGTCATTCAGTTCTGTATGTAAGACATGTAGTTTATTAATAATAATAATAATAATAATAATAATAATAATAATAATAATAATAATAATAATAAAAACATCTAATTCATATAGCACCTTTCACAAACCCAAAGTCACTTTGCAATCAAAGAAGAAAATGGCAGATTATAAGAAAAGACATAGCAATTTTATATAGAGTAAAGGATCACAGTTACAGAGTCTAACATGATGGAGTTCACTTTCAAATGTTTTTCACATTTGGCCATATTATTCACATGGGCTGACGTGAAAAACACCGGCTCATATGTGATTTCTGTGAACCAACAAGAGAAAGTGAAGAAAGAGAGGATGGAGGGAGACAGAGAGAGAGAAAGACTGACATGGTTTGTGTATACAAAGCAAATCTCCAGTGATCATCACCAGCAGGCTGTGCTTTACGGAAAACGGCTGCTGTTTCCTTTGAGGGCCCCCTCCCAGCCAGCCAGGGGGGAGGTGGAGAATCACAATCCCACCCAGTCCAAGTGCTTTTTCTCACACACACACACACACACATACATACATACTCATAAAACACACACACACACACACATACACAGGAAAAGCTGGAGACAGTCTCCACAGCACCTCACACAGCAGCCTCAGTGCACCTCGGCGGCCCAAACGGGATCCTCCTCTACTTTGATAGTTGCTTAATTACTCATGTGATGGCACGCAGATGTCTGGGATGCTCCAGCTCAGAGTTCTCCTGAATAACTCGCTGACTGACTGAGTGACAGGATCCGAGGGGAGGCAGACGTTTAAGGAGCGGTAGGTGCAAAACCAGGGCTATTTATAATTCATCAGCCGAGCAGTTTACAGGCTGTCACGCAGCGTCCCTGTAGCACCGGGATGATGCTAAATCATGATGCTACTTGAAGGGCTGTCGGCTAAATAGTTCTTTGTGTACCAGGTGGCGGCAGGGACTTTGAACAGGAAATGCATCTCGCTTCTGAAGTGTCGCTCTGCTGTCACGATTCTGAAAGGAGAAAGTGTTAGGAAGGAGATGGGACTTGATTAACTTTCTATGTAAAATTATTAGTACTGTTATTATTATGATTGCTTTTATTTAGGTAATTGCTTTGTTGGGGTTGTGTAAAGTGATGGTTTTTTATTTTTTTATGTTCTTTCACACTGCTATCTAGTCATAGCACTGTAATTGCGACTTTAAAGTGATTTGCAATCATTGATAGAAATCAGGATGGAGTTTAAGAGTGCAGCATAGAGATTTCTGCAGTTTTAAGAGTAAAATAATTTTCTTCTCGAAGAACAGTTTCTAAAGTTATTTCTGTAAAAAAGTCTAAATTATGATCTAATAGCTTTACGTTAAAAAATTTTCTTAAATAACAAGAATCACTGGGGGAAGAAAAATCAAAAGGAGCCATAACAGTCAAATTCGGGAATTTTAAAGGGGGGGAAACTTTTTTTAATTACTTTTTAAAGTTGCTTTAATTGGTATTTTGGCTAGAAATAAAAATGTTGCATAAATAATGTAAATGTAAAAATGTCTTGAATTTGTCTTTAAAAAATGTTTAACCTTTCTTTTTGAATTGATTTAAAAACTATTCTTCAAATAAAATCCAATAACACACACACACACTCACACACACACACACACACACACACACACAGGCACCTTTGTTTTTTACACTGGCATTTACTTAATACATATACTTACTGAAAAATGTTAATCTTGGTATACTGTATTTAAGATTAAGTAAAATTTTCTTGGTTAGCAATAAACTCTGGATACAAAAGAAACTGCACTGTCAATGTAAAAGGACAAAAGTTTCTTATATGTTTAAAAACTTTATTGCTAAACAGACAAAAACAATCGGAAATTCATTCCCAAAAAGTTTTTATTCTACTCCAATTCATCACACACCTTTCAAACTAAGCCCACAGGCATCTTTTCACAGACATTTGCTTGTTTATTATTTTGTATCAGTCAGTGACGTGACCTGCAACAGAGATAGAGTTGCAGTTTCTACATTCACAAACATTCTTATCCACACAAAACCCCAGTGTTGTGTAATCGCTTGTGAAAGGGTCCAAAAAAGTTTGCTTCTTTCACGTTTGAAGTGACTCTTTGTTTGGGGTGAACTGCCATTCTGAATCTTAAATCAGAACCAGAGGGAGAAATGTGTGTGTGAAGAAAACCACATTCGTGGAAACACTGCATGCAAGAAAGGCACGAAGAAGACAGTAAATAAATAAATAAATACAGCCCAAAAGGTCTGGCACGCCGCTTTGTGCCATTAGCACCATGCCATCTCTGATGGGAGAGGCGACGTCTCGTCCCGCAGCGTGACGGTAACTTGTAGTGGCACGCTCCATCTGTGCTCCTTCACGAAATCTCTTTTGAAGTAGTGAGGAAGTTTCCCAGATCTGTTTTTGTACGCTTAAGCAATTCTCTTTGATATTTTCGGCTGTACCGGGAGGTTTACGCAGCGGCGGCAGCGTGTGTACAGTTTTGAAATGCAATGAAGAAAAGTGTGAACAAATTCATAAAATTACCTTAACACTAAAAATTGCTTTTTTTTCTTCTCAGCTCTGGACTGTATCTGTGAATCAAACAACGTTCAGCAATGGACCGTCTGACCCTACGCACGTTGGTGTTAACAGCTATCATGGCCTCCAGTGGACTGACTCAGGCAAACATCACTGAGGAGGTTACTAGCACCCTTTTTCCCATCTCCACCATTAATCCCACTGGACCCATCAGCCAAGCAGGAAATCTCCCAGGCTGTCAAAGCCACTCAGGAGACAATTGCACCACTCCTTTTCCCCCATGTAAAGAGCGCACGTCTATTAAAGATACATTCAAGGTCATCAATACCTTCATCTCGTGTGTGGTTTTCGTGGTGGGCTTGGTGGGAAATTCCACAGTGCTGAGGATTATCTACCAGCACAAGTGCATGAGAAATGGACCTAATGCTCTGATTGCAAGCCTGGCACTGGGTGACCTCATTTACATCATCATAGACATTCCCATCACCGTCTACAAGGTAGGATTATGTCCTCAACTCTTAAAGATCTCCCAAAGTTCTAGCCTTGAACTCCCGAAGATCTCCCAAAGATCTAGCCTTGAACTCCCAATGATCTCCCAAAGATCTACCCGTTGAACTCCCAAAGATCTCCTAAAGATCTAGCCTTGAACTCCCAAAGATCTCCCAAAGATCTAGCCTTGAACCCCCAAAATGATCTCCCAAAGATCTAGCCTTGAACTCCCAAAGATCTCCCAAAGATCTAGCCTTGAACTCCCAAAGATCTCCCAAAGATCTAGCCTTGAACTCCCAAAGATCTCCCAAAGATCTAGCCTTGAACTCCCAAAGATCTCCCAAAGATATAGCCTTGAACTCCCAAAGATCTCCCAAAGTTTAAAAAAGCCCCTTGGAACTCCCAAAGATATAGCTTTAATCTCCCAAAGATCTAGCCTTGAACTCCCAAAGATTTCTGTGCTACCTCATTAACTTCTACATGCTTTAGTTTGGACACTACAGCACCAAGAAAGAGAGATTGATATCCCATATATATACTTTATCCAATAAGAAGGGGAAAAAACGTGATATAATTAGCATATAATCTAATTGATTTTCACTTTCTTATAGAAATCTTTAATAAAGGACTACAAATTATATACTTACATATTTTATAAAAGGAATGGATCAATTTCATGTAAAACAAAATGAAGAAGGAAGATGGTGGGACAAATAATGGTGATCAGTGATTAGTCATTGGGAACGAAGGTGATCAGTGATTAGTTGTTGGGAACAGTGGTGATAAATGATTAACAATTGGGAATAACAGTGATTGGTGTTTGGGCACTGATGACAGTAGTGATTAGTTGCTGGGATGTGCTCCTCATATAACCAGTAACTGTGATGTTAGCTGGGGATTGATGTTTGGTAACAATGACGATTTGTGATTGTACCCTGGGAACTTCAGTGTTTTATTGGTGGAAACAATGGTAATTGTTGGTAATTTGTCACTGAAATCAATGATTATCAGTGATTGGTTGTAGAGAACAATGATAATCAGTGATCAGTTGTTTGGAGAAATGGTGATCTGTGATTGGTGTTTGGGAATACAGGTGATCTGTGATTGGTTATTATGAATAAGATAAGATAAACCTTTAATTGTCCCACAGTGGGGAAATTTCCTTTTTATTTACTTATATATATATATACATATATATATATATATATATATATATATATATATATATATATATATATATATATATATATATATATATATATATATATATATTTTTTTTTTTTTTTTTTTTTTTTTTTTAAATAAGATCATGGTGATCAGTGATTGGTCATAATGAATAATGGTGATCTGTAATTGGTCATAATGACTAAAGGGTGATCTGTAATTAGTCATAATGAATAACGGTGATCTGTGATTGGTCATAATTAATCATGGTGATCAGTGATTAGTCATAATAAACAACAGTAAGCTGTGATTGGTCACAATGAACAACAGTGAGCTGTGATTGGTGTTTTGGGAATACAGGTGATCAGTGATTGGTTATAATGAACAATGATGATCTGTGATTAGTCATTATGAACACAGGTGGTCAGTGATTAGTCATTATGAATAATGATGATCTGTGGTTGGTCATAATGAATAATGGTGATTTGTGATAAGTCATTATGAACAATGGTGATCAGTGATTGGTCATTATGAATAATGATGATCAGTGATTGGTCATTATAAGCAATGGTGATCAGTGATTGGTCATTATAAACAATGGTGATCAGTGATTGGTCATTATGAATACAGATGATCAGTGATTGATCATAATGAACAATGGTGATCAGTGATTGGTCATTGTGAATACAGATGATCAGTGATTGGTCTTTATGAATACAGGTGATCTGTGATTGGTTAGGTTTAGTGATCTATGATTGGACATAATCAACAATGGTGAGCTGTGATTGGTGTTTTGGGAATACAGGTGATCTGTGATTGGTCATTATCAACAATGGTGATCAGTTATTGAACTCTGGGAACATTATTGACCAGTTATTACTTGTAGAGAACAATAGTGATCAGCTCTCTCAACTTAAAAACTTTTAAACAGCAATTGGGGTGTGTTGGAGAGCAGCATCGAACACAGGGAGTCACTTTTTTTTTTAAGTAAACCAGTAAAAGGGTTTAAAATGGTCACCAACATCCATCTCTCCTGGATGTCCATGTTTTGGTCAGGCTGTCCTGATTAATTTGCCAAAATGGACATTCTTATTGGTCAATTTGAAATTATCCTGGTCTACCTTAGTCTGTCCCCGAAACACACAGACTAATTAGGTCGAGGTTCAGATGAGATTTATAAACAACACATCTATCTCCTAAATGATTTAATGGTAAAATTATTCACCCTATCACTAGGTAGATGGTAAGTTTGTGTCTGAGAGAGGAGTAGTCATCTTTTGTTCTTTGTTAATAGAATAAAGCCAATTGTCAGCTAGTTCTTATGAATAGAAGAGTTAGCTGTATATCAAGCATATTCTCTCTTATATGTTTGGCATGAGGGGGGCACGGTGGCACGGTGGTTAGCACGTTTGCCTCACACCTCCAGGGTTGGGGGTTCAATTACCACCTCCGCCGTGTGTGTGTGGAGTTTGCATGTTCTCCCCGCACCTCAGAGGTTTCCTCCCCCGGTCCAAAGACATGCATTGTAGGTTGATTGGCATCTCTAAATTGTCCATAGTGTGTGATTGTGTGTGTGCCCTGTGATGGGTTGGCACTCCATCCAGGGTGTATCCTGCCTTGATTCCCAATGACACCTGAGATAGGCACAGGCTCCCCGTGACTAGATTGGATAAGCGGTAGACAATGAATGAATGTTTGGCATGAAATGAAGATACATCATATTTTTTACATTTTCATTGCTCAAAAAGTTGAATAAGTAACACAATACTTAACCCTTAAGTGTGTTCCAGTTTGTCATACTATGGCAGGCCATAAACATTTAATATATATCCCTACACAAAAGGGTTTTAGATCACAGTTGGAAGATCTCTTAAATATCCCAAAGAACCATCAAAAAACCTTTTTATTTTTAATAGTGTACACATTTTCAAGACAAAACATCACCCAAGACTGGGTATCTAACCTGCTGATGCTTGCCAGGTCTGTAATACACCACAAAAAACACCACGGTTGCTTTAGTATGGTTTGGATCAAAGTGATTTGGCTGCATTTGGATGCATTTGATTGGATGTGATCAGAATTCTAGTCTGGTATAAATTCCTCTGTCCAGAAGATTTGATCTGAGACTGATTTCTGCTCTTGATCAGTTGATTTCAAACCCTGAGATGAGTCTCTTTAGTTCAGTCTTTTAAAGTATTATGTAAAAATGCTCCTTTATGATTAAACATATTACTACTCTGGTCTTATAGACTGTTTGCAAATGCTGAGCTCACCAGTGAGTCCATGCTTCTTAACAATTTTCCACTTCACCTATTGATTTTCTCCCAGTCATTGTTATGACTCTGTCTGATTGATTTACTCGGATTTTTACGATCATGATGGTCTGCCGATCGTGTTGAGAAATAACGGCGATGGATTCCAGGTACACCGGCCGTCATTTCGTCCATCACTTTGTTTTGCTTCATGTGTATAAGTTAATGACGAAGATCACAAAGCTGACCAAAGAAACAGCCGAGAAGCCATGATATGCTCGACTGTTTACAAAAATTCTTAATCCTTATGGTTTTTTGGATAGTTCTTTATAAGAGGGAATCTATCCACAGAATATATATATTTTTTGTTTGTTTGTTTGTTTGGTTGGTTGGTTGGTTGGTTTTTTGCGTTTTTTTTTTTTTTGAGGCAACACAATCTAAATTACACTGCTGCAAAATTACTCACTACACACAGGAGACTTTGTTAACGACTTTTATATATATATATATATATATATATATATATATATATATACATCCCGATTTATTTAAAAAGCAAATTGCAAATAGATTGTGGAAATTTGTCTGTTTACAGCGATTTATACATTTTTTAATTGTTTTAATAATGGCAACAAAAGCAATGTTTCAATTAGCTAATAGTTAGTTAATTAATATCAAGAATACGGAGGTCTAAAAGATCTGTAAAAAAAAGTACGGTTTAATACACAATGAAAAGCAATATGGACGTACATTTGTAAATTAAAAGAGGAAAAATAATAAATTTATATTTGCATATATTGGAAAAATGAAATTAAGAGAAGCTTGTAATGAGTATTTTAAAACATTGATCGTTTTTATAATCTTTTTGCTTTTTCAGTAGTGAAAATATTCCCAAAAAATTGACATGGACATAACTTTATCAGCAAGAAAGTTATAGATATTTGCTGCACATGTATGTAATTATGAGGCAAAAATCACACCAATTAAATGCAGCAACTTCTTGCTAAAATTTCTAAAATGTACAATAATAGTGTAGACAAATAAAGTAGAGTGTTTTATATTCAAAGTAAATTTAAATCGATATATTTTTTAGGCTTTTTTAGGTAAAAAATGATTGCCTTATATTAAATACAACAATTTGATATCTGTTTTTTTCACAACTTTTCACTTATTACCTCTATCTGACATTACACTTATAGAGTGTAATGTCAGAGAGTTTGTAATGATGAGGGAAGTAGGAATCAGGCCAGCTAAAACAAACACAGAGCACTGGCCTTACGAGGCATGGTGTGTTATCACCCATTAAACTCTGCTCTCTTATCTCCAGCAATCCTTCAGGACAGTGTGTTAAACTACACTGAAAAATTCAACAGGGACAAATATCCACTTACGCAGGCCATTACGTACATTAAGAAAAAAAAATCTGTTTATGTGACACGTTCACCATACAAGATAAACAACGACGTAGTAAGAAACTGAAGGAATCCACTGGAGAGATTTTTCAGAAGTGACCTTGAATGGTTGACCTGCATTATACTTTATGACAATGACTCCTGTTTTAGACATACACACCTACTCCTACACACACACACACACACACACACACACACACACACACACACAGTGTGTTGTGTCTTAACACAGTCACAGTTCCTCTCCAGCCGTGTCCTGCCAAGGCCACTCCAGCCTTTCAGAGCACCAGACTACAGGAACTTGGAGTAGCTTGTGATCTCTTTGTCCTTCTTGGGTTCCTGTAACAGACCACAGACTAAAAGATGTGATACACATGCACTGATGGGAGCTCAGCGGTTGATTTCTTTAACAAACAGCCAGGGCACAGAATCAGGATTAGATTAGCCGGCATATGGACCGTGGACCATGCCAGTGCCTTACAGCCATACAGAGGGAGACATTTTAAAGGCTTAGAAGTGGCAGAATAGCATAATCAGTGCAAGATGTTTGACCTTAAAGAACAGAAACAGGTTTTTGGAAAAAGTTAGAGTAAAAAAAAAAATACGACTGTTGCATTACAGCTGCATTATGAACGTCCCGGCCAATAGGAAGTTCTATTCAGTTCTATGACGCATTTCTGTTTTAAATAGGAAATGAGTCGTTTCTCTCAGCTTTGTTTACATTCATCAAGACAATAACTTGTCTCATCTATTATTCATATGTACAGTTTGAAGCCTGAATTTCAACCTTCCATCTGAAGGAGCTTTGCGTGTATTGTTCATATTTGACGGATATCATCTTCATCTTCATCTTCAGAGCCTCTACAGCCTGCTATTTAGAGTGTAGTTAAAGAGTGGGAGAAATAGAAGCCAGGCTAAGAAGCAAAAAATAAAAGCACATTGCCTTGTGGGTAAATAGCAGACCTTGGCCTGTCAGACTCCTAAGCACACAAGATTAGTCAGATTGGTAATGCAGAGATAATCAATTCAAACTGATTTTATTTGTATAGATTGACACTGTTATAAAGCAGCTTTTTGATTCAACTCAATTTATTTGTATCTTCTTCTTCTTCTTCTTCTTTCGGCTTTTCCCTTCAGGGGTCGCCACAGCGAATCATCTCTCTCCACCTACCCCTATCTTCTGCATCCTCAACACTTGCACCAACTAGCTTCATATCCTCATTAATTCTATCCATATACCTCCTCTTTGGCCTTTCTCTTTGCCTCCTGCCTGGCAGCTCCATGTCCAACATTCTCCTACCAATATACTCACTCTCCCTCCTCTGAACATGTCCAAACCATCTTAATCTGGCCTCCCTAACTTTGTCCCCCAAACGTCCAACATGAGCTGTCCCTCTGATGTACTCGTTCCTAATCCTGTCCAATCTTGTCACGCCCAAAGAGAACCTCAACATCTTCAGCTCTGCTACCTCTAGCTCTGACTCCTGTCTCTTCCTCAGTGACACTGTCTCTAAACCATACAGCATGGCCGCTCTCACCACTGTCCTGTACACCTTCCCCTTGATTCTCGCTGATATTTTCTGATCACACAGAACTCCCGAAATCTTTCTCCACCCATTCCAACCTGCCTGCACTCGCTTCTTTACCTCTTTCCCACACTCTCCATTACTCTGGACTGTTGACCCCAAGTACTTAAACTCCTGTACCTTCTTCACCTCTTCACCCTGTAACCTTACTGTTCCACTTCCTTCCCTTTCATTCACACACATGTACTCAGTCTTACTACGACTGACTTTCATTCCTCTTCTCTCCAGCGCAAACCTCCACATCTCCAGGTTTTCCTCCACCTGCTCCCTGCTCTCATTACAGATCACAATGTCATCTGCAAACATCATTGTCCAAGGAGACTCCTGTCTGACCTCCTCTGACAACTGGTCCATCACTATAGCAAACAGGAAGGGGCTCAGAGCCGATCCCTGATGCAGTCCCACCTCCACATTGAACTCCTCTGTCTGACCTACAGCACACCTGACCACTGTCCTGTTCCTCTCATACATGTCCTGCACCACTCTGACATACTTCTCCGCTACTCCTGACTTCCTCATACAGTACCACAACTCTTCTCTTGGCACCCTGTCATACACTTTCTCCAAGTCTACAAACACACAGTGCAACTCCCTCTGACCATCCCTATACTTCTCCATCAAAATTCTCAGAGCAAAAATTTCATCCGTTGTGCTCTTTCTGGGCATGAAGCCATACTGCTGCTCACAAATTTCCACTACCTTCCTTAACCTAGCTTCCACTACTCTTTCCCATACCTTCAATGTACGGCTCATCAACTTTATCCCCCTATAGTTACTGCAACTCTGCACATCACCCTTATTCTTAAAGATCGGCACTAACACACTTCTTCTCCATTCCTCAGGCATCCTCTCACTCTCTAAAACCCTGTTGAACAAACTAGTTAAAAATTCCACTGCTGCCTCTCCTAGACACTTCCAGACCTCCACCGGGATGTCGTCAGGACCAACTGCCTTCCCACTTTTCATCCTCTTCAAAGCCTTCCTGACTTCATCCTTTCTAATCTTATCTACTTTCTGTTCCACAGAGTTCACCCCTTCTACTCTTTTTTCCCTCTCATTTTCCTCATTCATCAGCTCCTCAAAGTACTCCTTCCATCTCCTCTGTACACTCTCCTCACTTGTGAGCACCCTTCCATCTCTATCCTTAATAACTCTAACTTGCTGCACATCCTTCCCATCTCGATCCCTCTGCCTAGCTAACCTGTACAAGTCCTTCTCTCCTTCTCTAGTGTCTAACCTAGTGTACAACTCGTCATATGCCTTCTGCTTGGCCTTAGACACCTCCCTCTTCACTCTGCGCTGTAACTCCTTGTATTCCTGTCTATTCTCTTCAGTCCTGTCCATGTCCCACTTCTTCTAGGCTAACCTCTTCCTCTGGATACTATCCTGAACTTCCTCATTCCACCACCAAGTCTCCTTATCTTCTTTCCTCCTTCCAGATGACACACCCAGCACCTTTCTCCCTGTCTCCCTGATCACTTCTGCTGTAGCTTCCCAGTCATCTGGCAGCACTACCTGACCACCCAGAGCCTGCCTCAACTTCTGTCTAAATTCCTCACAACATTCCTCCTTTTTCAGCTTCCACCACTTGGTTTTCTTCTCTATTTCTATCTTTGACCTCTTCTTCTTACAGACCATCAAAGTCATCCTACACACCACCATCCTATGCTGTCTGGCTACACTCTCTCCCACAACCACTTTACAGTCACTAATCTCTTTCAGATTGCCTCTTCTACATAGGATGTAGTCTACCTGTGTGCTTCTACCTCCACTCTTGTAAGTCAGTCTATGCTCCTCCCTCTTCTGAAAATAAATGTTAACCACACCCATGTCCATCCTCTTAGCAAAGTCCACTACCATCTGTCCTTCAAGGTTCCTTTCCTTAACTCCAAACTTGCCCATTACCTCCTCATCACCTGTGTTCCCCTCACCAACATGTCCATTAAAATCTGCTCCTATCACCACTCTCTCACCTGTGGGAATACTCTCCATCACCTCATCTAATTCACTCCAGAATCTCTCTTTCTCCTCCAACTCACAACCTACCTGTGGGGCATAACCACTAACAACATTCAACATCACCCCTTCAATCTCTAACTTCAGACTCATCACCCTGTCTGACACTCTCTTCACCTCCAGGACATTCCTCACAAACTCCTCCTTCAGGACCACACCTACCCCATTTCTCTTACTATCCAAACTCAATTTATTTGTATAACGCTTTTAAACATGGACATTGTCTCAAAGCAGCTTTACAGAACTATAGAAACATAGAAGAAAATTAAGTTTAAAGTTAAGTTACTGATTTTATCCCTATTTTATCCCTAATGAGCGACGGTGGCAAGGAAAAACTCCCTGAGATGATATGAGGAAGAAACCTTAAGAGGAACCAGACTCAGAAGGGAACCTCTTCCTCATTTGGGTTGACACTGGACAGGAAATAATGTAAATGTTGATAATGTCCTTTCTGCAATAGCAACCAAGAGCTCTTGAGGAACCTTCGATATATGCAGCTTTCGGCAGCATCTATATAAATTTATTCCTAATGAGAAATCCAGAGGTGACTGTAAACAAGGAAACACTCCCTGCACTATTAAAGGTACCAAAAAAAATGAATAAAAAAGGAGTTTTTGCAGTGAAGACTCAGTGATGCCATAGAAGAACCATTTCTTACTTCCATAAAGATCATTTTAATAGTCTAAAGAGAGTTTTTCCCACTACAAAGAACCTTTTGTGCAATAGAAATGTGCCAGAGATGGTAAAAAATCATGCGTAGAACCATACACCATGACAAAGAACCTTTATTTTGAAGTGTGTGAGATGATATGAGGAAGAAACCAGACTCAAATGGGAACTCATCTTCTTTTTTCTTTTGTGTTACTATTTTGAGTCTAGGGCAGTGATGGCTCAAGCATTTAAGGCTCTGGGTTGTTAATTGGAGGATTAGGGTTTAAGCCTGTGTAGCTGCCACTTTTGGGTCTTTGAGAAAGACCCTTAACCCTCTCTGCTCTAGGGGTGCTGTATCATGGCTGACGCTGTGCTCTGACCTTAGCCTTAAGCTGGGATATGTGAAGAAATTTTTTTCTTCTTGGTTTTAACATAAAGTCTCTTTTGCTGAAGTAAATCCATTCCTTACACTTAGATAAGATCCTGCATGACTGAGAATAAACACACCTAGAAGTCTTGCCAAGATGGCTGCAGAGTGGACAGACTTTACTAGACAGGATTTACTCACTGTATTAAGTGCTGATAAATGTGTTGTTCAGGAGAGACGGTCATCCATCTGGCAGGAGCAATTTAGCTGTCATAGAAAGGAAGTTATACACTATGTGAATGCACTATATGAAGATCGGGACGCTGATCTCGAGATTCACAAACTGAAAACAGAGTTTATCATTGAGCAAGTTTAACCTTGAACTTTTTAGCCTCTACGGGCTGCGTGTTGATGTTATTGAAATGTTATTGAAAAATCCAATCTCAGACATTTCTACTCCGGCTAAACTTTGAAAGCATGAAATACATGCCAGTGATTTAGAGGTTTTTAAGAGGAGATTAAAGACGTATCTGTTCTGTTTGGCTTTGAATGAATTGTTATTCGTGCCGATGGCAATCTAATCTAATCTAATAGTTTATATCGTGTTTGTGTGTGTGTAATTATTACAGGTTTACACACAGCGAAGAATTAACTCAATAAATTGCAGGAGAAAATGCTTTTCTGACTTTTCATGTCATAAAAATAGAACAGAATTTACGGTGGCTGAGAAGTGCAAAACAAAATAACAAATCCTCTCAAAGCTGCTTTACAGAACATAAGAAACACAGTGCAAAAAGTCCTAGATGTTAGACAAAATCATCCCTAGTGAGCAAGCCTGAGGCGACTGTGGCAAGGAAAACATCCCTTAGATGGTAAGAGGAAGAAACCATGAGAGGAACCAGACTCAAAAGGGAACCTCATCCTCATTTGGATGACACCAGAGAGTGTGATTATAAATTATTCTAAACACCGGAGAGTGTGATTATGATGTAGAATGTTATTGTGTGTATTAATTAGGAGCTTGTTGTCGTCCTCAAAGTCCAAACAATAACAAATCTAAAAACACAAGGACGAATGGATTCTTACCGCTGATTGGACGAGACATCTGTCACTCAAAATACATAAAACTGTTTCAAAGACAAAACTATTGCACATTAAAGGATATAAGGAGTGCAATAAGAGCAGAGCTGTGTTCATGTACACACAAACCAACTTTCTACTGCAGCAGCCTGTTGGACTTCCTGTATATCCTGAGTGACAGATGTCTCGTCCAATCAGAGGCAAGAATTCCATTCACAAACTATACCTACCTTTTACGGTTTGTCTAAATTGTTGGTGTGTTTTTAGATTTGTTATTGTGTTTTGCACTTGGGGGCATTGGTGGCTCAGGGGTAGGTTTCTCGCCCATCATGCGGAAAGCCCGGGTTCGATTCCCAGCCATTGGATGCAGTGCCGGTCCCAAGCCCGGAAAAATGGGAGGGTTGCGTCAGGAAGGGCATCTGGCGTAAAACATTTGCCAAGTTGTTGTGCGGACCAGTTGGTTCGCTGTGGTGACCCCGGACAGGGAGCAGCCGAAAGCATTGCGTTTTGCACTTCTCGGCCACTGTGAAAATTAGACAGAAAAGAATTACAATAAAAACAAAATTGTAGGAAGAGAAACAGGTAGGATGAGTTGAAAAAATACATAGAAAATATAAAATGATAATATTTGAATGTATATCAGTGGCAGAACAGTACGACTCTATGTTTATTCTGAATAAAGTGCAGATGTATAAAGATGTATGCAAATTAAGCACAAATGATTGTTGGGTTTCATCCCAAGCCACACCTAATACCTTATATAATTTATGTACTATTTATGTTTCTTTTATAAACAAGCTTTATTTCTTTTTGACAGAAATATACAATTTGGAAAGGAGTTCCTGGATTTCTGTCTCCTAAAATATTAATCATATACTACATCCTGTGAAGCATATTCATTCCTCAACTTTTTTTTTTTATAAGGATCCTGTTATAATATTAATTCAGAAGAAAAGTGATTGATTTTCCTGCCTGACATAATTCCGCTATCAGCTATACTCACAAAAGCATAAACGCAGTGTTTGATCGACATTAGATCACAAGATCACATCACGGATTAAAGAATAAACTAGTTATAATGCAACCTTTCACAGCATTCTGATATCTCACAAGCTGGGCAAATAGCATCCAGAGCTCTCCTAACCTAATGATAAGTAATGACAGATCATGTGGCTTTCTTTCTCTTGCAGCTTCTGATGGGAAATTGGCCGATGGTTGAAACCTCTTTTGGTGTCTTCCTGTGTAAACTGGTGCCCTTTCTTCAAAAGGCATCGGTGGGCATCACGGTGCTGAACCTGTGCGCACTCAGCGTGGACAGGTACGTCCTAGTTTTGTCTTCTTTAATGGTGACAAAAAAAAAAACAGAAGACTGAAATTCATCACAGTTTCTCAGTTATAATATATTGTTATGGGTTTAAAGCAGAAATAGAGTAGAAAGAGATGAGATATTATGAAGAAGTATCTAAATTCATTAGGCTTAATGTGAGCAGTGTACAGTATTAATTTAGGAAATATTACTGAATTATGCTGAAATATATCTTTAAATATTATTGATGAATCACATAATATTAGGAACACTTCTCTTCTTTCTTCCAGCATCCTTCAGATTTTAACCAGTCTTCGAATTGCTCATAAGAATGATGGATTTGAGAAATCTGAGATTGTAAGAATGCTGTTTAGGGATTTTTGCTGGTGTGGTTGTTAAGTTCAGTTCAGTGCATGACACTTGTGCTGGTTAAAGCGTTAACCCTGAGGCTAGGATTTCAGAAGCAGCTTTATGTCTGGGGTCAAAGTCTGGCCAAGGCATGGAAAGTGAGGGTTAGTGTTACCCAAAATGTTTATATACGTATATATATGCACTGTTTAGGACAAAATTCTACATACATCTTTCCGAGATAAAGCAGTCCTTTTTCATATTTAAATGTCACGCAGGTTTTAGCTCATTCTTTGCCATTAGCTCTCGAAATCCACCATCAAATGAGTAACATATGGCGCTGAAGAATGTTTTCTCAAGCCAAGAGAAGGAATTCATGCCCTTTGACTTTATTTATTTATGTTTTGTCCTCAAAACTATTTGGGAATATCACATGACGTGCAGAACAGTCTAACACCCAGCTACTGTGTTCCATTCAGTGATGATAATAATATGACTCGATATTGCGTGCAGTGTAAATGAATTAAAGAGTCGTACGGGGTCTTTCTTTCACGCAGCGATCGAAGCGATACAGTTCACGGGCTGCAGTCACAGCCTGCAGTGTCTGTAAAATCAGTTCCCATGAAACACTCAACAGGAAAGATTAATGGATTCACTCATTTGGGGTGGAGTCTGGGAGAGAGAGAGAGAGAGAGAGAGAGAGAGAGAGAGAGAGAGAGAGAGAGAGAGAGAGAGAGAGAGAGAGAGAGAGAGAGAGAGAAAGCCAGATGTGGGTTATTGAGGCCAGAGGCGTCCCAGAAGGGTTTGGGGTTGGCTACAACGGTCACTCTTTGCTATGTGAGACACAGAACTCATGGGCAAGTTATACTTTTTCAGGAAAACTACAAAGAAGTGAAGATCGGCTACACAGTCATATCTTTGCTGAACAAATTGGTTTATATTTTAAAATACAGATATGTGTTTCAGTTCACTCAATAAATCAATCTATCTATCTATCTATCTATCTATCTATCTATCTATCTATCTATCTATCTATCTATATAAATAGATATAGATATGTATCCTCATGATAAAGAGATTATGAGACACTCATTGGCCTTCATGGTTTCTGACACATATGTAAGTGTTAAAAACTTTTGGGGGGAAAAAAATTTTAAACTACCGTCTCGGAGCACAGCTGCTTTTGATTTATATCCAGTCAGCGTTGAGGAAATGTCTCATCTCATCTGATTCACATCCCTGTGTCTGTCTGTTTAAGCATCTGAAAGGTAGATACAACACCACTTGGTAAAATAGTAATGACCCATCGTTGTTAAACAGGAATGTACAAATGAGTCATGAAAAATATAGCTATGCATAAAATCTTGATGCACCATTTTGCAGGAAACGCACACGAGAGAGGAGTTATTAATGCAACACACAAGCAAACACGGGTTTGAAGAAGGAAAAAAAACAAGCTTAACCACAATCAGCAGTTCTTTAATATTTACACACAGAACGATGCTTTTCGTTCACTTTATATTAACGTCGTTCTGCTGTAACTGAAGAATCTTCTGGAATTGGTGGATGTCACATTAGGGAAGGAATAACACAAGACAGAACTGTTTTAGGAAAGAAATCCAAGTCGGGGTGGAGTCATATGGCCCTAAATGAGCCCGACTTTTTTCCATTCTGACACTAGAGACTCCTTCTATAAGCACAAAAAATACTCACGTTTTTAAAATATATATTTATTAGCCTTCAATCCTAGGTGTGTTTCCATACAAATGGCTGTTTATAAACTAATATAACATTCAACCGTCCTGAGATATAGCCAAGTGTTCCTTGAGGATTCTTTAGACCGTCCAAGCTTCCTACAAAAGGGTTATGTAGAAACCATCTGTTGTACAGAGTCTACAAAGAGTTCACCCATAGGGACAAACAAAACAAAAAAAAACAGATTGAATAATCAGATTAGGGCTAAAGATTTGTATTTGTTGTAAATGTTAAGCATTTTCACTCCTAGGCCCTCAAGCAATGGCCCTAAACGCTGTACAGCCCCAAGGGTGTAATCCAGCAGGCTGACCCTGTGCTCTGACCCCAACTTCATTCCATGTGAAAAGCCAGTTTCCCATGAGGTTTACCTACAGTGGGGTCCAAAAGTCTAGAGAGAGCTAGTGAAAATGCTTCTCTTTTGCCATTCAAACGCAAAGGATTTCTTTACATATGATATCATCAAAAAGTTCTTAGAGGTATTTACAAGCATTTGGGACAAAGTTAGGGAGGCCAGATTAAGATGGTTTGGACATGTTCAGAGGAGGGAGAGTGAGTATATTGGTAGGAGAATGTTGGACATGGAGCTGCCAGGCAGGAGGCAAAGAGGAAGGCCAAAGAGGAGGTATATGGATGGAATTAATGAGGATATGAAGCTAGTGGGTGCAAGTGTTGAGGATGCAGAAGATAGGGATAGGTGGAGAGAGATGATTCGCTGTGGCGACCCCTGAAGGGAAAAGCCGAAAGAAGAAGAAGAAGAAGAAGAAGAAGAAGAAGATTTACAAGCATTTCAGAACTTGCTATTATTTGGTACATACCATTTTTGCTTGCTTAAGCTACCAGAGACTCTACAAGTTTGTGTAAAAAGTCTTCTGAAAACTTTCAATGGAAGAATAAGGAAGACTTAGAAAAAAACTGTACAAAGGATTTAATATCACAAATTTGCTTAGTGACATAAAAACTGTGCTTGAATACTGAATTATCTAGATGTTGGACAGTTATAAAACTGTTAATTTCCAGATTAAATGAAAGAAATAAGAGATTTTCAATGTGGTATCAGACTTTCCTTGGACCCCACTGCATAAAAATTTACCTCAGTGTTCAGACTACACCTAAAAGCCAATCAGTGATAATGGATGAAATGAAATGACTATACAGTATATGCTGTATGTACTCCTGGATGTGGAAAAGTCAAGCCAAAAGGTCTCCAAAACCATCTAGTTCGGGGCTGTGGTACATTTTTTAACCCTGTCCATTATTTTCAAGGATATTCTTCTGTTGTTTTGACAATTTCAGTTGACTGATACTTTAATTTATATTTTTTTATGATAAAATTCTCTAATAGGAGTTATTGGTGATAAATAATAAGTCGATGATTGACAGATTTGGACATGACAGTTAAGCATCATATGAAAATTCAACATACCTCACTGGCTACGGCTTCGTGCTGTACGTTAAGTATGTTAAGTACAGTTAAAGTAAATTATGTATACATTTCTCCCAGTTCAAAATGTCCTGCTGTGTTTCCTTTCTTTACAGGTACAGGGCAGTTGCCTCGTGGAGTCGTGTTCAAGGAGTCGGCATTCCTTTACTCACCGCAGTTGAAATCGTGCTCATCTGGGTGCTGTCATTTATTCTGGCCGTGCCTGAGGCTATCGGGTTTGACAGAGTGACCTTCACCTACCGCAACATGACTTACCAGACCTGTATGCTCAAACCTCCTGCTTCCTCCAGATTCATGCGGGTAAAAAATTCCCCACAGAAATACAGCATTTGTTGTATCTGTATTTGTTTGTTTGCTCTATTATGTAGAGTTATGTAGAAAATCTGTCAAGCTCACGAAAGAGAGACAAAAAAACACTTTCTCTTTCCAAAGTTTGTTACAGAACAATCTGTATCAACGATTCAATGAGCTGAAAAAAGAGACATATTTAAGAGTAAGAGTAAGACAGAAACAAAGGCAAAGACGATCCACAGGGGGTGGGGGTGATGGAGGGAAGGGTTGTTGGTGAATCACAGAGTTTGGCTTTATTGCTTACGAATCAGGAGGATTTAATTGATGACAGACCTTAACAGTGTGCAATTGGAAGAAGAAAGATAAGCCATATGTGTGGAGCAGGAATGAACTTTCTCTTGCATAACATCAACCATAAAACATAAATCTTCCTGTGCCTTCTTCCATGGCTGATAGTTTTCCATGGCTGATAGTTTTCCATGACAAAACTCGTAGCTTTGTATATATATGTATATATATACAATGCAGCAAATTATATATATATATATAATTTGCTGCGTTGTTGCTTAACTTTAACTAAGCATTTTATGTTTAGCTTTTAACCATGAAATCTGTCCTACCTCCAGCGATATGTAGATGTAAAGGACTGGTGGCTGTTTGGATTTTATTTCTGTATGCCACTTGCCTGCACGGCATTTTTCTACACCTGCATGACCTTCAAGATGCTTAGCCACAGGAATGGAGCTCTCCGGATTGCCCTAAGTGACCACCTCAAACAGGTAAACAGAACTAATTGTTTACCACTGTTTATGGGGTGGGACTCCCTGGATATACTCTTTTTACCCTTCAACCATGGTTCTTAGAGTCTAATTACACTGTTTATGAATAAATATTTGGTGGTTTAATGGTGCTGTGGTGTGGAAAGCAGTTTTGCCACCTCACAGCTCCAGGGTTCCTTCTTGGCATGAATGGTACTCCATCATTCTATCAAGGGTGAATCTCAGTGTCATACCCAGTGTTCCTGGGATAGGCTCTGGATCCACTGCAACCCGGACCAAAATAAAGCACTTACTCAAGAGCAGTGATTGACTGAAAGTTTGAAAGGTACACAGTATTCACTCTCCCAAGGTGCAGACCGAAGGTACAAAGGGTTTACCCTTGAGTTTCCTCCCCAATGGTGCTGTTTACTGTCTTTAACTGAACTAAACTCCTGCTCAACTTTACAAATGTTTTTGTAATGCTGTATGTTGATAAGTGTGTACGTTGATAAATGCTATTCAGGTCACATGTTCACAGCTCAGCTGATTTACCATTAGCCATGTGCACAAAACTCCATAAAAGGGAAAGTTCACAGGCAGCTGAAAACTATAAAATGGCAACTAAATGGCGATCCTAATACAGAGCGCCAGTTCGAAAATTTGAAGTCAATCAAGCCAATCGAGCAACACATTTAAAAGTAAATGTACACAAACACAACTTTCATTGGACACAGATGTTTGATAAATAAGGTCCAGTGTACACCAAAGTGTCTGATTCTGCAAACAGTACTGGAATGTTGGCCGCTTTCTGTTCTGCAGCGGCGAGAGGTGGCCAAGGCTGTTTTTTGTCTGGTCTTGATCTTTGCGCTCTGCTGGATCCCCCTGCATGTCAGCAGACTCCTGAAGAAACTGCTGCCAAATCCTATGGATGAAAACCGCTGTGAACTGTACAGGTGAGTGATAATCCATTTCCAAACATTGGGATCCTAAATGTCCCTTCTTATGACACTCCTCATCATATTATTGAGCAAATTGTTGTACCTTACACAAGTTTTTGAGTTTTGGATAATATCTGGGAACAAGTGGATCCTAAATCCCACTTCTGCTTAAAAGCTGGTGATAATTGAACAATGTAATCCCCCTCTTTTTAGCTTCCTCTTGGTTCTGGACTATCTTGCCATAAACCTGGTCACCATCAACTCCTGCATCAATCCCATCATTCTTTACATTGTCAGCAAGAAGTTCAAGCACTGCTTTAACGTGAGTCAAAATATGCATTCTAACACAAGCCTCCTAACACATGCTAAGCATTAGCACAGCTCCCTCTCATTGGGCCTCTGCAGTCTGAAAGCTGTGGGCCTGAAATTCGTCTACAGAAAAAAACGCAATGCTTGATTCCTGGAATTGCTTGGATCCTTGCCTTGGATCCTTACCCTTATCCATTGCAGGCACATGTAGAGATAAGAAAAGGGGGTTTAAGGAAAGAAGGATAATAATGGATGTCATGAAATAAGTGTCAACAATCACATTAAAAAACAAATCCATGGCCTGTCAGGGATTTCTCTAAATCAGGAGGTTGTGGTGGTATGCAATATATTATGTCGTATTTAGCTAAAATGACATGTCTGGGATTTGAGTCAAAACTCTGTAATGTTGAATATTTTTCAATCATTTTTCCTTTGTCTTGTTGTTTCCACTCTTGTAGTCTTGCTTATGTTGTTGGCTTACATCAAAGAACCAAGTCACTAGCTTGGGGCAGATGAATGGCACAAGTGTCCAGGGCAAAACCCAAGAACCCAAAAACCACCAGATTGACTGTGTCATCCAGAAGTACAGCTACTAAACAAATCGATGATCTGTACAGCATGGTAGTACTGGGAATCAAACTCACAACTCACCAATACAAAGTCCAGAGCCCGTAACCACTGAGTGACCACTTCCCACTTCCCAGAACCTCTGGTCTGGAAGGCCGATCCAACCAAGATTTCACCAGAACCAAGACTTGTTGACAGGATGGAAGATACCACGCCATCATCTATGATGTTTGAAGTTAACCATTCAAAGGACAGTAGTACTATTCTGTGCTGGACACAGAGTGACCGAAGCTGCTTAAACTGTAAACTGTATATATTTTGCTACACATTACACAATGGGGCTGATGGATGTATGTATGTATGTATGCAAAGTTTTGCTCCCAGAGAAAAATTCCCAGAATCTTCCAGGGAAGCTTTGCCGTGAGAGAGTGGGCAAGTGTGGAGGGGGGTCAGCAGGATGCAGCTGAACATCAACTATAAATGAACCCAATCAGAGGCCCAGGAATACACTAAAACTGGGCTACACAAATACATGCATAAGCTATGAGTACACTTTCTCAAGGGACAGGAAACTGGAGGAAGGAAGAGTCGAGTAGTGTGTTGCAAATCGTACATATGGGTGTAAATATGGACTAGACTAAAAAAACCTCCCTCTTCCTTCCCATTGCTGCTTAAATTCAGCTTTCTAAATGCAGATCTATTCATATACAGGATGGCTGAGGGATTTTAATTTCTATACTCACATCCCTCACATCAGGCTGTCAAAACATTTTGAATAGTGGGTTTCCTAACCTGGATGTCACTTTTGTTTTTTTCACATGGGTTGGTTTCGGAGGGACAGTTGGATTTTTGTGGAAGCAAGCTCAACAGCACCACCAATGGTCATAAAGAAAAATACAAAGAATGGCCTGAAGAAGAAAGAAGCAAGTCTGGGGCTGATTTCTTTCTAACCCAGACTGTAGATTCGTACAGTCATGTCTTTCAGAGCTACAAGATTCTCACTGACCTAGCATTCAGCTCAACACCTTAGCATCCAGTGTAACTAGATAGTTAGCTAAAAGTTTCATGAATAAGAATGGACAATAACAATCGTCAAATTTTAAAACATTTAAAACCACTTATTTCCTGTATGTAGAAACTACAAAAGTACAGATTTTCATTTTTCTGTGTGTTTATACAACTATTGAGTACCAGTTACAAAACTGTAGCATGCATTTAAAATATATATATTTAGAATTCTTCTTCCCATCTGCTATTCCTGTCATATTAGATGTGTGAGACTCAATGAGTATAGACTGCACACGGTGTTCTTTTTCCTGCTAGCAACCAGAAAGATCAAGCATCCCATCTGTTTATAGTTTTATAAAAAACTTCCGGGTCTTTTGATGATCATCCAAGAGTTTTATTCCAAAGCTTAAACAAACACTTATGTCATGAGTTGTTTATGTCCTGCTGCTCCACCAAACACTACATTTTTCTTCAAATTTGTTGTTTTTTCAAGTCAGGTCATGAACTCGGATATATTCTCATTATTAATACAACAACCGAGTATTAAGGGCCTTGCTCAGGGGCCCATCAGTGGCAGCTTGGTGGACCTGGGATTCACAACCTTCCGAACAGTAGTCCATTACCTTAACCACTAAGCTACCACAACCCCATACATGTTTTTTTTTTATTTTTTATTTTTTATTGCACTGTACACAAATTAAGGTATTTCTGCTATTGCGTTCTGTATAAACTTGCTTCCATTTATCAATACTGCTTCATATGAATCCTAGAAAAGTGTTCAGAAATTCTCTGTGAACATATAACCGAAATGAGAAGGTGCTTTAAAGAATGATTGACCGTTAAGAAGAAACACACAAAGTGAATGATTTCTTCCTGAGGTCTTCCAGCTGGGTTAGCTTGTCTTGTCTAGCCCTTCAGTTAGAAATACAGAGGATAATGACTTCTGACCCTCTTCAAATTTTAGAATAAGCTCACGGAGGCTAGCCAACTTCAACAAACCCATGGTAATAATGAAAAAAAGGGGGGGAAGACCATTCCTAAGTTCAGAGAGAGGGCTTGGGAACGATGAGGCCTCAGCATTAACAGTGAAAAACAGCCAAGAGGACTAAAAATGTCTCTTTATTTATAACACTGTGAAACCTTACTCTTACCTATTACTCTGTGTATACATGTTGTATTATTTCTATTGTATGTATTTACGCTGAAGTATATAAGTCTATAAATATATTCTGAAATTTAGCAGCAGTTTTGGATGGATTCCTCGTCTAAAGATTAAATAAACAAGTGTATATGGTTTAGAGCTGCAGTAAATAGTGTCTGTTGGATGGAATGATGGAGTTTATCAGGATGTTTAAATTCATGATGTTGTTTAGACGAAGATGAGAAACTGACAGAATTGATGTTTTTTTTTTTGTTTTGTTTTTTTCCAGTTGTATTGTACGTGAAGAATAATTGCACTTTTCATCAAAGATTATTTTGATTATGTAGATTTAGATCTATAGTGTACAACATTGTACACACTTTTACAATATGCAAAACCAGTGCCAGTGTTTTAGTGTCTCCTAATTTAGTGTATCAGCTTTTTGTTTTCATTTTAGATTCTTATTTCTGCATATAGTAGTCACTATAGAATTGATCAAACCGTTTCAAGAACAACTCGCTTCTAAATCATTTCCGATGTGGATCTCATCGGAGTTAACCTTCGACCTACCCAGGGTCGTCTGAGGATTTATCCCTCGCTGAGACCCAGAAAGGGATATTAATATATCACTGACTCATTAAGTTGCTATTCAAATATTAGTTTTGCTTGTTATTGGCCTGGTATCCGCATGTCTCTGTGTTTTTAATGTGCTACTGTACAGTATGTATTATCTTTTTCAGTAAAATAAAAATCGTATTCAATTTAAAACATTTATGTTGTCTGTCTTACAGAAAAGTCACATTTAGACATTTTCATTACTGTATGTTTTAGACATTTTTCCTGCATATATATATATATATATATATATATATATATATATATATATATATATATATATATATATATATATATATGTATATATATATATATATATATATATATATGTATATATATATATATATATATATATATATATATATATATATATATAATTTATTGTAATTTAGTAACTTCTTTTCATATTTAGTACTCAATTATTATTATTATTATTTTTATACTTTTTATTTTTATTTAGTAGTATTTTTGAATGCTTTATTTTCCATGCGTAATTTATTTTTTTTGTTTATTTTTGATTTTTTTTAGAATATCACATATATATAGTACTCATGTAATGTCAGAGTATATATAACTCATATATACATACATATTATTTATATAATCACATGTGAAATATATGTGGGTCTTATTTCCACCACAAAGAAATGATGGCTCACTTTTTTCCAAAACCACTAGAGAAAATACTTCCACACACCATCGAGGGTTTTTTTGACTCATGCCTCCGGGGTTTGGGGTTCGATTCATGTCTTTGCCCTGTATGTGTAGATTTTTCTCCCCATGCTTTGGGGGTTTACTCTATGTACTCAGGTTTCCTCTCCCAGTCCAAAGAAAAGACTTGTAGGCAGATTGGCTTCTCCAAATTGTCCATAGTGTGTGAATGACTCTGTGTGTATATGTGTGTGTGTGTGTGTTTGTGTGTGTGTGTATATGTATGTGTATGTGTGTGTCCTGCAATGGACTGGCACCCCATCAATGGTGTATTCCTGCCTTGTTCCCATTGTCCCCTGGGATAGGCTCCAGAGTCCCCATGACCCTGTGTAGGATACGTAATACAGAAAATATATAAACGGATGGATGGACAGACGGATGGACGGATGGACAGACGGATGGACAGATGGATGAAGGGATGAATAGATGGGTTGATGGATGGATGGATGGATGGATGAATAGATGGACTGATGGATAGATGGATGGATGGATGAATGAATGGATGGATGAATAGATGGACTGATAGATGGACAAATGGATGGATGGATTGATAGATATATTGATGGATGGATTGATGGATAGATGGACGTCCATACTGAATAAATGTCTCAGAAATCAGAAATAAATGTTTCATGATTTTTGTTGTTCCACTCAGTCTGAATAACTTGAGAAACCATTCATTCATTGTCTACCGCTTATCCGATCTACTCTCGGGTCACGGGGAGCCTGTGCCTATCTCAGGCGTCATTGGACATCAAGGCAGGATACACCCTGGACGGAGTGCCAACCCATTGCAGGGCACACACACACACACTCTCATTCACTCACGCAATATGGACAATTTAGAGATGCCAATCAACCTACAATCCATGTCTTTGGACTGGGGGAGGAAACCGGAGTACCCGGAGGAAACTCCCGAGGCATGGGGAGAACATGCAAACTCCACACACATGGCGGAGGCAGGAATCGAACCGCCAACCCTGGAAGTGTGAAGCAAACGTGCTAACCACTAAGCCACCGTGCCCCCCACTTAAGAAACCAGTGGATGTTAATGGATGAAAAAATACCTTTTTTTTTTTTTTTTTTTTTTTTTTTGCCAAAATCTGTTTTGGATGAAGCCAACATTTGCAGTTACGCAATTTATTTAAATGTAATTTGTTTGAAAGTGGTCTCAGAGTGATATTTCAAAATAGGAGCACCCATATACTGCCTTTGTATGTAGTATGTAGTTTCTCTTATCACCCCTATTTATTTAGGAGCCGCTGTATTATTCTATATAAATAGGTCCTATCTTCTTGATAAATTCTGGGTTTTGTCCTGATTTTGGTCCTGAATTATTAATTTCATGATTCCTTTATACAGCTTGTTTTCTAGCTCTGATTAGAAATAATCAGGAACATCTACGATTGGAGGCTCCACGGATATCAGGACTATTTTTAATTCTAAAGTCATTACAGTGCACACAATTATTAAAACATTTATTGACTTACGCTTTTAGATTATTATAACGCATGCTTTTAGATTCTGGTTAACACTTCAAGCCAAGTGAAACATGAAATTAATCATTTGAGGACAAAAGCCAGGATTAATTATTCAAGCATTAAACAGACCTGCTCAAGTCTCAGAAGACTCCTGGTCAGTTTTTGGACATTTTCTCTCTCTTGGGATTATGAATGCTCTCAAAAGAAAAAAAAAAAAGAAAAAAACAAGTAAAATCCTGCCTTTTGGGAGAACTGAGGCTGGTTTGAGGATGAAGGAATTTGGTGGGAAAAGTATGTGCTTGCCAGAGAGGAACTGAGTGCACGCCGGAGGACACGGAGGAGCCGAGGACGTCATTTTCTACAGCATCGTTTAGACTCGAAGCACTTTTTAATAACCACTTGCTCAAATATGAAGTCTAGAAAGATCAGAGAGAAGAGGCGTGATGTGTGAGATCATTATTTTCCAATGATCAAGGGTCAATCTCCCAAACTTGTGATTTATCTTCGCTGTGTTTCTCGTACTCTGACACCATGACTTCAGGAACGTAAATTCATAACAATCCTTAAAAATTAAATTAAATAAATAAATATTGAAAAGATAGAAAATATATTTTTAAAAATATCTAACAAATACATAAAATATTCCAATACAATATATAGCCATATAAAATATTATAGAAAAAAAAATAAACATTTTTATTTAAAAAAAACAAAACAAAAAAACAAACAAACATATATGTCAGATTGAGGGACGTGATTCTTATGACTTCCTGAATGAAATTTGTATGAAGTCGGAATGCAGCATATGCATCATAATGAAAGGGAAAAATAACTCAGAGGTTTCAAGATATTTTTAAAAAAGATGTACACAAAAAAAGGTTTAGCAATTAAAGCAGCATTAGGTAAAATTTGTCAAATTTTGTGTAATAGTTAAAGAAAACCCCTAAAGTCCCCTTCATCCTTTACCATCCCCATATGCTCAGTTAGAGTTAGCATAGAGGACTGTACAGATGATGTATTTTCGGAGGCCAACATGTGCCAACAAGTTTGTATCACTCTGATTCCCTCAACAAAAAGAAAATAGGACTTTTTTTCTATTGTTTTTGGAATTTTTCAGAAAATTGTGTCCAAATTTTTGGTTTATTCTTACACATTTTGTTCATCTTCACAAACAAACCTAAATTCTCCAATGACTATTTTATATGTAATATAGGATTCTTCATCTATTTACACCATCCTACATATGAAATAAGAGATTATCTGGTAACTATGTTGGCTGCTAATGATTTGTTTTTTTTCCAACCATACCTATCCAGACTAGAAAAAAGAAATAATAAAAAAAAATAATAATATTAATTATTTATTTAATTAATTAATTAATTAATTAATTACGTGGGCACGGTGGCTTAGTGGTTAGCACGTTTGCCTCACACCTCCAGGGTTGGGGGTTTGATTCCTGCCTCCGCTATGTGTGTGTGGAGTTTGCATGTTCTCCCCGTGCCTCGGGGGTTTCCTCCGGGTACTCTGGTTTCCTCCCCCAGTCCAAAGACATGCATGGTAGGTTGATTGGCATCTCTAAATTGTCTGTAGTGTGTGATTGTGTGAGTGAATGAGAGTGTGTGTGTGTACCCTGTGATGGGTTGGCATCTGTCCAGGGTGTATCCTGCCTTGATGCCCTATGACGCCTGAGATAGGCACAGGCTCCCCGTGACCCGAGTGTAGTTCGGGTAAGCGGCAGACAATGAATGAATGAATAAATAAATAAATAAAGCAAAAAGCAGCTTTGTAGGAGTTTTTTCAAAACATTGCCTAGGGCCTGTCCTGAATTTGAGTTACAGACCAAACAGAGTAAACATCTGACAAAAGACTGCAACAATCATCCGAAGAGGCCATAAATCATGTTACACAAATCACATGCATCCAACAAAACACTCATTTACAATTTGCATTCAATCTCCTACAAATAGCTAAAAATAGCTGGGAAGCTGAGTGATGCCGTGGCATTCATGATGGCTTAGATCTCAAAATGCTGCTAATCTAATTGATGTACAGTGATCAGACATAACATTCATCTAAACCATGGACTCCACAAGACGTCTGAAGGTGTGCTGTGGAATCTACCACTAAAACATTAGAAGCAGATCCTTTAAGATGTTAGCAGTAAATCCTTTAAGACATTAGCAACAGATCCTTTAAGATTTTAGCAGCACATCCTTTAAGACGTTAGCAACAGATCCTTTACGACGTTAGCAACAGATCCTTTAAGACAGCAGCAGATCTTTTAAGATCCAGATCTTTTAAGACGTTAGCAGCAGATCTTTATAGACATTAGATCTTTTAAGATCCAGATCCTTTAGGAGGTTAGCAGCAGATCCTTTAAGACGTTAGCAGTAGATCCTTTAAGACATATAAAATAATATAATATAATATAATGTAATATAATATATAGATCTTTTAAGATCCAGATGCTCTAAGATGTTAGCAGCAGATCCTTTAAGATGTTAGCAGCAGATCCTTTAAGACGTTAGCCTTGAAGTCCTGTAAGTTGTGAGGTGAGGCCTCTACAGATCAGATTTGTTTCTCCAGCACATCCTACAGATGCTCAATTGAATTGAAATCTGGGGGATTTGGAGGCACCTTAAACTCTTTGTCAAGATCCTCAAATCATTCCTGGACCATTTTTGCAGTGTAGCAGGATGTAAAAGGATATTCTCACGGTGTTAACACCATTGCCATGAAGGGGTGTACTTGGTCTGCAACAATGTTTAGGTATGCTATGTGTCGAAGTGACATCCACATAAAAACAGGACCCAAGGATTCCCAGTAAAGCATTACCCAGAGCATCACACTGCCTCCACCAGCTTGCCTTCTTCCCAAAGTGCATCCTAGTGCCATCTCTTCCTCAGGTAAGTGACACATTCCAGTGGTTTTAATGTTATGGCTGATGTATGACTTATTTCTGATGTGATGTATAAATCTATATTCAAAATGCAGGAGGATTGACAATGTGGACTGAACCAATCAGCACACAGACTTGAAGAGAGCAGTGGTAGCTCAAGTGGTTCAAGTGGTTAAGGCTCTGGGTTGTTGATCAGGGTTCAAGGCCCAGCACTAACAAACTGCTACAACTGGGCATGGGTCTTAACCCTCTCTGCTCCAGGGGTGCTGTATCATGGCTGACCCTGCACTCTGACCCTGACCTGGGGGATGTGGTAGCTTAGTGGGTAAGGTAAGGTATATGTGATAATAATAAAGGCTTATTCTTCTAATTTTTGGCAGAAATGAGGCAAGTTGTGGTGCTGTGGTTTTTGGTGTAGTTTACTATAAAGTATATAACATTACAATGAGGGTTCTGCTGCATCAACATTCTTGGAGACTTAGTCAAGTTAATGAGAGTCAGACTTATGTTGTGGTTTTAATGTTTTGAAATATTATGCTTCATCCAAGGCTAGGATTTCCCATTACCACAGCTTTACCCATACAGAAATCTAACACTATTGCCATCTAAATAGCACACTAACAGACTTTCTCTAAAATTCCGATCTTGATCATGTTAACGACAATGGTTGAAATAAAGAAAATAAAGAACAGAAATAACAAATGACAAAAACAAACTCAATTTCCCAGAATCCTCATCCAAACAACCAACCACATGATCCATCACATGTCGTTCCAGTTCCCTGAACTTCTAATCATGACCACCTGTTCAGAATCAACACAGTCCTCATGAATAACTCGGGTTTTTGCTGAATTCCTCGCTGCTCCTAGCTCACTGCTAGTGATATGATTGAGCATTTTTGTGTCTGTGCATAGTTTTTTGATCTTGACTATATGTGTGTGTTTTAGCCTAATTAAAAAAACAAATCTCCTGATTCTTTGCTGCATTATTGTTTTGATTTTGTTTGTCTGTTTTGGATTTGGCTGCATCAGTCACAAGATTGACTAAAGATATTAATGATACACCAGTATGTGAGGCTCTAATTTTATGCCTCACCTATCTCCAGGCTGTCAGCTCTATTTTCCCTCACTTCTTTTACATTCAACTCATCAGGATGTACAAAAAACTAACTACACCCTTACTTACACTAAGGCCAAAAGTTTGTGGACACCCGACTGATTCTTTCGTGATTCTTCCATTCCAGATTTAGTCCCATTTTTTTCTGTCAAAATAACCCCACTCTTCTGGGAAGGCTTTCCACTAAATTTTGGAGCTTAGCTGTATGGATTTTGATCATTCAGCTCCAAGAGCATTAATGAGACCAGTGTAATTCCATACTTAGTGCAATTGTGTGCTTCCAAATTTGTGGTAACAGTTTGGGGAAGAACCACATGTAGGTGTGATGGTTGGGGATGCACATACTTTTGTCTGTATTGTGTAATTCAAACTAATGTGTCAGAAGGGTACGGATATATTATTATTTGGAATAAATGTTTAATAGGGTGGCTTGGTGGTTAGCATGTTTGCCTCACACCTCCATGGTTGGGGGTTTGATTCCTGCCTCCGCCGTGCGTGTGTGTGTCTGTGTGTGTGTGTGCTGAGTTTGCATGTTCTCCCTGTGACTCGGGGGTTTCCTCCCCCGGTCCAAAGACATGCATTGTAGGTTGATTGGCATCTCTAAATTGTCCGTAGTGTGTGAATGACAGTGTGTGTGTGCCCTGCGATGGGTTGGCACTCCGTCCAGGGTGTATCCTGCCTTGATGCCCAATGACGCCTGAGATAGGCACAGGCTCCCCGTGACCCGAGAATAGATCGGATAAGTGGTAGACAATGAATGAATAAATGTTTAATATGTTTTAAGCATACATAATATTGATCAGTATTGATTTACTGTGGTGTGTGAGTTCTTGTTACACAGTGTGTATAAGAGATACATTAACATTATTTTGCCAGAAAGATTCGTCTGATCGAGCCTCGGACCAGCAGGATGCCATGGACAAGTTGCACGAGTGAGAGGTTTTTAATTTTTTCTATATTTTTTATTATATACACCGAATAGGCATAACATTATGACTTAATATTGTGTTGGTCCCCCTTTTGCTGCCACCTCATAACTTCCAGGACTTAATGGATACTTACAGGACTTAATGGATACTTACAGGACTTAATGGATACTTTTGATAGATACTGACCACTGCAGACCGGGAACACCCCACAAGAGCTGAGTTTTGGAGATGTTCTGATCCAGTGGTCTAGCCATCACAATTTGGCCCTTGTCAAACTCGGTCAAATCCTTACGCTTGTCCATTTTTCCTGCTTCTAACACATCAACTTTGAGGACAAAATGTTCACTTGCTGCCGAATATATCCCACCCACTAACAGGTGCCATGATGAGGAGATCATCAGTGTAATAAACTTCACCTGTCAGTGCTCAGTATGTTATGCCTGATTGGTGTAGTTATACTATGTAGAATATATCCTCTCTATTTTATTTCTATTCGATGTATTCTATTTCACGGAAATGCCTTATTTCTTATTCCGTGAGAAACACAAGAACGTTGCTCAATGCTCACTTTCAAATTAGTCATAAGAGACATTACAGTATTCACTCTGCCTTTGTGCATATATCATGACCTCATTTCTACCCAGAAATATCATTACAGGACTGACAGGAAGCAGAAAGCAGTAATGTCTGACTCATTTCTGATTTGATGTGTAAATATTTCATACATTAAGCCGGTATGACGATGTGGGTTGAAAGATCCATAACACCGTTTGTTTGTTTTAAGAAGATAGACATACTGTAAAACTATCCAGACCTCCATATTCAGCATTTCAGTGTATGACTGCTAGAGTTACATTATGAAAAGTCTGAAAGTGAGTCCAACTTAAAGATTCTCCACCACAAAATAAAGCAAAGTGTGTCTTATTTTCTGTAAACCTTAAGAGGACCCAGACTAAATACTGTGATAGTGTGGTTATGAATCACTTGAGAATTCAGATGTAGAAAATTAAAGACATACCTTATTAAATATGAAGCAAATTAGCACAGCTCAGAGCTAGCATGGATCAACAGAAAAACCTGGACGTGGTTCTAGGTTTTTCTTGGTTCATGCTGATTTTGTAATGGTACACTTGGGATGATTAGTAAGTGAGAACATCACATGGTGAGAGAGAATAACTAGATAGAATGTTCTTTCTGAGGCATTTTGGTTTGGTATTCAATCAGAGCCATCTATGAGAGCTTCTTATAACTTCAGCTTCATCTCCATGACAATGTGGTTCCTGGCTTCCTCTTTTCAATCTGAAGAACAGATATATACATCATGATTACTGTATACTGCTGAGAAGATCATCAGATGCTAGAACTCATCCCTCTCAAACTCATCAAAGCAATGATTCTGGATATATAACAGTTTCTTCCTGTGAAACTTGATGTCCAGGGCACCAAAAACAATCCAAAAGATGTTCTAATACATGTATTATGTATTAGCAAACAAAGTGTGGTTTGATTCTGAGAGAAAAGAGATCTCTAACGGGTCATCGGATGGCTAAATATTCTAACTTTTTCTGAAAGATTAAAACATACCTGTTGAAGTATTCTATCACTGAACACTTTAGGGTGCCGAGTGGATCATTTTTAAGTCATAATGGTTTCAAAAGTGATTACTGATGTGTTAGAGTAGAAATATGGCTAACAAATAAATCTGTGTTATCAAATATAAATACAGTGTAACCTTGGCATATGAATGCCCTCCCTTATGAATTTTCCCCTTAAGAAAATGCAATTTGCATCGGCATACGAAGCATTTTCGGCATACTAAGGAACAGAAATGAGCACCCGCTAAGTTGCGCGTACGTCTGGGAGCCATTCAAAACTTGTTTGCGTCAGTGGAAAGCCAAGCGAAGCCAACCGAAGTGAGGTTATGAATTTTACAAAAAAAATTTCAGTCAGCGAAAGCTGTTTGAAAGAGTCAACCCACGATACCAACGTTGCCTTCGGCATGCGTTCAAAAGCTAGGTGATTTTTTGGCTGTTTTTTTTTGTTAACAGATCGGTGGCGTGGGCGGTCTGTTCTATTTTTAGCCCAAGCTTGGTGGCACGACTTCCTGTGAGGACCCTTGACATGGAATGCTCGGCTTGGGTCAGTTCTTTGTAAGCAGCCATACAGTTTACATACACTTCATATTGGTAATATTTTTGGGTGGCTGGAAAGGATTATCTGCGTTTACATTATTCTTATGGGAGAATTCGTTTCGCAATACATATTTTTGTCTTTAGAACCCGCCTCCAGAATGGATTAAATTCATATGCTGAGGTTCCACTGTATCATGTGATCATGTTGTATGTTTTCTATTTACATTTTCCCAATCCAGACTCTTTGTAGCTTTCTGTAGACTGGACACATTTTATAATAGTTTTAATGGAATGCCATGGTGAGTAATGTGATATGTTGAGTTTTCCACAGTCATTAGACATACAGGGGTTGGGTAGTCTCTGATGGTGACCTTGTGGTTTTAGGTTCTTGGTTGAAGAATCAAAATCACTGATGATTTTCGCACTCACATGTTTGTTGTGGTCCGATTCTGTGTGATGATGTGGTTCACACCACAGCGTTGGTTTGTTTTCAGACTCACTTGACTCTACAGAATCCCAGTGTATTTTTGTCCAAATTATAATCATCATAAACGCTCATGGAGAACACAACATGTCTGCACACAACACACCATAAGGTATCTCACCTCTTCTCCTGCTACACATGCGTTATGGAAACTAATGATTTCATCGGCTAAAAGACAAACACAGCTTACTTTTCTTCCTGAACCGGCACAGACCCGAGTATGACTTGGTTCTTCCAGTCCAACCAATTTCACAACTCCTCCTACGAGAAGTCTTGGGGTCTGTCCTGCTCTGCACTTCCTGGTCCACATAAAAGCTTTCGCATTACCAATATTTCATGCAAACCATGCTCTGTTTTGGTCTAAACTGCCAGTATGAAAATCACCTAAGGGACTTTTGGCATTTTGTGTTATTTCCATAACACTGGCCGGTATCCCAGACACAAGAAGTTGGGTCCCTGAGTGGCACAACATCCACTTATCACTGAGTTAAATTGCTAGCTTTAATCCTGACAGTGACTTGTGTATGTGGAAGAGGGCAGAATGTGCAATGCTCTGTGACCCAGCATGAGCAGTTCTTACAGGAACCACGTGTTTGCTTCACCCGCCCCAGTGGGTAGCTGTAGCCGATGGGGGAGACCTACAAAGAGGGTGGGAATTAACCAAATTGAGGATATTTTCATTGGATATATTTTTGAAACCCCATGATAATAGCATTGTCACTTCACAGTTTTCTGTTGCTGTGATGGCTTCTTCAAGGTTCTCAAGTTTCTACGTTTCTTCCCACCTCTCAAAAACATAGTAGTTGGTGGATTTTTTTGCGATTCGTAATTGCCTCTCATTGTGATGAGCGTGTGTATTGGAGACCGGTGAGTATTCCAGCCTCACGCTCAGTTTTAGGCTCCAGATCCACCACAACCCTTACAAGGATTAAGTGCTTAGTGCAAGTGAATGGATTTATTGATCTGTATCCAATTTAAACATAAACGGACTCTTGGAAACGGTTTTGATTACTAATGCAAAGATGTTTATTGGATGCCATTAAGCCAAATCCCATTAAAGTGAAATAAAACAGCATTTCAATAATCTCCTGAAGATTATTAAATGGTGGATGAAAATCATCGAAGATGTCTTTTTTGGGAAGCATAAGGGCTCAGACGTCTATTCACAGTAAAATTAACTGTAGAAATCCCAGTAGAAATAATAACACAAGCAAAGCGTCATAAATGTGTTTTATTAGCCATCTCATTTATTTTTCAGTCACAGAGGCCTGAGTTAAATCCTGTATGCCTCACGAGGGATTAATTGCAGACCTCAAAAGGTGCTTAATCTCGTGTCTTCTGATTTCTCAGACAGAGCAGCTGTTTGTCTATCCCTGCCCTAACATGGCAGCGCCATTCGTGCCATTTTGCACAGCAATCGCTCGGAGCCATTCAGCGCTGCACTCGAAATGGCTGTGGCAAGAGTCATGTCTAATTTATAAAAGCCAAAACGATTGATTCAATATTCATGCACAATCTGTCCCACCAGAGCCAGTCGTTCGTGAGACTTGGGGGCAGTGTAATAACCGAGCAACGACACAAAGGGAAAAAGTTGAAACATGCCTCAGTGCAGTCAGAATCTGATCTTTTAGATAGTCGAGTGCTATCTTAGCAGCCCTTCTGCTGTTTGGGTATAAAACCTGATCTGCAGTATGTTAGCAAGTGGCAGAACTAATTGCTGGCAGAGATTGAGCTTGAGCTGATCCCCCAGCCTCCCAGGAAAAACAACAAGAGCGAGGGAAGAAGAAAAAATATGCTGGGTGTTTAGCGTTTACGGCCTGCCTCGGCTTCCAAAAAAAATCAACCCTTCCCCACATTAAACACCATTAAACTCTTGATTGTCATTCGCAGGGTAATGAAGGTAATCGAGACGGACTGGAATGGAGCAGTACACCAGATTTGTTACAAGCTCTCTGAGGTCATCGAATCAGACTCGTGGAGAAAAGACAGACCTAATGACAGAAACGTCGGCCAAGCCAATTACATCAGTTTGTTTAAAGCGATTAGGATTTGAAATATCAGCTGGCAGATTACGTGGGTCACGTTTGAGGGCAGCTGTATGTTTGCTTGCTAATAAATTATATCACAGCGACGTTGAATTCTCAAATCTGATTGCATAGAAGGAGTCTACAGTCCACAGCGCTTTCTAAGAGTCAGATATAAAGTCACAACTTTAATGTTTCAGACACTGCAAAGTCTTTATGATGGAAATATCATATAATAGAGGACTTCTTACAGTTTAATGCAGATGATTCACAACATTAAGTAACTGTAAATGGATAAAAAGTATGACATGTCTATTGTGCTTTTATATATAAAAATATTGAAGACGTTACCTCTGCTGTTGATTATTTTCACCTCCCTAATTATTTCATTCCTTACTCTTGAGATCTTTCGGCCTGTTTATAGACAATTTTACTTATTTAACTCTTGAAATTGTGTTCAAAACTCCAAGACTACCTGTGATTTTATAGGAAAATAATTCAGCATCGTGTCGGTCGATTTTATGTGAAAATAAGTTCATTGTGGAAAAAAGTTGCATCCGGATGTAATTAAATTTAGGAAACGCATCAGGATATAAATAGATTTGTGGGGGAAAAAATCATATGGAAATAAACTAAATTTTGGAAGTCACACGATGAAATAGTTAAATACTGAAAACAATAATAAATGTGAAAAAAAAAGAATAAATAAATAGTGGGAAAAATTATAGTGAACATAAATAAATATTTGTAAAAAAAAAATTTATTAATTGTGAAAAAATTATTGTGGAAAAAGAAAAGATTGTATAGGGAAATAATCTTTGTGTTGGTCCACTTTTCGGGGGAAAAGAATGAATTGTGGACAAAGGTCACACGGAAATAAAACTAGCGACTAAAATGATGTGGATATAAATAAATGTGTGAAAACAAATCATGTGGAAATGAATTCTGAAAACAGAAATTACGGAACACAGAAATAAAAAACTAGTGACCAAAGATGACATATGGAAATGAATAAATAGTGAGGGAAAATATTGTGGACAAAAATCATGTGAAAATAAATCGTCAAAAAGAATTATGTGAGGAAAAATAATAGACGGGGGGCACGGTGGCTTAGTGGTTAGCACGTTTGCCTCACACCTCCAGGGTTGGGGGTTTGATTCCTGCCTCCGCCGTGTGTGTGGAGTTTGCATGTTCTCCCCGTGCCTCGGGGGTTTCCTCCAGGTACTCCGGTTTCCTCCCCCAGTCCAAAGACATGCATGGTAGGTTGATTGGCATCTCTAAATTGTCCGTAGTGTGTGATTGCGTGAGTGAATGAGAGTGTGTGTGTGCCCTGCGATGGGTTGGCACTCCGTCCAGGGTGTATCCTGCCTTGATGCCCTATGACGCCTGAGATAGGCACAGGCTCCCCGTGACCCGAGTGTAGTTCGGATAAGCGGCAGACAATGAATGAATGAATGAAAATAATAGGCTTTTATAGATGAATAATCTCTACACCCAGCTTCATATCTGTCCACTTCACACCACCCTGTCATTGATTCCTATAACAGCATGCCACTGAGGGTTTTATTCCTCACACATTCACTGCTATTAGTATGATTGTTCGGACATCACAAACACTACAATCTATATCATTTTATACCAACTTCATCTTGTTTTATTCACTGTGAGATGTGCAGTTGCTTCACACATGACTCAACTTATCAGCTCATCTCCAAACTCATTCATGTGTTTAAAATGGTGGTGACTCCAGCAAGCAATACTCTCTAATGGACCTGTTTTATACTTCACTGCACTAAATCGGGTGTATTTAAGAAGAAAAACGCAATAAAAACATGAAGCCCAGGGGAATGAAAGGGTCAGAATTAGGTAGTAAAGCTGTTCACTGGATAATTAAAGTCATGGAGGGTTAGTTAATGCGCTGCTGAGTTGAGAAAGTGCTAAAATGTGCAAGATGCAGGACTGGAAAGCTGAAAGAAAATACTTTAAACATCAAGAATTGCTAGGAATAACAGGATGTTAACTTATATGTTCACACACATGAGTAGCGTGTATTGTTATAATTCTGGAGCAAAAAATAATAAATCAGAGGTCTAACTTCTAAACCCAAATTTCTCTTCACCTCTTAAAGAATTTAGTGAGAATTATAATGGAATTGTAGATGAGATTAAGTACAGTGATAGTGTGGGACTGAAGAACATCAAAATCCAGTTATGATTCGAGAGATATGACTCATGTAGAAATAAATTAATCCTGATAGTAAATGATGAAAAGTAAATTGTGAATAAATATGAATGAAAAGAATATATGGAATAATAAATTGTGAAGAAAAACATATGTAGAAATAAATAAATTGTGAAGAAAATCACATCTGGAAATGAAATAGAAATAGAAATATATAAAATTTGGGAAAAAATCAAGTGTGTAAATAAATTGTGAAAACAAAAAATCTTACAAGCTGAAATAAATCAATCAGCAAAAAAAGTGTGTGAATACATTGTGAAAAAAAAGAATCACATGGAAATAAATAAATAAATAAATAAATAAATAAATAGATAAATAAATAGTTTTGTTATTTTCCTGCATTCCTCAACAGCACATTAGTCCATTCCTGTATTAAAAAAGGCAAATCATCATTAACACTCTATATATTTTCTTGAGATTGTGATGATGATGACGATGATGATGAGAAGTTAGAGAAACGAAGAAGGTGCTGAGTTTCTCAGTGTACATGTGAGGCCACACTGCCATCTTAAGGAGATTTGCTGACATGCTTTCTGACATCTTTCCCTCTTTCCTTCACTGAATGTTCATTTGAAATGTGAATCTTTGGAGCGTTATTATCATGTTTTAAATGTTAGTTATGTGGTGTTATTTAGAATAATGATCAATTAGTCTTTAGAGATGTCTATTTCTCTGTAACATGACAAGCTGTGGGTATTTTGTCTCTTTATTAACTTAAAAACTGAGAAAATGGCTATAATGCAAGTTTAGAACATTAAATGGAAATGCAATGGGGTTAAAAAAGGAATGACATGAAGAAGAAGACAAAATTTGTTGTATAAAAGGAATGAAATATTTTGGTGTCATAACAGCAACATTGCTTATCTATCTATCTATCTATCTATCTATCTATCTATCTATCTATCTATCTATCTATCTATCTGTCTGTCTTTTCATCTTTCCATCTGTCTATTGATGTGTCTATCCATCTACCCGTCTCTGTCTCTCTGTCTGTTTATTTATCTATTCAACTATCCATCTGTCTGTCTGTCTGTCTGTCTGTCTGTCTATCTATCTATCTATCTATCTATCTATCTATCTATCTATCTATCTATCTATCTATCTATCTGTCTGTCTGTCTACCTACACATCTATCCATCTCTCTGTCTGTCTATCTGTCCATTTAACTGTCCGTCTATCTATCTATCTATCTATCTATCTATCTATCTATCTATCTATCTATCTATCTATCTATCTATCTATCAATGTGCACTAATTGTTGACAGTTGTAACAAAAATGAAATCCCGTCTTCTCTCTCATTGGACATTGTTGTATAAAAGGAATAAAATATTTTGGTGTCATAATAGCAACATTGCTTATCTGCTTATCTATCTATCTATCTATCTATCTATCTATCTATCTATCTATCTATCTATCTATCTATCTATCTATCTATCTATCTATCAGTGTGCACTAATTATTGACATTTGTAACAAAAATGAAATCCCGCCTTCTTCTCTCTCATTGGTCCACACTGATCTGCTTCGCTCGAAGATTGGCTGGTAATTTGACACGCTCGGCCCTGATTGGACAGAAACGTTATTTTCCACTCAAAACACGGGACCAAAATTGATCTAAAACACATCACAAAGTTTATACGCAACGCTTTATTCCAAATTTATCACAGAATCCTGCGTTTACACTGTACCTATATCGTAAAAATATGCTTTGTATATCCAGTTGGTTTTCCATAAACCAATCCGCAGTTAGGAGGTGGGGTTTGTTTGAATACGGACGATAAAAACAAGACAACGTCGGCGGCAGGGGTGCCAGATTCTTGGAAATTAAGTAAGCTTTTCAAACCATATGAGGTCAAAATTTGCTGTTTCTTTTTAATATGCTAAGCCGTGTTTGACTTATTAACTTCTTATTGTGCAGAATATATAACAGTTTGACGACATTAAATTAAAACAACCAAAAAAAGACCTCGTTGTCACTGTATGTTTGTCATCTTAATCTTCATTATTCATATTCTGATAATTATCTGATCAGACTCATAATTTTGTCAATATAATTTGTTAAAAATCTTTCAGAGTCATTCTGTGACATTCTTTGTTTGATTCTTTTTTTTTTACTTTTTTTGTACCTGTTTGCGTGCTTGCTTATAGGGTTGACTGGGCGTTTAGACAGATCTGGCAACCTGTCTTGACGAGGCTAACAGGAAGTTCATGACTGCATTGTTTGACTAAAGTTGTGTCTTATCTCCTGGGAGGGATGTTTACTGTCCTTCTGTGCTATAAAGCTCAAGCGATACTGTTATGGTGTTAATATTTGTTTACAGCACAGTTAAGGATTTAGAAACAATCAGTTTGAGGAGATCTTCAGTGTAAAGTAGGGTGTTTTTGAGAGCTAGCATGAGCGCTAATCCGACATGAGCCGCGTTTGTTTACAATGAATCAGCTGATTAGAGTTAGTTGGTCCATGCACCTACTTTAGGACATTTTTTCACAACTCTTCAGCTGAATGTGAAGAAGAAGAGGAGGAGAATTGAGGAGAAGATGCCGTGCACATGTGGCAACTGGAGGAGGTGGATCAGACCTCTGGTGGTGCTCCTCTACATCCTGCTCCTGCTGGTGGTCCTTCCTCTGTGCATATGGGAGCTGCAGAAATCAGAGGTCTGATTTATTATTAAAGGAAAACTCCTCCCTCAAACACAAACGTGTTTACACTCAAGTGTCAGACATGTGTTCAGTGATTATGGAGTTCATTTGTTGGTCTTGTACATTCATCGTCCTTGCAGAGATCTTCAGGGGAAAGTAGCTAGTGCAAGTCCACAGATGACGTCACAGACTGATATTCCTGGATATTGTTAGAATTGTCACCACCATGGAGAATTTCTGTAAATATGTAGTATGAAAAAATAATAGATTTCAGAATATGTAAAGAAAGATATTGTCTTAAGTCATGGCACTGCAATGCTGATGACTGTTGGGAACAATGGGGATTAGTGATGGGTTGGTGGGAACAACAGTGATCAGTAATTCTTGGGAACAGTGGTCATTAGTGATTGTTGGGAACAATGGGGATTAGTGATGGAACAATGGTGGTTAGTGATTGGACAGAGGGAACAATGGTGATTCGTAATTTGAAGGGGCAGTGGTGATTAGTGATTGGATAGTGGAAACAATAGTGATTGAACAATGGTGGTTAGTGATTGTTGGGTAACAATGGTGATTGGTGATTGGATAGTGTGAACAGTGGGGATTAGTGATAGCTCGGAACAATGGTGATTAGTTATTGGACAGTGGGAACAATGGTGATTAGTGTTTGCTGGGAACAATGGTGATTCGTACTTTGAGGGAACAGTGGTGATTGGACAGTGGGAACAATTGTGATTAGTGAATGATAGGGAACAGTATTCAATGATTGGACTTTGGGAGCAGAGGTGATCGGTGGCTGGAGGTTTATTTCTCACTCATCACTTTTTGAGAACACCAGTATAGAATAACGGACATACTGGTACAAATTTGGGACTTGACCTTCCCAGAATGATTCTTGGCTAGTTAATGATCTATGAAATGATGAATGCAGTGATGTTGATGATGGTATTAGCATGAAAGTTGAAGCTTTGGAGGCTGATCTGTTTAAGCAAAGTGTACAGCTGACAAAGTGAAAGAGCTGGACTAAATAAAGGATTAAAGCATTGCTGCAGTGCTCTTTTAGATGAAATGACCACTAAATCCCACTGCACCTCTATCATCAGGTAGAACAGCATTATGGGTAATGTCGAAAACCATTAATCAAGTCGAAAACAGACCAACAAAGACAGTTTGAAATTTCATAACAAAGAAACACCGCTGAAGATCACATACTGAGTATAAGCGTCAGGGATCTTTCTGTTAAAAACGGAATCTCTTGGTTGTTCTTGATGCTCTCTGATGGTCTGAACTGATATTGCTGTTTTTTTTTAACTCACAGGTTGGCACCCACAACAAAGCCTGGTTCATCGCAGGCATCTTTGTCTTCATGACAATCCCCATATCACTTTGGGGGATACTTCAGCATCTTGTGCACTACACCCAGCCTGAGCTGCAGAAACCCATAATCAGGTAAGTGTTGGGGTTAGACAGTCAGTATATATCAGTGCTTCATTATTAGTCACAGAAACCTAATTGGATGTTAAAAAATGTTTTATATTTTTCATACCCATTGATGTTTTTTTAATTGATTTTGTTTATCTGATATTTAATGGTGATTAGTGACTGGATAGCGGGATCAAAGGTGGGTGGGAATTTTTGTGACTGGATAGCGGGATCAGTGGTTATTAGTGACTGGATAGCGGGATCAGTGGTTATTAGTGACTGGATAGTGGGAACAGTGGTGATTAGTGACTGGATAGCGGGGTCAGTGGTGATTAGTGACTGGATAGCGGGATACATTCATTACATACATTTCTGGCATTTAGCAGACGCCCTTATCCAGAGCGACTTACATTTTCATCTCATTTAACATTTACATTTCATTTCATTTTATACAACTGAGCATTTTTGGGGTTAAGGGCCTTGCTCAGGGGCCCAGTAGTTGCAGCTTGGTGGACCTGGGATTCGAACACATAACCTTCCGATCAGTAGTCCAATGCCTTAACCACTAAGCTACCACATCCCCATCAGTGGATCAGTGGTTATTAGTGACTGGATAGCGGGATCAGTGGTGATTAGTGACTGGATAGCGGGATCAGTGGTTATTAGTGACTGTATAGTGGGAACAGTGGTGATTAGTTACTGGATAGCGGGATAGTGGTGATTAGAGACTGGATAGCGGGATCGGGGGTGATTAGTGATTGGATAGTGGGATCAGTGGTTATTAGTGATTGGATAGTGGGATCAGTGGTGATTAGTGACTGGATAGTGGGAACAATGGTGATTGGATAGTGGGGACAAGGTGACTAGTGATTGGATAGCGGGATCCGTAGTGATTAGTGACTGGATAGCGGATCAGTGGTTATTAGTGATTGGATAGCGGGATCAGTGGTGATTAGTGACTGAATAGCGGGATCAGTGGTTATTAGTGATTGGATAGTGGGATCAGTGGTGATTAGTGACTGAATAGCGGGATCAGTGGTTATTAGTGATTGGATAGTGGGATCAGTGGTGATTAGTGACTGGATAGTGGGAACAATGGTGATTGGATAGTGGGAACAATGGTGATTGGATAGTGGGGACAAGGTGACTAGTGATTGGATAGCGGGATCCGTAGTGATTAGTGACTGGATAGCGGGATCAGTGGTTATTAGTGACTGGATAGCGGGATCAGTGGTTATTAGTGACTGGATAGTGGGATCAGTGGTGATTAGTGACTGGATAGCGGGATCAGTGGTTATTAGTGATTGGATAGCGGGATCCGTGATGATTAGTGACTGGATAGTGGGGACAATGGTGATTTGTGATTAGTGTCATATCACTGCTTCATAACTTCATTATTAGTTAGAAAAACCTATTTGGATGTTAATTTGATATTTATTGATTCTGAATAAAGCATCCGACCTTATTTTTTAAATAATTTGTTGGCAAAACTAAATATTGTGATCAATCTGATATCGATATCCTGCCGTATCATCCATCTGATATGGTGACAAACGAACACTTAAATAAATAAATACGTGTCAACTGATGTTCATCATGAAAACAAATACAAACTGGATTATTCCATTATTTTGTTGACTGCTAACAGAATAAGCTCACATGCATGAGATTACACTGGATGAAAGGCTCATTTAATTAAATTCATTTCATTTAAATAAATCCACGTGATTGAATTGAGTAACATTAACATGATCTGACATGATTTGAGTGTGTATTTTTAAATCTCTGAACAAAATCAAACCCTGAGCTGAGAATCAAACCCACAGCGCTGGTGTTTTTGTATCAGACACATTACCACTGCTCTGTTCTACTATACATGCTTTAATCTCCTAAATGTAACACTGCAGTTCCACTGTATTTCCCATCAGCACCAACATCCAATGTACACCAATCAGGCATAACATTATGACCACCTGCCTAATATTGTGTTGGTCCCCCTTTTGCTGCCCAAACAGCCCTGACCCATTGAGGCATGGACTCCACTAGATCCCTGAAGATGTGCTGTTGTATCTGGCACCAAGATGTTAGCAGCAGATCCTTTAAGTCGTTTAAGGGCCCATGGGAGCCCCACCTCACAACTTACAGGACTTAAAGGATACCTAGAGGACATAAAGGATACTTTTGATAGATACTGACCACTGCAGACCGGGAACACCCCCACAATAGCTGTAGTTTTGGAGATGCTCTGATCCAGTGGTCTAGCCATCACAATTTGTCCCTTGTCAAACTCGCTCAAATCCTTACGCTTGTCCATTTTTCCTGCTTCTAACACATCAACTTTGAGGACAAAATGTTCACTTGCTGCCGAATATATCCCACCCACTAACAGGTGCCATGATGAGGAGATACTCAGTGTTGTTCACTTCACCTCTCACTGGTCATAATGTTAAGCCTGATCAGTGTACACCACACTGTAACTGCTTTACTTTAATTGATCATGCTCACTCTACATCATTCAATCTAGTCATTATAAACATGTTTAAATTAAGTTTAGTATAAGTGACGAAACCACGATTTTTTGCGAAACAACTTTTTTGACGTAAACAGTTTCTTAAATCTGACGTTCTTTTTTTCCCCCCAGTGTACTGAATAAAACTTCTGGATGTTTAGCATCATATTGATGGTATTCAAACACGGTTTGTTGAGAATTTAATATTTTCTCACTGACTCGCCATAAACAGCTTGGACTCATAACTTCACAATCCCTGTGTCTATGTGACTCCGAGTCCGTCTGTCCTGTGTGCCGTTGTTTTAAAGGCTACTCGCTCGATCCTGATGAGCGAATGTGCTTTGCAAGGATCCGAAATGAGTCACTGAGTCAAATCAGCAAATTAGTTGACTCAGTGTCTACCAAAACAAACACTAAACCATTCAAACGATTAAACATCTCCGTTCATGTTTCAGTGATCTGTTACTCCTTCACGTCTCTTCCTTCTGTTTCTTTTCAGGATATTATGGATGGTTCCGATATACAGCTTGGATAGCGTATGTATTATTTTGAAATCTTTGTCGATTCCTTGTCTTCACTTACCATGCTGTGTTTGAGCTTTTTTGGGTTTGTTTGCATGTGTCTTTCATCAGCTCAGTGATTAAGAGCCTTACATCGAGGTAGCACATGATTTCAACTAAAGATCGTCTGCAGTCCTACTTCCTGAAGTGTATTATTCCTCACTTTATGGTGCAAATTTCTCTCTCCGGCTCTAGTGGATTGCCCTGAAGTACCCAAGCATCGCCATCTACGTGGACACGTGCAGAGAGTGCTATGAAGCCTACGTCATTTACAACTTCATGATCTTCCTGTTGAACTACCTGGAGAAGCAGTACCCCAGCCTGGTGCAGATGCTGGAGGTGCAGGAGCAGCAGAAACACCTGCCGCCGCTCTGCTGCTGCCCGCCCTGGCCCATGGGAGAGTGAGTGATATCTTCATGTAGCTTCTGAAGAGCAGTTCTAAATAAAACAGTAAGATCTTTTAAATACAATGATCATCCCTATCAAAGGTTTACATCCCCTAAGGCACTTATCACGTTGCCTTCATGAGCATCAGTGAACGTTTGTAATAGTCGTGTACGAGTCACTCAGCCCTCCTCATTGTGAAATGAGGGATCTCTACATCATCGTAGAGACAAGTGGAATGGGGTCAAACATACAGAAAATGTTGGAAAAGCAGGGATTATGCAGGAGCGTGGAGAACACTGGATGGTTTAAAAACATCCAGGGTGTGATGATCTAGGAAAATGCAGAAAATCATTGACTTTGGGGTTGTAACAGTCACTTTGCTTCATCACATCAACCACCGTTGATTATTCACCTGCAACAGAACACTTTTTGTTAACTTATAATAATTAAAACACGACTCGTCATACCTTTGACCCATTTATAGTTCATTACAGTTGAGGCCATACGTTAGACACATTAAAGAATCTGAATAATGTTAAGAAAAAGAAGATGATTGATCATAAATATTGCACCCTGAAGTGTTTTATTTATAATCAGTTTTATTCTGTCCAGTCTAGGTAGTCGTGATGAGGTAGAGACTGAAGTGTGTGTGTGTGTGTGTGTGTGTGTGTGTGTGCAGGGTGATGCTGCTGAGATGTAAGCTGGGTGTTCTGCAGTACACTGTAGTGAGACCCGTTACCACAGTCATCGCATTGTGAGTCTCTCTCTCTCTCTCTCTCTCTCTCTCTCTCTCTCTCACCCCTCCGACTCTCTCTCTCTCTCTCTCTCTCTCTCTCTCTCTCTCTCTCTCTCTCTCTCTCTCACCCTCTCTCACCCTCTCTCACCCTCTAGTATTTTTGTTTTGTTTTGTCTGCAGGATCTGTCAGCTTTGTGGGGTTTATGATGAAGGCAACTTCAGCTCCAAAAATGCCTGGACGTATTTAGTGATCATGAACAATCTCTCCCAGCTCGTACGTACCACTTTTAGTCGGATCTGAATTTAACCTCACAACGACTACGTAAATCAGTACAGCAATAAATCTTTTTTAATGTGTTTATTTAGTATTAGAGACATTTATCTTTCTACTTTAAGATATAAGATATGTAAGATATTATAATTGTGTTCTCAGTCTATAAATCCAGAAATCAGAAATGCTTCTTGTTAAGGTTTATAGGAAATATTGATCAGATATTAGCAATCTGTCAATCAAATAGTGTGGTAATAATATCAAAAAGCACATCTTCACACTTCACAACTGGACAGTCTCTGTAGATGTAGGTGTAAAAAGAGAAAGTTTTGGAAATGAATTTGTCCTCTTTGCCTCTTTTCCTCACATTTGCATTTCTATATGATACCAAAAAAAAACCCTGGTCTCTTGTATAGTAGTGATCCAGTTTCAAACTTCTAGTACAAAGTGGCACAGATGTGAACGGTGTCTACTGCATCAGCTCCTTGTTCTTCCTCTAAAGTGCTGTTCAGCTCTGAAAGTCTGTTAGAAAACTAGGCTTGAGGTCTCAACAGTATCCAGGCTGGTTCTTTAAAGATCACAAGCTTGTACTTGCTAATAAAGTCATTTCTGTCACTTATATTACAACGTTCATTGTTTTTCCACAGTTTGCCATGTACTGCTTGGTGCTGTTCTACAAGACGTTAAGAGAAGAACTCGGCCCCATCAAACCTGTGGGCAAATTCCTGTGTGTCAAACTCGTCGTGTTTGTGTCCTTCTGGTAAGAAAAACTGATTACATCATAAATGTGTACCAGAAAATAAACATAAATATACACCGATCAGGCATAACATACTGAGCAGTGAGAGGTGAAGTTAATAACACTGATGATCTCCTCATCATGGCACCTGTTAGTGGGTGGGATATATTAGGCAGCAAGTGAAGATTTTGTCCTCAAAGGTGATGTGTTAGAAGCAGGAGAAATGGACAAGCATAAGGATTTGAGTGAGTCTGACAAAGGGCCAAATTGTGATGGCTAGATCACTGGATCAGAACATCTCCAAAACTGCAGCTCTTGTGGGGTGTTCCTGGTCTGCAGTGGTCAGTATCTATCAAAAGTGGTTCAAGGAAGGAACAGTGGTGAACCGGAGACAGGGTCATGGGTGGCCAAGGCTCATTGATGCACGTGGGGAGCAAACAGATGAGCTACTGTTGCTCAAAGGTGTCAAAATACACAGTGCATGATGGGTCAGGGCTATTTTGGCAGCAAAAAGATGACCACCACAATAGGTGGTCATAATGTTATGCCTGGTCGGTGTACATGTTTATTTTCTTAGATTTAAAGTTGTACTATCGAAAAAAAAAGAAGAAACCTTTAAAGTGAATTCAGAACTGTACACATGTACATGAAATAAAGTTAGATACACAATTCTCCCTCTCAAACTCCTCCCACTCTCTGTCTCCCTCTCAAACTCCTCCCACTCTCTGTCTCTGTCTCTCTCTCTCTCTCTAACCCCTCTGACTCCCTCTCTCTCTCTCTCTCTCTCTAACCCCTCCCACTCTTTCTCTCTCTCTCTCTCTCTCTCTCTCTCTCTCTCTCTCTCTAACCCCTCCATCTCTCTCTCTCTCTCTCTCTCCCCTCTCTCTCTCTCTCTCTCTCTCTCCTTTTCTCTCTCTACCCCTCCCACTCTTTCTCTCCTCTCTCTCTCTCTCTCTCTCTCTCTCTCTAACCCCTCCATCTCTCTCTCTCTCTCTCTCTCTCTCTCTCTCTCTCTCTTTTCTAACCCCTCCATCTCTCTCTCTCTCTCTCTCTCTCTCTCTCTCTCTCTCTCTCTCTAACCCCTCCCACTCTTTCTCTCTCCCCCCCTCTCTCTCTCTCTCTCTCTCTCTCTCTCTCTAACCCCTCCAACTATCTCTCTCTCTAACCCCTCCAACTCTCTCTCTCTCTAACCCCTCCAACTCTCTCTCTCTCTCTAACCCCCTCTCTCTCTCACCCCTCCATCTCTCTCTCTCTCTCTAACCCCTCCAACTCTCTCTCTCTCTCTAACCCCCCCCAACTCTCTCTCTCTAACCCCTCACCCCTCTCTCTCTCTAACCCCTCTGACTCTCTCACCCCTCCGACTCTCTCTCTCTCTCTAACCCCTCCAACTCTCTCTCTCTCTCTAACCCCTCCAACTCTCTCTGTAACCCCTCCGACTCTCTCTCTCTCTAACCCCTCCACTCTCTCTCTAACCCCTCCAACTCTCTCTTCCCTCCCTCTCTCTCTCTCTAACCCCTCCATCTCTCTCTCTCTCTCTCTCTAACCCCTCCAACCCCTCTCTCTCTCTAACCCCTCCAACTCTCTCTCTCTCTCTAACCCCTCCAACCCCTCTCTCTCTCTAACCCCTCAACTCTCTCTCTCTCTCTCTCCCTCTCTCTCTCTCTCTCTAACCCCCTCCAACTCTCTCTCTCTCTCTAACCCCTCCAACTCTCTCTCTCTCTCTAACCCCTCCAACTCTCTCTCTCTCTCTCTAACCCCTCCAACTCTCTCTCTCTCTCTAACCCCTCCAACTCTCTCTCTCTCTCTAACCCCTTCGACTCTCTCTCTCTCTAACCCCTTCGACTCTCTCTCTCTCTAACCCCTTCGACTCTCTCTCTCTCTAACCCCTCCGACTCTCTCTCTCTCTCTCTCACCCCTCCGACTCTCTCTCTCTCTAACCCCTCCGACTCTCTCTCTCTCTAACCCCTCCGACTCTCTCTCTCTCTAACCCCTCCGACTCTCTCTCTCTCTAACCCCTCCGACTCTCTCTCTCTCTAACCCCTCCGACTCTCTCTCTCTCTAACCCCTCCGACTCTCTCTCTCTCTAACCCCTCCGACTCTCTCTCTCTCTCTAACCCCTCCAACTCTCTCTCTCTCTCTAACCCCTCCGACTCTCTCTCTCTCTAACCCCTCCGACTCTCTCTCTCTCTAACCCCTCCGACTCTCTCTCTCTCTCTAACCCTCCAACTCTCTCTCTCTAACCCCTCCGACTCTCTCTCTCTCTAACCCTCCGACTCTCTCTCACCCCTCCGACTCTCTCTCTCTCTCTCTCTAACCCCTCCAACTCTCTCTCTCTCTCTCTCTAACCCTCCAACTCTCTCTCTCTCTAACCCCTCCAACTCTCTCTCTCTCTAACCCCTCCAACTCTCTCTCTCTCTCTAACCCCTCCAACTCTCTCTCTCTAACCCCTCCGACTCTCTCTCTCTCTAACCCCTCCGACTCTCTCTCTCTCACCCTCCAACTCTCTCTCTCTAACCCCTCCAACTCTCTCTCTCTAACCCCTCCGACTCTCTCTCTCTCTAACCCCTCCGACTCTCTCTCTCTCTCTCACCCTCCGACTCTCTCTCTCTCTCTAACCCCTCCGACTCTCTCTCTCTCTAACCCCTCCGACTCTCTCTCTCTCTAACCCCTCCGACTCTCTCTCTCTCTCTAACCCCTCCATCTCTCTCTCTCTCTAACCCCTCCGACTCTCTCTCTCTCTCTCTAACCCCTCCATCTCTCTCTCTCTCACCCCTCCATCTCTCTCTCTCTCTCTAACCCCTCCGACTCTCTCTCTCTCTCTCTCTAACCCCTCCATCTCTCTCTCTCTCTAACCCCTCCAACTCTCTCTGTAACCCCTCCGACTCTCTTTCTCTCTCTCACCCCTCCGACTCTCTCTCTCTCTCTCTCTCCAACCCCTCCATCTCTCTCTCTCTCTAACCCTCCGACTCTCTCTCTCTCTAACCCCTCCGACTCTCTCTCTCTCTAACCCCTCCGACTCTCTCTCTCTCTAACCCCTCCGACTCTCTCTCTCTCTCTAACCCCTCCGACTCTCTCTCTCTCTAACCCCTCCGACTCTCTCTCTCTCTAACCCCTCCGACTCTCTCTCTCTCTAACCCCTCCGACTCTCTCTCTCTCTAACCCCTCCGACTCTCTCTCTCTCTAACCCCTCCGACTCTCTCTCTCTCTAACCCCTCCGACTCTCTCTCTCTCTCTCTAACCCCTCCGACTCTCTCTCTCTCTAACCCCTCCGACTCTCTCTCTCTCTCTCTCTAACCCCTCCAACTCTCTCTCTCTAACCCCTCCGACTCTCTCTCTCTCTAACCCCTCCGACTCTCTCTCTCTCTCACCCCTCCGACTCTCTCTCTCTCTCTCTCTAACCCCTCCAACTCTCTCTCTCTCTCTAACCCTCCAACTCTCTCTCTCTCTAACCCCTCCGACTCTCTCTCTCTCTCTCACCCCTCCAACTCTCTCTCTCTAACCCCTCCAACTCTCTCTCTCTCTAACCCCTCCAACTCTCTCTCTCTAACCCCTCCGACTCTCTCTCTCTCTCTCTCTCTCTCTCTCTCTAACCCCTCCAACTCTCTCTCTCTCTCTAACCCCCCAACTCTCTCTCTCTCTAACCCCTCCAACTCTCTCTCTCTCTCTCTCTCTCTCTAACCCCCCCAACTCTCTCTCTCTCTCTCTAACCCCTCCAACTCTCTCTCTCTCTAACCCCTCCAACACTCTCTCTCTCTCTCTAACCCCTCCAACTCTCTCTCTCTAACCCCTCCAACTCTCTCTCTCTCTCTCTCTCTAACCCCTCCGACTCTCTCTCTCTCTCTCTCTCTAACCCCTCCAACTCTCTCTCTCTCTCTAACCCCTCCATCTCGCTCTCTCTAACCCCTCCAACACTCTCTCTCTCTCTAACCCCTCCAACACTCTCTCTTTCTCACCCCCCCAACTCTCCCTCTCTCTAACCCCTCCAACACTCTCTCTCTCTCTAACCCCCCCAACTCTCTCTCTCTAACCCCTCCAACACTCTCTCTCTCTCTCTAACCCCTCCAACTCTCTCTCTCTCTCTAACCCCTCCAACTCTCTCTCTCTCTAACCCCTCCGACTCTCTCTCTCTCTCTCTCTCTCTCTCTAACCCCTCCAACTCTCTCTCTCTCTCTAACCCCTCCAACTCTCTCTCTCTAACCCCTCCAACTCTCTCTCTCTAACCCCTCCAACTCTCTCTCTCTCTCTCTCTAACCCCTCCAACTCACTCTCTCTCTAACCCCTCCAACTCTCTCTCTCTCTCCCTCTCTAACCCCTCCAACTCTCTCTCTCTCTCTAACCCCTCAACTCTCTCTCTAACCCCTCCAAATCTCTCTTCAACTCTCTCTCTCTACCCCTCCAACTCTCTCTCTCTCTCTCTCTAACCCCTCCAACTCTCTCTCTCTCTCTCTCTAACCCCTCCAACTCTCTCTCTCTCTTTTTCTAACCCCTCCAACTCTTTGTCTCCCTCTCAAACCCCTACAAATCCTACATTGTTTCTTTGTGTAACTTTGTGTATTAACAAACGAATAACTCACACACACACAGGCAGGCGGTGCTGATTGCTTTGCTCGTGAAGGTTGGAGTGATTTCAGACTCTCACACCTGGGACTGGGACAGCGTGGAGGCCGTGGCCACCGGACTGCAGGTACTACACGAGTGTTTCCCTCTCAAATATCTGCCTTTTTATTCCATTTACTTAAATGCACCTGCTTGTGCTCTGGTTCTGTTCCAGGACTTTATCATCTGCGTGGAGATGTTTCTGGCAGCCATTGCTCATCACTACAGCTTTACCTACAAGCCGTACATTCAGGAAGCAGAAGAAGGCTCGTGCTTCGACTCCTTCCTGGCCATGTGGGACATGTCAGACATCAGGGCCCGACATCTCCGAGCAAGTGCGCAACGTCGGTGAGTCGCTCATCAGCTTCAGAAAGCGTCTTTTACCGCTGTGGAATTTTCCACACTCAAGTCGACGTAATTGAGTATTTGTGGATTATTGTTACTTTTTTTTGGAAGGAGACATTTATGTATCATTTATTTAGGTAGTTTCCATTGCCAGCACAGAAAGAGGTAAAGGAAGGAAAAATGATGGAAGAAGAAGGGAAAAAAAGGAAGAAAGGATGAGGAAGAAGAAAGGAAGGAAAGAATGATGGAATGAAGTAAGGAAAGATGGAATGAAAGGATGATGGAATGAAAGGATGGAAAGAATGATGGAATGAAGGAAGGAAAAAGAGAGTGAAGGAAGGAAGGATAGAATAAAAGGGAAAGAAGGAGGAAAGAATGATGCAAGGAAGGAAAGAATGATGGGAAAGAAGGAAGGAAAAAAAAAGTAAAGGAAGGATAGAATAAAGGAATGGGGGGGAAAGGAAAGGGAAAAAGGGAAAGGGAAAGGGAAGGAAAAAAAACAATAATTGAATTAAAGAATGTTGGAAGGAGGGAAGGAAGAAAAGAATGATGGAATGAAAGAATGAATTAAGGAAGGAAGTGATGGAATGAAGGAAGTAAAGAAAGACTGAGGGAATGAATGAAGGAGGGAAAGAATGATGGAAGGAATGAATGGTGGAATGAATTAAGGAAAGAATGATGAAATGAAGGAAGGAAGGATGAAAAGAATGATGGAATGAAGGAAGGAAGGAAATAAAGAATGATGGAATGAAGGAAGGAAGGAAAGGAAGAATGATTGAATGAAGGAAAGAATGATGGAATGAAGAAAAAAAGAATGGAATGAAAGATTGTTGGAAGGAGGGAAGGAATGAATGAAGGAAGGAAAAATGATGGAAGGAATGGTGGAATGAATTAAGAAAAGAATGATGGAAGGAAGTGATGGAATGAAGGATGAAAAGAATGATGGAATGAAGGAAATAAAGAATGACGGAATGAAGGAAGGAAGGAAAGCATGCTGGAAGGAAGGAAGGATGAAAAGAATGATGGAATGAAGGAAATAAAGAATGATTGAATGAAGGAAGGAAGGAAGAAAAGGATGATGGAATGAAGGAAGGAAGGAAGAAAAAGAATAATGGAATGATAGAAAGAATGAAGGAAAGAATGATGGAATGAAGAAAAAAAGAATGGAATGAAAGAATGTTGGAAGGAGGGAAGGGAGGAAAGAATGAAGGAAGGAATAAATGATGGAAGGAAGAAAGGAAAAAATGATGGAAGGAAGGACAGAAGCATGGAATGATGGAAGGAAGGAAGGAAGGAAGGAAGGAAGTGATGGAATGAAGGAAGGAAAGAATGATGGAAGGAAGGAAAAGTATGATGGAAGGAAGGAATGGTGGAATGAATTAAGGAAATAATGAAGGAAGGAAAGAATGCTGGAAGGAAGGAATGCTGGAAGGAAGGAAGGAATGGTGGAATGAAGGAAGGAAGGATGAAAAGAATGATGGAATGAAGGAAGGAAAGAAAGAATGATGGAAGGAAGGATGAAAAGAATGATGAATGAAGGAAGGAAAGAATGAATGCTGGAAGGAAGGAAGGATGAAAAGAATGATGAATGAAGGAAGGAAAGAATGAATGCTGGAAGGAAGGAAGGATGAAAAGAATGATGGAATGAAGGAAGGAAATAATGATGGAATGAAGGAAGGAAAGAAAGAATGATGGAATGAAGGAAGGAAGGAAAGAAAGAATGATGGAAGGAAGGAATGGTGGAATGAATTAAGGAAAGAAGGAAGAAAGGAAAGAATTCTGGAAGGAAGGAAGGAAGGAAAGAATGATGGAAGGAAATAAAGAATGATGGAATGAAGGAAGGAAAGAATGATGGAAGGAAGGAAGGAAGGAAAGAAAGAATGAAGGAAGGAAAGAAAGAATGATGGAAGGAAGGAAGGAAGGAAATAAAGAATGATGGAATGAAGGAAGGAAAGAATGATGGAAGGAAGGAAGGAAGGAAAGAATGAAGGAAGGAAAGAAAGAATGATGGAAGGAAGGAATGGTGGAATGACGGAAGGAAGGTTGAAAAGAATGATGGAATGAAGGAAGGAAAGAAAGAATGATGGAATGAAGGAAGGAAAGAAAGAATGATGGAAGGAAGGAATGGTGGAATGACAGAAGGAATGATGGAATGAAGGAAGGAATGGTGGAATGAATTAAGGAAAGAATGAATGAATGAAGGAAGGAAGGAAAGAGAATGCTGGAAGGAAGGAAGGAAGGAAAGAATGATGGAAGGAAGGAAATAAAGAATGATGGAATGAAGGAAGGAAAGAATGATGGAATGAAGGAAGGAAAGAATGATGGAATGAAGGAAGGAAAGAATGATGGAAGGAAGGAATGGTGGAATGAAGGAAGGAAGGATGAAAAGAATGATGGAATGAAGGAAGGAAAGAAAGAATGATGGAAGGAAGGAAGGAAAGAATGCTGGAAGGAAGGAAGGATGAAAAGAATGATGGAATGAAGGAAATAAAGAATGACGGAATGAAGGAAGGAAGGAAAGAATGGTGGAATGAAGGAAGGAAGGATGAAAAGAGAGAATGCTGGAAGGAAGGAAGGAAGGAAAGAATGCTGGAAGGAAGGAAGGAAGGAAAGAATGCTGGAAGGAAGGAAGGATGAAAAGAATAATGGAATGAAGGAAGGAAGGAAAGAATGATGGAATGAAGGAAGGAAGGAAGGAAGGAATGGTGGAATGAAGGATGGAAGGATGAAAAGAATGAAGGAATGATGGAAGGAAAAATGATTGAATGAAGGAAGGAAAGAAAGAAGGATGGAAGGAAGGAATGGTGGAATGAATTAAGGAAAGAATGAAGGAAGGAAGGAAAGAATGCTGGAAGGAATGAAGGAAGGAAGGAAAGAATGATGGAATGAAGGAAGGAAGGATGAAAAGAATGATGGAAGGAAGGATAAAAAGAATGATGGAAGGAAGGATAAAAAGAATGATGGAAGGAAGCATAAAAAGAATGATGGAATGAAGGAAGGAAAGAAAGAATGATCGAAGGAAGGAATGGTGGAATGAATTAAGGAAGGAATGAATTAAAGAATGAAGGAAGGAAGGAAAGAGAATGCTGGAAGGAAGGAAGGAAGGATGAAAAGAATGATGGAATGAAGGAAGGAAAGAAATAAAGAATGAAGGAAGGAAGGAAGGAAAGAATGATGGAAGGAAGGAATGGTGGAATGAAGGAAGGAAGGATGAAAAGAATGATGGAATGAAGGAAGGAAGGATGAAAAGAATGATGGAATGAAGGAAGGAAGGATGAAAAGAATGATGGAATGAAGGAAGGAAAGAATGATTGAATGAAGGAAGAAAAAGAATAATGGAATGATTGAATGAAGGAAGGAAAGAAAGAATGATGGAATGTAGGAATGAAAGCATGATGGAATGTAGGAAGGAAGAAAGAAAAAAATAATGGAATGAAAGCATGATGGAAGGAGGGAAGGAAGGAAATAAGGATGGAATGAAGGAAGGAAAGAATGACTGAATGAAAGAATGATGGGTGGAAGGAAGGAAGGAATGAATTAAGGAAAGAATGATGGAAGGAAGTAAGGGAGGAAGGAAAGGATGATAGAATGAAAGAAGGATGGAATGAAGGAAGGAAGGATGAAAAGAATGATGGAAGGAAGGATAAAAAGAATGATGGAAGGAAGGATAAAAAGAATGATGGAAGGAAGGATAAAAAGAATGATGGAAGGAAGGAAGGAAAGAAGAATGATCGAAGGAAGGATGATGGAATGAATGAAGGAAGGAAGAATAAAGAATGATGGAAGGAAGGAAAGAAAGAATGATGGAAGGAAGGAATGGATGGAATGAATTAAGAAAGAATGATGGAATGAAGGAAGGAAAGAAATAAGAATGTGGAAGGAAGGAAGAGGAAGGAAATGATGGAAAAAGGGGAAAGGGAAGAAAAGGATGGAATGAAGGAAGAAGGAGGAAAGAATGATGGAATGAAGGAAGGAAGGATGGAAGGAAGAATGATGGAATGAAGGAAGGAAGGATGAAAAGAATGATGGAATGAAGGAAGGAAAGAATGATTGAATGAAGGAAGAAAAAGAATAATGGAATGATGAATGAAGGAAGGAAAGAAAGAATGATGGAATGTAGGAATGAAAGCATGATGGAATGTAGGAAGGAAGAAAGAAAAAAATAATGGAATGAAAGCATGATGGAAGGAGGGAAGGAAGGAAATAAGGATGGAATGAAGGAAGGAAAGAATGACTGAATGAAAGAATGATGGGTGGAAGGAAGGAAGGAATGAATTAAGGAAAGAATGATGGAAGGAAGTAAGGGAGGAAGGAAAGGATGATAGAATGAAAGAAGGATGGAATGGAAGGAAGGAAGGATGAAGAATGATGGATGGAAGGAAGGATAAAAAGAATGATGGAATGGAAGGATAAGAAAGAGATGATGGAAGGAAGGAAAGAAAGAATGATGGAAGGAAATGATGATGGAAGGAAGGATAAAAAGAATGATGGAAGGAAGATGAATGATGGAATGGAAAGAATGAATGATGAAGGAAGGAATGGATGGAATGAATTAAGAAGAATGAAGGAAGGAAGGAAGGAAAGAAAGAATGATGGAAGGAAGGAAGGAATGGAAAGAATGATGGAATGAAGGAAGGAAAGAAATAAAGAATGATGGAATGAAGGAAGGGAGGAAGGAAAGAATGATGGATGGAGAAGGAAGGAAGGAAAGAATGATGGAAGGAAGGAATGGTGGAATGAAGGAAGGAAGGATGAAAAGAATGATAGAATGAAGGAAGGAAAGAATGATTGAATGAAAGGAAGAAAAAGAATAATGGAATGATAGAAGGAAGGAAAGAAAGAATGATGGAATGTAGGAATGAAAGCATGATGGAATGTAGGAAGGAAGAAAGAAAAAAATAATGGAATGAAAGCATGATGGAAGGAGGGAAGGAAGGAAATAAGGATGGAATGAAGGAAGGAAAGAATGACTGAATGAAAGAATGATGGGTGGAAGGAAGGAAGGAATGAATTAAGGAAAGAATGATGGAAGGAAGTAAGGGAGGAAGGAAAGGATGATAGAATGAAAGAAGGATGGAATGAAGGAAGGAAGGAATGACTGAATGAAAGAATGATGGATAGAAGGAAGGAATGAAAGAATGAATTACAGGATGGAATGAAGGAAGGAATGACAGAATGAAAGAATGATGGAAGGAAGGAATGAAAGAATGAATTACAGAAGGAAATGATGGAATGAAGGAAGGAATGACAGAATGAAAGAATGATGGAAGGAAGGAATGAAAGTGATGGAATGAAAGAATTAATTAAGGAAAGAATGATGCATTGAAAATGAATTACAGAAGGAAATGATGGAATGAAAGAATGAATTACAGAAGGAAATGATGGAATGAAAGAATGAATTATGGAAGGAAATGATGGAATGAAGGAAGGAATGAAATAATGATGGAAGGAAGGAATTAAAGAAGGGAGGAAGGAAAGAAAATGAATGAATGATGGTATGAAAATGAAGGAAGGAAAGAATGACGGAAATAATGATGGAATAAAGGAAAGAATGATGGAAGGAAGGAAGGAAGGAAGGAAGGAATTAAAGAATAAGGGAATGAAAGAAAGAAGTGTCCTGTAGTAAAATAAAAGCAGCAGCTGAAAGAGTAAACACAGACACTGTGAATGAAAGAAGAAATAAACAACATGAAGTTATTTAGCAGAGAATGATGTTATATTTATTCATGATACGGTCTGCTCGTGCTCCTGCAGGACGGACGGTTATGGGCCGACCCAGGAAGAGCTACTTCACCCGTGACGCGGAGCACGATGAACACAGAGGGCTGCTGTCCTCCGCCTCTCAGGACGCCGCTGTCTCAGAGGTTTCCTCCACTCCTCCGTCTCCATCAGGCCACTATCAGGGTCTGGGACATACCCGCCCCCCTCACTCGCGCTCGGCCCCCGCCGAACTCTGCTCCACCCCCTGGGTGGGGGACGTAGACGACGTGGACGACATCACGCCCACCGTGCTGTCCGGGGATCCCAAAACCCAGGCGCGCACACACTACGCTACGATCACTTAACACGCCGATCCCATTCTTCCCAGTAACTCATTGACTGGGAACAGCAGGTTAAAAGGGCACACTGGGGGGGACGGGTTAGTGAACCTGTTTCACCTCTGGTTTTTATTCATTTTTAAAATATCAAATAATTTTTTTTTTTCATTTATTTTGACTAAGCACATCATTTAAAAAAAAAAAAAAACGTCTGTATATTATGACATCTGAATGATTTTTTTTTTTTTTTTTTTTTTGTAAATTGCAAAACAATTAATAGACGCTGTTTAGCCGTTCCTTCCTCTGCAGAAAAGCATGTTTAATATCTTCTACAGTCACCGTGTGTCCTTGTGGCGGTAGTGTTATACAGTTAATCAGTTAACTGAAAAGTCCACACACACACACACACACACACACACACACACACAGTGCCAAAGTGCTGAAAGCCTGAGGAAAAAGCTGAAGTGTGCTAATGACGTTTATGAAGAAGTGCACAATATACCCCAAATGCATGAAGCTTTTTTTTCCCCAATTTAGCCTCTGAGCAAAAAATCATTGCATCATTTCCTGTCATTTAATATTAATGATTTATTTAAATTTTAAACGAACCTGAGCTGTTTGTACAGCTATAAAGTGAAAGGTATTTTAATGATTTTTTTTTTTTTTTTTTTTTTTTAAATCCCAGATTTAGCTGATTAGCCAAGCCATGTCTTTGGTACAATGACAACGTTCTTCTGGTCTTTCTCTGCTTGCTAGCAAGCATATAATCTCCGGATTAGCCCTCGAATCAGGCGACGCTATGATGTGGCAGAAAAATGTACAAAAGGATGTCACTAGAGCTAAAGATTTCATGGCTCCATTTCAATAATGAATCACTCTTTGTCTCAGGATATTATTTGGTATGAACGTGAGCCCCAGTCTCAGGCAGGAGGCGTGGCTTGTAGTTAAAGGCGGAGTTAAATGTCTGATTATTTGGATGTTATTAACACATGCGGATTTAATTAAACATAAAATATTTTGTTGTTTAACTGAACTTGTACAAATGTTATCGAATCAAGAATGGATTCTGAGGCAGGAGTGATGTTAGCTTTGTAGCGCTAGTGCAAAATAAAAAATGTAAGCATTTTGGACAGGAGACATGACTTGGCTGATGGATGATTTTTGGGGTGAAAATGTTTTAATGGAAAAAGCTTTAATGGAGAAAGGAAACGAAGTGGATGGACTTCTTTTTTTTTTTTTAAACAATAATATGAGAGATTATTTAATCTATATGTATTTATATGGACATCTGACCTTACATCCAAATTATATTCATGTGAGATCTTGAGGAGAAAGTGTCCAAACACTTTCGGACCGACGTTCTAGTCCTCTGTGACCGGGGTAACACGGATGTCCGTCACAGCTGTATAACATTTATAACATACCAATTATAGACCATTAAACATAACAGGACTATGGAAGAATTGTCAGTGTTCTTGTCTCTGTGTTTAATGATCCCGCTGGTATTGAAGGTTACAAAACATTCATAAATGCAAAAACACAACACTGAAAGGAAAGGGGTGGTCCTTTGAGTATATCAATTAACATAAGAAATAAACATGATTAAACATCACATTCAGCATGAGTAGATTTAACCTCTCAGACAGACACATGCTGTAACCAATCAGCAATCAGATGTTTAATAAGGACCGCCCCTTTCTGTTTCGAGTCCATAACGGGTCGACTGTTTTGCCGCCTACGTTATTGTCGTGTTTTTCGAACTTACAGGCCACCGTACATTAAAAATAAACAACTTTTAACATTCAAATCAAAGCACATGATAAATACAGTCTTAATGTCTTTAAAAAAAAAACCTAAAGAAGCAGTTTATATTTTTATTTAAAGCGATTTAAAGACTGTAATAGTTATGTAATTGTAACGTTCCTGGCATGCAACAAATGTGGCATGCTTCTTCATTTCTCACCTTTTTCAGGTTTTCCTGAACCCGAATTTAGCTCTGCCCCTTTCCCCTAAAATCCAACCATCCCAGGAGGCAGATTCATTAGACGGAGGGTTAGAATTTTGAATAAGGGGGAAAGGGAAATTTACACTGCCGTTCACCTCACATGGGTGATTGAGGGCTGTAAAAATGACACACCGCCCCTTTAAGAGATTCCCTTTTTCAGACTTCCAAGTAAATATCCACCTCTCTTTCCTGTATAAAGAAGTCCACAACTTTTCCCTTAATGTGCTGCAGTCTCTTCCTCCTCTCTGACTGCTGTTATAGAGATGCTACTCTTGTGGAACTGGACGCTCAGCCTGACCCAGTCACCTGCGTTCACCACCAGAGGGCGCTGCAGGACCACAGCCACCTGCTTCCAGTGCGAATCCGGCCTGAACGTGCTCACACACACGTCCGAGTCGAGGTAGATGTGGTACCAGAAAGGGATGGCTGTCACCCTGCCTGAGCCGTTCGCTCGAACCTGCAACAGGAACAGGAAGGCTTTATTCGGCAAAGGCAAAAACACTACATAACAGACTTGGGGCAGTGGTGGCTCAAGGGGATAAGGCTCTGGGTTGTTGATCGGAGGATCGGGGTTCAAGCCCCAGTACCACCAAGCTCCACTGTTGGGCAATTGAGCAAGGCCCTTAACCCTCTCTGCTCCAGGAGCGCTGTATCATAGCTGCCCCTGTGCTCTGACCCCAACTTCCTCAGCTGGGATATGCGAAGAAAAGAATTCCACTGTGCTGTAATGTACGTGTGGCGATAATAAAGGCTTCATGCCCTCATGCCCTCTACTTCTAACAGACACCTATATAAACACCACAGCCGCTCCTCATTATTTCCTGATGTTCGGTCCACACATTCATCTGATCCACTGTTAATTTATTCTCATGCCATTATTTTTTCCCCTTGTTTTTCCTCCCATGTAGTCGTTCCTATTCTATTTATCAGTTTTATTCGCATGCACAAGTGCCTATTTATTTCCTTCCTCCTCTCTCATTTTTTTCTTTTTCTTCCTTTCTCTTCAATTCTTTGAAGCAGCTTTAACAGCCTTAATAGTTTTATATATATATAAAATATGCACAAGATTCAAAATACTAGTCCTAACCCTGCACTGAAGCAGCAGTGTGTAGTTCTGGACATTCAAAGAAAATTGTTTTGACAAAATCAGCAAATATTTTAGTCATTTAACCAAACCTGATCAATTTATAATTGGTAGATTCTGCTGTTCATGCAAATCAGCATGTTTAAATCTGTATGGAAAATAGGCAGTGAGCTGAAAACCAGAGGCAGTGCAGCTTAGGGAAATCCAGAAAACAGGACCTGAAACTACACAGACACTGTGGATGTTAACACAGAGGGGCAGCTTGTGTACTTTTAATCATGTGAGAATGTCTAACATTTATAAACGCTGGCACATCTTAAGGAGAAATCACATTCCCACATTCCTCTTTGTCTACAATGGCGGAAAAAAAAAAAAAGAAGTTTTACCCGGACGTCTCTGCTGGTGTAGTTGTTGTTGGTGTTCATGAGGTCGAGGACGAACATCTCGGCCGGCTCGCTGAGATGTGTGCACTCCAGCGTGGATAAGTCCAAAAACACATGAACAGGCACCTGGGAAGTCAGAATTAACATCGAATTAATGCTATTGTGAAGCCTGGGTTGCTATTGTGAAGGGTTGAAGGTATGAAGGGAAGCTTACAGTGAACTGATTGATGAAGGGGGCGATGTTGAAGCCCAAAGTGGGTTCTGTTCCCTGCACGGCGCTCTCCTGCAGGAGCGTGTCCGATTCCACCAGCATGCCGTGGAGCACGATGCGTTCGGGGAAAATGCGCCCGCCATCCTCCAGGAGACACCTTTTATAATAACAATAGTAATGATAATAATGAAAAGTCAAATGAAATCAGCAAGCCAAATCCGATTGGATGAATCTGATTCATTTTCAGCTACACAAGATCCTTATTCTGATCTATCAGCTATGCTTTTATCTGGTTTTACATTATATTGCCAAAAGTTTTAGGACGTCTGCCTTTACATGCACATGAATGTAATATGGAGTTGTCCCGCCCTTTGCAGCTATAACAGCTTCAACTCCTCTGAGAAGGCTTTCCACAAGGTTTAGGAGTGTGTTTATGGGAATTTTTGACCATTCCTCTAGAAGCGCATTTGTGAGGTCAGGCACTGATGTTGGACGAGAAGGCCTGGCTCGCAGTCTCTGCTCTAATTCATCCCAAAGGTGTTCTATGGGGTTGAGGTCAGGACTCTGTGCAGGCCAGTCAAGTTCCTCCACACCAAACTCTCTCATCCATGTCTTTATGGGCCTTGCTTTTGCACTGGTGTGCAGTCATGTTGGAACAGGAAGGGGTCATCCCCAAAACTGTTCCCACAAAGCTGGGAGCATGAAATTGTCCAAAATGTCTTGGTATGGTGAAGCATTAAGAGTTCCTTTCACTGGAACTAAGGGGCTGAGCCCAACCCCTGAATTCAATGATTTGTAGGGGTGTCCTAAAACTTTTGGCAATATAGCGTATCTAATAAGTTTTATCTTATTATGGCCAAACATGAGCATGTTCTTGTACTTTATTTTTCAATTCAATTTATTTGTATAGTGCTTTTAATAATGGACATTGTCTCAAAGCAACTTTACAGTAGTATAGAAAAAAGTTAAGTTACTATTTATCCCAACTTTACCAATGCAAGAGAGTAGTTATCCATTTGTGTTTTATTGATCCAAATTGTGACGTTTCTGACTTTTTCTGAGTGCTACCTGGCCAGAGCATGACTGTGCAGACATGAATTATCTGAGAGTTAACTAACCAAGACCTGGGTTCCTAGACGCGAGTTGGTTACTTTAGTAAGATATGATAATGGAATGAGTTTTCCGGATTTTACCTGCCCGCAAAATGGCTTTTCTGAGTTTTACACAGTCAAGATATGAGTTTTCTGGGTTTTCCCCAGCTAAGACCTGAGATTTCTGGATTTTACCTAGCTACTGCATGGTCTTTCTGGGTTTTACCCTCATAAGATATGGCTTTTCTGTGTTTTATACCATCATGACCTGGCTTTTCTGAGTTTTACACCACCAAGACATGACTTTCCTGGGTTTTACACCACCAAGACAGCATTTCTGGGTTATTTGTTGATTATTTTGCTCATTTTATATTTCTTACATAACCTAGCCCCAGCAGAGAGTCTGATTCCAGAGGTTTTTCTGCTGTTTGTATCCAAGACATCACGGATAAGGCTTTTACCTAGCTAAGGTGGCCTTCTCCATGACGTTTTGTCTGAGTAGGCCGCAGATCTCTATGCAGTCCAGCACAATAGCGCTCCACAGCTTTTCAGAGTCGGGCCTCTGTAGCATGGCCGAGTCGTCCTCCACATGGCCGAGCCAAAACTCCAGCGCGTCCTCATGCACTCCGTTTTCCCGAGCCAGGAGCTGCAGGAGAGCCTGGTGCTGTTGCTTCTCCACTGAGCTGTAGGCTCGCACCGGCCCTAAACCTGCCGCCATCAGCGAGATCACGGAGAAACCTTCCGACACGTCCAGCACGTATAGCGGCCCTGATGAGGAGCAAGGTTCTTGTTTGACCTCTGAACCACGTGACTCAAAGAAGGACAAAAGCTTGGCCATTGCTTTCCGGAAGCATTCGTGATAATTGGAGTTGTTGAGAAGAGCGATTTCTGAACACTCCAGGGTAAAGGATGGAGCTGGAAAGTCCTGGTGCGTCTGGAGGCCAGCCAGAGCGTTGCAGAGCTCCAGTTCAGGGTTTGAAGAAGAAGCTTCAGCAGAGGCAGCTTTATCCATGCTGCTGATGCACAGCGTTTGGTTGCTGCTCATTACTCCGGCACAGGTCACTCTCAGGTAAGCTTCTCTGCAGGAAGCTTCCACCAGCAGTTCATCACCTCGCTTCACACTGCAGTCTGGAGGCAAGATCAGAACAGAAGAGCGTTATATTCTCCAATCTGATTGGTCAGAAGCTGCAAGTCAAATCACAGGTCTATATAAATTCATCTGTTTCTATAGTAACAGCTCATTCACAGGAACTTGTATGGCTTTTAATCACTTAAAAAGAGTAGATTAGATTTCTAATCAAAACTGAGATTTGTAATTAAAAAGTCAGCTTTGCATTCTTAGCATGCACAACTCCTTTTTTCTTTTCTTTTAAACTGATACTGCTCCATTTCCATGCTTCTTTCAAAGCAGTCTTACGAGACGAGACTGGGTAGATGGCCTGCTCCCAGCACGTGTCCTCGTCCGGGCCGGTAGAGATGCTGTTCTCTTGGTCCAGGTGTAGCTCAAACCACACGGCCAGAGCGTCGACGTCGCCGTCCTGGATCACGTGCGCATGCAGCTGAGCCGCTTCCCTCAGACTCAGACCCTCCAGCTCCTGCAGCACATGTGATTATAGTTCATGTAAAGTGCTCACAATCATTCTCAGAGCCTCTGTGGGTGTTTTAATAGTGTCACACTGGTGTAAGTAAGTAATTACAGATGTACCTGAGTAAGTACATAAGTGAGCATGTATTTATGCAGTTAAGCATGTACTTAAGTACATACATCAGCAAGTATGTGAGTAAGAATGTTTCAAGGTAAGCACATAAGTACATACATATGTAAAATAAGTATGCAAGCACATAAATATGTGACAGTAAACATACATACTCCAGTAAAAACAGTACAGATGTATATGAGTAAGTACATAAGTATGTAACAGAAACATACTTATGTACTTAGAGACAGACAGACAGATAGACAGAGAGAGAGAGAGAGACAGAGACAGACAGAAAGGGAGGGAGAGAGACGGAAAGAGAGAGATAGAAACGGAGGGAGGGAAAGAGAGAGAGAAACAGAGAGAGACATACAGAGAGAAAGAGAGAGAGATACAGAGAGTGAGAGTGTGTGTGAGAGAGAGAGAGACAGCCAGAGAGAGAAAGAGAGATGTTGGCTCTGAGATTTCTTCCTGCAGCACTGGGTGTCCGTGGTGTATCTGGGTACCTGGGGGTTGTTGAAGTCTATGTGCATCGCTCTACAGGGCTCTGTGAGGGCGGTGAAGCCTCCCGGCAGACGGCTCAGCCTCTCGGTGGTGTACGGCTCGGACGACTCGTCCGCGTACCCCGAACACCTCACGGGACTTCGGATGTGTCCTGCTGCGGCCAGGTCCAGTCCCCCTACTGTACTCACACACAGACTGCACCAACACACACACAATCAGCCCAATAATTCAAATATCAGTACGTCTATATACATACATGACCCTTGACCTCTCACCTGTGGTGTCTGCGGATCTCGTGGCACTCCACGGCCATGTAGTATACTGTGGCGCTGGCGGGTATGACTCGACCCGTTTGGGGCGGACTGGACAGTGGGACATTTTCAGAGGTCTTTCAGGAAGTGACACATAGCAACAGTTACGTTATATCTCATATAATAATAAGGATATGATTCATCATCAATAAATCGCTTATAAGCAAAAGTATAATGTTTTATGATGTACAGACATGTCTTCATAGACCTTAGAAATATGTTTTTTGTAGAAAGTAGAAAGACTAATCTATCCTACTGGATGTGTAACACCTAAAGTGGATCAGCTTACAGGTGGTGGAAGGAGCAGATGCTTCCAGGCGTGTATCAAACTCTCGACGATTCCCTCCCCGAGCAGGCCAGCGTCCACCGTTTCTGTGACAACCAAAGACACCCTGATGAAAAAAATTCACAGAATTACACAAAACATCTGAAATCAGATTCATAAGACTCGGCCGTTTTCAAATTTTATTGGTTATGCAAAATCATACACAGTATAAAAGGCAGTGAAATGCTTTATTATTATATATTTTTTGTGTTCGCCTCATAAAAATCTTAAAAATTATTTTTTTTACTGTTATTTTTCCTGTCATAGAAATATATATCTTTTTATCTTTTCTGTCCCATCATAAAAATTGATAAAAATTTAAATGTATTTTTTAATGTCACCATCAAAAAATACGATTTTTTTACGTCCCTGTCATAAAAGTAACAATTTCTGATTTTATTACTCATCATAAAATAATCTTTTTTTGCTGTTCCCATCATAAAAATAATAATTTTTGATTTTTTTTTTTACTGCCCTACCATACAAATAAAACTTTATTATTTTTTTTTTTACTGTTCACATTATTTAAAAAAATAAAACTAAATTTAAAAAAATAAAATAAATATATATACATTATGTTATATTAGTTTATACGTTATATTACATTATATTGTTAGTTAGTTCATGTATTGCTCCTTCAGTCACTCCAGCATGTGTGTAACTCACCTTTTGGGAATGTCCCTCGGGATCTCCATGTCCAGCGATTTCTTGTGTAGGATCTTGATGCTATCGGCCATGCCATTGGCCGAGACCACCTCGCACGCCAGCTCGTACATCGTCTTAGAAAGCTCGCAGGCATAGACATCACTCGCACCTGCTTTCTTCGCGCACATCCTGAAAAACACACAGCGCACGTTTTTTTCCGAGGTTTCCATGACGCGTGAGCACGTGTGGCTGAAAAGCTTACTCCCAAAAACTTCCTAGTTACTATGGAAACGAGATTGTGTGGCTTGTAAGTTTTGGCAGAGAGGTGATTATTAAAAGGGTTTTTCATTTTAAACGATCTGGCACATGTATTGCTGAGCTGTAACCATGACAACAGTAGTTTAAAGGTAAATCGTAGTCGTCATAACACGTGGATCGTTTATTTCACATTTTATGCTTGCTAGCTGTTTTTAAAAATGGTTGCCATAGTAACATACCAAGACGGTTCATTTTATCAGTTAAAAGTAGAACAAAACTTGTTGCAGTTGTTTTTATGATTGTAACAGCAATCATAAAACATGATGAATGATTATTTTCTGTCTAACAGCAGGAAGTCAAGGTGAAGTATTGACGTATGACACACCGACAGGAAGTGCTGTGAATCCAGCTGAGTACAGCTCTTACCCGAGGATCCCCGTGCCTGTTCCGATGTCCAGAACGGTTCTGCAGCCGTCCTGCACCGCCCTCTGTATAGCCAGCTGGTACTTTCGGTTACGGCCATTGTCGTTAAGCATCAGGAAATGCCAGCGCTCCACCAGCCAGTTAGCCACCCTGTAGAAGTTCTCCTTAGCTTCCGGGAAATCTGGCTTCAGTTTCAGGGCTTTGTAGAAATGTGCTGCAGCCTCGTCCCTGAATCCCATCCTGGGTGAGATACACAAAGCAAACGTTAATGTACTGTTCGGTGGCTGCAGAAAGGAGCTACTGGATAACCAAACACTACGCTACCTGAAAAGATGCTCGCCCATGCTGTTGACGATCACCTCGTCTTTAGGGAACAACTCCAGCGCTTGCTCGTAGCAGTCGAAGAGCTCCTGAATGCGGCCCACTCCGTCCAGCTCGTCAGCCCACTTCAGAAGCGTGAACCTGAAGGAATCCTGTTTGGGTTTGAAAGGTAAAGGAGACAACCATGAGGCTAATAACGGAAAGCCAATAGTATTTAATTCAATTCAATTTTATTTGTATAGCCCTTTTAACAATGCACTTGAAAGAAAAACACGTGTACCCATGCCATACGCTGGCGCTTTAACCTTAAAGGATTATGAAGCATGCTTTTATATATACATATATATCTAACGTGTAATAACCCATATAAATCAACCTACACAATGTCTTCTCTTACATTTCTGGCATTTCGAAGACGCTCTTAATCCAGAGCGATTTACAATTTATCTCATTTTATACAACTGAGCAATTATGGATGGAATTAATGAGGATATGAAGCTAGTGGGTGCAAGTGTTGAGGATGCAGAAGATAGGGATAGGTGGAGAGAGATGATTCGCTGTGGAGACCCCTGAAGGGAAAAGCCGAAAGAAGAAGATACAACCGAGCAATTGAGGGTTAAGGGCCTTGCTCAGGGGCCCAGCAGTGGCATTTTGTTGGAGCTGGGATTCAAACTCACAACCTTCTGATCATTAGTCCAACACCTTAACCTCTAATAAAGCAACACGATATTACTGTAGACTTATCCGATCTATTTAACAGTTTGATTACAAAAAGATCCTCTGCTTTAATTCGTTTACAGTCAGGAAGAGTGTACCTAGAATCCCGGGTTTTATAAACCGCCACCTATGTGTGAATAAATGTGTGTGATGAACTGGCATCACACACACAGTGTATTCACACAGTATTCCTGGGGAAACACCCCGGATTCCACGGGATACATAAAGCGCTTCCTGAAACCTAATGATGCTGTGTGACTTTGGGAAACCACCCAGAAATCTTCTGATATGATTATCTACACATTTGAGATAAATCAAATGGTAAAAAAAAAAAAATAGATCAGATCATTCATTCATTGTCTTCCGCGTATCCGATCTATCCTCAGGAGCCTGTGGCGTCTCTCAGGCGTCATTGGGCATCAAGGCAGGATACACCCTAGACAGAGTGCCAACCCATCGCAGGGCACACACACACACTCTCATTCACTCACGCAATCACACTACGGACAATTTAGAGACGCCAATCAACCTACAATGAATGTCTTTGGACCGGGGGAGAAAACTGGAGTACCCGGAGGAAACCCCCGAGGCATGGGGAGAACATGCAAACTCCACACACACATGGCGGAAGCAGGAATCGAACCCCCAACCCTGGAGGTGTGAGGCAAACGTGCTTGGTCAGGTCATGCTGGGTTTTATTTATCTTTCCCAACAGGAGTGAAACTATCTTACCCTTGCCAGATCTTTCAGAGTTGGAGCGAGGTTGAGGGCCAGGAGGAAGTGGACGAACGCGGTGCCGTAATCCTGCTGAAGGAGACATTGCTGTGCGCTTTGGAGAGAGCTTGAGAGCAGCTCGTTTCTAGCCGGATCTTCTCTCGGAGCTCTGCTGCGGCGCCTGTTCCTCTTCGCCTTCACTGCCGCACTGCTGCTGTTAGGCATCTCGGACTAACAGAGATGGGTCACGATTTACGAATTAAACCAGCGGATTTGTTAAATCACATAACCAAGTGTCCATATGAAACTATTCCGGTCAGGAAAACTGCACGTTAAGACAAACAAAGAAGAAAAATCTTCCTCTTGCCATTGCTAGTTAATTAACATGCATGCAATTAACAGCAGCGATAAACTGAACATACGAAAGCTGTGTTGAATATTCCTTAAAATGCAACACAAAACCCAATCATTTCTCAACTAAAGATCATTTTCACTACCATTAAAAAAACATGTTAACATTTCCCACGCATGTTGTGTAGAACTGACTGTCCGTCACGTAAATATTCACGGCTGGAAACGAACTCCACTGTTCTGCTTGAGAGGCTTGATATGCTAGGCTTAGCTAAACACGTTTACAATGCCGCCATCTTGAAAAGGTCAACTGTAAAATTTCCGTGCGGGTTGACTTGAATTGTATTGTGAGGACCAGATAAGATTTTCTATAAAAATGGCTACAACGGATGTATGAATCTTCAACACATTTTTAGAAGAGAACAATAAGTCCCTTTCAAGCATGAATCTCAATATAAAATACAATGTATGCATGTTTTTATTTATGTATGTATATATGTATGTGTGTATGTATGTATGTACTTATTGATTTTAATAGGGAATTAAAAACAGGGATTAAAGCAGGTGGCTAAATAAGTTGTTTTTAGACCAGTTGGGCCTCAGCTCTTAGCTAATGTTTATATATGAAAGTTTTAGGAAGTTAAAGGGAATTAATCAATGGCAGGATGGTGTGATGACGCGAGAGTTACTGCATCATTATTAATGACAGCAGAAGTGTTTAAGTATTTAACATGCTTAAATCACAGCTCATGTTTTTAATGAGTTCATTAAAATTAATTTAGACTGATTTTCAAAGCAGGGGGGCACGGTGGCTTGGTGGTTAGCACGTTTGCCTCACACCTCCAAGGCTGGAGGTTCAATTCCCACCTCCGCCATGTGTGTGTGGAGTTTGCATGTTCTCCCCGTGCCTCAGGGGTTTCCTCCGGGTACTCCAGTTTCCTCCCCCGGTCCAAAGACATGCATTGTAGGTTGATTGGCATCTCTAAATAGTCTGTAGTGAGTGAATGAGTGTGTGTGTGTGCCCTGCGATGGGTTGGCACTCCGTCCAGGGTGTATCCTGCCTTGATGCCCAATGACGCCTGAGGTAGGCACAGGCTCCCCGTGACCCAAGGGTAGATCGGATAAGCGGTAGACAATGAATGAATGAATGATTTTCAAAGCTATTTGCATAGAAAATTAATCAACACCTTCTGACCAATCGTGATTGAGAATTCAACTGCGCAGTCGCAGAAAATATTGTCAGAGCAAATATTTAAATTTTACATTCAAGGTTTTTTCAATTTCAAGCTTGAATGTCAACCAGAATGTCATAGTTACATCTTTGTATTTTTTTTTTTACACGAGAGGAAAAAAAGGCAAAAAAAAAAAAAAAAAAAGCACAGGGAAAGATGGGAAGATTTGTTATTTGTTATATCAAAATTAATTTCTTGTCATTGTATCATCGTTTTGTTTTTTTTAATCAATTTCATTCCTTTCCAATATGGCGGACGAAAGAACTTGTTGCCATAGCTCTGCGCCTGCCCGTCCCCTCCAACGTCGACAGCGAGCGTGACGTCATCACGTCACGCACGCACGCACGCTCCTCCTTCCCCTCTCTCCTCGCCACTCTAAACGAAAAGAAAGTCCGCGCTTGCAGTGGGAGGATCTTTGATCTATCTGTTCATTCTGTCATTGCAAATGTTTGGGCGACGTGGACCTTCAACTTGACACCTTAACTGTTTATTTCTTCTAGAAAAGTGGCTCGTTTTATGTAGGCTATAAAGCGAGTAATCTACAATCTACAAGGACGCGGGTTAGTTTTTGTGGAGAAACACTTTATTTAACTTATTATTTAAGGAAAAGTCTCGACTGAGTTCATCCAGAAATAGCCAGTGGACATTCGGGAAAACTGGACTTTAAGTGGACTCACAAGAAAGCGAATGTAGCGTTACACATCCGGATTTTTGTTGTTGTTGTTGTTGTTATTTTTGTAGCCGGTCAACTTTGTTTATAGACGCATCCAAGTAAATAATCATTTATTAATAAGGAGAAGAGATAAAAGAAATGGGTTTGCACCCGTTGGAGTTCAGTGAGTGTTACCTGGACAGTCCTGTTTTCAGGGACAAAATTAAAGCCCATGAAGCAGAGCTGGACAGAACCAACAGGTTTATTAAAGAGCTTTATAAAGACGGGAAAAGTCTCATCAACGCCACAAAACGTAAGTGTGAACACTTTTATTTCACCATGCTTTCTTCATTTCCATAATATACTTAATTATTAATATCGGAAATAAACACCAGAGACGCTTTGTCCTGATCACAATGGATCCTTCTAGATAGCTTTCACAAGCGAAATGTCTTGAATGTTAAGGTTTATTTAAAAATTTCTTTCCAAAACAACTTGCTTTCAATCTTCTCTCGTGGATGGTCTCACCTAAAGGGATAACCTGGGTAGGGTTGCCATGTCTGAGAAAAGTCAATAACGTGTTTAAAGCTTGAAAGGTCTTCGGTTGACTTTTTATTCTTTCTGATTTCAAGACAGCACAAGTCTTGTTTTTTCTTTCTTTCATGATTCGTTTCTTTCTTTCATGATTCGTTTCTTTCTTTCTTGGATGGTTTTTAATTTAATCAGGACCTTGACGTATGAGGATATTAAGAATATTAGCTGGTGTGGACGTAGTGTTTCCGTCGTACACCTCCAGAGTCCTGGGTACCATCTGAGCACTGGTCACTTCATAGACTTTACTTTTTCTAGATTTTTTCTTCGGGGTCAGATCTCGCTGTATGTTTATAAGGTCTAGGTTTTTTTTGTTTTTCTGTAGCTCTATCGTCACAGACTCTACAGTGATCCTGAACGGATACCAGTTAGTTCCCAGTAAGGGAGTGGGATGTTTCCATGGTAACAACTTGGAGATGCTTTAGCAAAGAGTGAGAGCAAAATCTACAGAAATAGGATACAGATTTGTCATAGACTTTCAGACTTTTCATCACCTAATAATCACTCTATAATCCCTCTTCTACATTTGAAAAAATATATATATATGTTACAGATGAAACAGTTTTGGAGATCATATCCCACGCTCAGTCTGCACGTACACGTTCGCTTTATTTGCCATAACCTATAACCAACAATTACAGAAAGTGATTCAGATTATTTCTTCTTATTATTTATTTATTATTATTTAGGGGGCATTGGCTGCTCAGTGGTAGGTTTCTCACCTATCATGCGGAAGGCCCGGGTTCGATTCCCAGCCAATGCCTCAACCCCAGCCACTGGATGCAGTGCCCAAGCCCGGAAAAATGGGAGGGTTGCGTCAGGAAGGGCATCCGGCGTAAAACATTTGCCAAGTTGTTGTGCGGACCAGTTGGTCCGCTGTGGCGACCCCGAACAGGGAGCAGCCGAAAGCATTCATTCATTCATTTATTTATTGTTATCTATACATTCTCTCCATACTATGACTTAAAATTCCACCAACCTGGCAACCCTGTGTAATCCTCGAATGCTGTACAAGTCGTACCTAAAAACTGCTGTAATAATCCTGCCCAGTTTTTATCCCACACCTCTTATTCTCAGCACTTTTCCCTGTAGTGTCACTCAGAATAGAACAGCTTTCCGTCTGATTCCTCATAAAGTCTCGGGGAGTTTTCCCTTGCCACTTGCCAGTTTTCTGTATGCAAGCGCTATCTATAAATGTTATAGCACAATATACTGTTTATATTCCTTCATAGCTGTTTATAGATCATATGTGCACAGTTAAGGTCCAGGCTTTAAGGTATGGTTTAACAAGAAAGAGCCCTAAACGTATTGTTGTTGCACTGGGTAGTGTACAGGCCATGCAGCATTATGATTATAGGGAATATTTGGGATTTTAGCCAAACATAAGCATGAAAGATGTAAATGTGGAATTTTCTAAACTGATATTTAACTCTAGTTTTTTTCTAAAAAGGAATAGTAGAAAAACAGCAACAACAAAAAAAAAGCTTTGTGAGGTATAATGAGATATCAAGCAGCAAGAACTTTATTCACTGTCTGAGGAAAAAAAGCCTGAGCTGGTTTCTGGGGACCAGTCGGAATTTTTACGCAATTCCCACTACGTGGATGAAAGAAAATTGTCGTCTTCTGTCTCGGATCAAGTTGCAGCTACTGCTAAGCATTTTGTCTCAGTTTCCAGCAATTGGTTTCAGTTGCTAAACAGACAACAATAAATAAGAGATCTGTCAAATTCACGGAAATATTCAACTTGGAATGCTCATGAGTAACAAGGTGATGTATTCCAAATGTATGAGATTCAGCCACATCCTGTGTCGCAAACAGACACGCCCAGCAGAAGGCCAGGCAGCTGAGCGAGATATTCAGTGTAAGTCGATTGATTTTCAGAATCAGACAAATCCCAATCACAGTACTCCCCGCTAAGCAAGTGTACTAACTTTAAACAAACCAGTTTATTCCTCAGTGTCCTGCAGGGATCATATGTGGAATATCTAAAAAGGAAGTAATTAAAAATTAAAGTTTTGTTGTTCCACCAAGTCCCAAATGCCTTCTTGTGGAGTACACTAGGGAGTGTACAAGCCGTTAATGTACCGTAGTGGACTTTTATGGGGAATTGATCATGAGTGTTTGGTAACATTCCCAGTTCTTTCACATTTTTAACCATATGAACTGTAGTCTAGATAAAAATTGACTGTTTCTGGTCCAAAATTTTTAGAATCCCAAACCCCAGTCAATACCTGCTTGGCTCAGTCTGATATCAGTCTAGAGTTTAGGGTTCCTGTTTTATGTGATCTTTGTTCCTGTTGTGATCCTTGGCTCTGCAGTGGAGCCGTTCCTTATCCAGGGGATGATGTAAGATCGATCTGAAATATCATTCTTCAGCAGGGCCGGGTGATATGATGACATAAAAGCAATATCATGATCTCTAGATGAGATCCGAGAACATTTTTACTTCTATAAATGCAACCTGATTGAATATTATGTCGTTTGTTAATATTTTTTTTAATTGAGATTTATTTATTTCTTGACAAATTTCTCTTTTGTTTTTTTTTTAAAGAAATAAATAAAAACTATATTGTATTTATTTTTATAGATTGTAAAACCAATTATTTTTCATTTATTCATTTTTTTTTATAAATAAAATAAACTATATTTTTAAGTTCATATTTGATGGTTGTTTGTAAGCAAGCCAACTTTTTTTTTTTTTTTTTTTCCTTTTCTTTCTTATTTTATTTATTTTTTTATCTTTTCTGTGTTAAAATCAAAAAAAAAAGTTTGTACTTATTAAAACAAACCGAACCGTTTAAAAACATTTAGCTTGTTTCAAATTTTTCTGAAAGATTGTAGGTTATGGTATATTTTTATATAATTATTTATTAGTTAAAAAAAATTGAAACTATAGAATTACATATTCCGATTGTACGCCGATGAGATGATAAAATATTACATTTTTTTTTTTTTTAGTGTTAAAGCATTTGTTTTTGTACAGGTTAAACAAATAATAAAATGTTTTACATGATTTTTTTTTTAAAAAAGAAAGTTTTTTTAAGCAAGGAAATATTGTGAATTTAATTCTGATATAAAATATTTATCCTATTGTTCACTCCTTTGGGGTTTTAGTTGAACACCACGTCGATGCAGTCACATGTTGTGTGTGATGCTTGAGTTGTAACGCAACACAATTCGGACCATTTTCAAGCGTGAAACCGAATCCCAAATTCCACTCGATGTATCCAGTGCTGCTACATAAGATATCCGTGGTCATGAGTTAAAAAAGTTTCGCTGTGCTCCGTTTTTTTTTCGTGGCATCACTCCAGGTTTTCTTGTCAACACACGTACATGTCGAGTTATTAGTTCACACAAGCCGTTGAGTGGAAGGTGTCGTGTTACGAATGTTAATGGATTAAAGTGTAAGCTCTGAAACAGGTGAAGGTACTGACCGGATGACCTTCTCCGTTGTAAACGCTTTCGCTGGAATTCAGGAAAACTGCAGCACGGCAACTCGGCTAAAAATATAATTTCCCAAAAGACTTGCGTGGCTTTGGGATTTTGGGCCTTGCGTTGGAGCGTTGTGGAGTGTTTGGAGGAGTGTGTGTGTGTGTGTGTGTGTGTGTGTGAAGCTGAAAATGTGTTTTGGTGGTTTAGTCCTGTTGAGGATTCCTCTGGCATGTTTATGTCTAATACAAAGGGATTTACTGTGTCTTAGGGAAATAAAATGCATATTTGAGTGAAGAAGAGCAGAACGTCTCGTCTGGGTAATAGGATATGTTTAAAGTACGATTTAGTTTAATCAACAAAGTCATCGTCGTCTTCTCTTCTTCTTCTTCTCCTCTGTTTTTCTTCTTCTTCTTCTTCTTTGTCTTCCTCCTTCTTCTTTGTCTATTTCATCTTCTTTGTCTCTTCTTTTTCTTCTTCTTCTTTGTCTTCCTCTTGTTGTTCGTCAACTTTTGTCTATTTCTTCTTCTTCTTCTTCTTCTTCTTCTTCTTCTTCTTCTTCTTCCTTGTCTTCTGCTGCTTCTTCTTCTTCTTCTTCTTCTTCTTCTTCTTCCTTGTCTTCTTCTTCTTCTTATTATTATTATTCTTTCTCTTCCTCCTCTTCTTCTTCTTTGTCTATTTCTTCTTCTTCTTTGTGTTCCTCCTCTTCTTCTTCTTTGTCTATTTCATCTTCTTTGTCTATTTACTCTTCTTCTTTTCTTCTTCTTCTTTGTCTTCCTCCTCTTCTTCTTCTTTGTCTATTTCATCTCCTTTGTCTCTTCTTCTTCTTCTTCTTCTTCTTCCTTGTCTTCTTCTTCTTCTTCTTTCTCTTCCTCTTCTTCTTCTTCTTCTTCTTCTTCTTTGTCTTTGTCTATTTCTTCTTCTTCTCCTTCTTCTTCTTCTTCTTCTTCTTCTTTGTCTTCGTCTTCTTCTTCGTCTATTTCTTCATCTATGATTAGGATATTTTCAGTGTAAGTCTCTCTGCATACCGCATGTTGCGTGTGTCGTATTGATCATATCGTGATCTCTTTCACGCTTAACTGTAAAACAGGTGACCATAGACGACTCGTTGCACTTTGTCATGCTTCCTGATTCCTACAGCGATGTGGTGCGTGTGCATTTAACCACGAAGCTTCCTGAGTCACGAGGCAAACGTACTGATGAAGTGAGAACCTGGCTAACTGTTTTATTTTGATCCATGACTTCAGGATGTTTGCGTTTCTGAGACACACTGCTGCGTTTTGTCCATCGCTGACATGTTTGCTTTGGCTGTGTTTACAGCGCACCGCGATGTCATCTGGACATCATTAACGATGGCTTGAGACGTTATTAAACAAACCGCTTGGCTAATTGTATTAAAAATCACATCTGACGTTCCATTAAGCACCAGATCCGTTTGGAACTGACTCAGGCTGCTGGTGTGCTTGTTTTAGCGTAGTTTAGGGTAATTACTGTGTCTCAATCAGCTTTCTAGCTCACTATATTGTGACTCATAGATCCAAGTTCCTTAATCTCTACACGTTGGAACAATGATGACTTTCTGAGTAAAGTTACAAATTGCTGACGTACATTAGCGAGAGCTACAACAACAAGAACTAGCTACTTAGATTTGTACACAAAGTTACTGAGAGTTCGTCTCCACCTCTTTTATGTTCTGATGATGTCATTTCCAGTGAGTATGGATGCTTCTTGGCTATTGTGGTACGTTGTGGGACTTTTAAATGGAAAATTCCAGTGTACTGAAGGACCAAGACTACTGGGACTACAGGGATGTGATCGAGACACACCCAGAGTTTTTCAATCCTTCGTCCTGTGCTACTTCTTACTCATGTTTTTCAGTGTTTTCCCGTTTTCTAGTGTTTCCTAACTCACCTGCTGTAACCTAGGGTCAGAATTCAGGATTTATCTTCAGCGTTAGTGGTCAGTACAGTAACTGTCAACTTTAAATAACACATGGGTTGAGATGGTAAACGTCAATGTTCACTACATTCCAGGCTTCAAAGCCCTGATGTTCCAAGTCCATAAACTCGAAGCTGTTCAGTGGAATCAAGAATAGTTTAGAGGTTTTGACAAAAAAACATATATTTTTTTAATTTAATGCCTTCATTTCTTTCAGGGCTTCTAAGTGCTTTATTTGTTTGTCTCAGATACAAGGTCGAAATTTTACACCAAGATTTTGAACGAAATACAGAAACCTTTCCTGTAAATGACTTAAAATAAAAAATTCAGCTGAATTTCAACCAGAAATTAAAGATATTAAGCTCGTCTGTCTGTCTGTCTGTCTGTCTATCTATCTATCTATCTATCTATCTATCTATCTATCTATCTATCTATCTATCTGTCTGTCTATCTATCTATCTGTAGATGAGGATATATACATCCATGTTTTTTTTTAAAAACTGCAATCGTTTAAAAAAAAAAAAACTATTTGAAATTTTATTTAATGTACATTTAACAAAAAAAGGAGGAGGAAATTCATTAAATGAATGAATTAATTTAATAATAACATAATTCTAATTATAACATAATTATTAAATAATAATTAAATAAAGAAATAAATCTACCATTTTATATGTTATATATTCTATATTCAAAACATTAATTTTTTTTTTTTTTGGCAAACAAGCAAACAACAACAAAAAAACAACAACTGCCTAATCAGCTGATTTCAGGATCTGAACATAAAAAAAAAGTTAGAAAATATGTTCTGTTGTAATATCTTCATAAAGTGTATCCACATCGATTCTCTCAGCAGAAATATTACACCGTGATGTGATATAACTCTCCCAGCCCTGATATTAAGCTTAGTATTAGGCGTGATTTAGTAGTCGGAATATTTTAATGCTGCCCAAGAGTCCTCATATTCATAAAACTTGTCCAGATTGTTCTCTCCTTTAATGAAAAAAAAAAAGGCCTGTGATTAATGGAGGTAACAAGCAGCTTAGAGCAACGGTGGAGTTTATACAGTCCTGTTAGAGATCTTCATATTTCTACAGATACAACTGTTTAATTCAAGTTTAAGCGTGGGGATTTGAGAGATATTGCCCTTGCCACCCATAGCATTACTTAAGAGGACTGTATTTTGAATGTTTTTCCTTCATATGGGATCGTATCCAAGAACCGAGCCTGAACTATACCCAGTGAAATTAAATCCTGCGCACAGTTTTAGATGGGAACTAAAAAAATAAAGCAAAAATGTTGGTACGATCTGAGCTGTGTGAGGGAAAACGAAAGGGGGAAAAAAAAGATACCCGAGATTAGTGAAGGTAGGACAAGTTTGTAAATGCAACGTGCGCTTTGTTTTGGGTAATACACAAATCCGTGTTTGTAGCTGGGATCCAAATGGCAGCGTTAAACAAGATAACGTATAAACGGAAAACGGGAAAGGTAACGACAAGATAAGACTCGGAAACTTTAAAGCTTAAAGGATCAGTAAGCGCATGATAAGACTTTAAGACGAAACGGGGTACAAATAAATCAACTAGAAATGAAGAGTGAAACACGATACAGGTGAACACATTAGGATAACTCGGCAATGACAGGACTAGAAAACCAAAACACAGCGACATTGAAGCAGAGTGCAGAAGTGATGTGGTGAGGTTTGTGACACAGTCTAGACTGCTAGTCTTCTAGCGCTTTCAAAGAAGCGAATCGAACCACCATTCTGAGATTCTATACCTGGAACCTGTCATTTTGTCGCCTTGGTTTGAGCTGCATCACAAAACAAATCAGCTATCAGGGTTTCCGCATACTTGCTTTGCTTTCTTGCTTAATTCTGAAAACGTTCTCCATCACGCATGCTCATTATTCCGACTCGTAAGATCCTAACTGTATGGTGCAACAGGTGGAGGAATTTAATATAAGTTGTTCTTGAGGCATTGGTGGCTCAGTGGTAGGTTTCTCGCCTATCATGCGGAAGGCCCGGGTTCGATTCCCAGCCAATGCCTCAACCCCAGCCACTGGATGCAGTGCCGGTCCCAAGCCCGGAAAAATGGGAGGGTTGCGGCAGGAAGGGCATCCGGCGTAAAATCTGTGCCAAGTTGTTGTGCGGACCAGTTGGTCCGCTGTGGCGACTCCGAACAGGGAGCAGCCGAAAGCAAGTTCTTGAGGACTTTTGCAGAAGTCAATAGCGAGTAGGATGGTTTTTTGTTTTTATTTCTAGATTTTGAACCTGCTCCTCTTTGGACACCGGGGCTATTGATTCATTCAGGTTTCATCAGATAAATCTTAGCACACTTTTAAAAACATAATGAGGAATGAGGGCAATATACAGCTTGTGTTTAGGCACCATTGAGACAAGCTCGTGCTCTGCAAATGTAGTAGTAGAATGAATTTTTTATCAAGTGCTTGATATCGTGACTAGGTGGATTATATTATACAGAGCAGCAGCAGCACGTTGGCTCCAGTGACAGGGCGTGTTCTCCTGGAGGTGTCTGTATACAGTGGAACATCGGCTTACGAATTCAGTTTGTTTTAGAGGCGAGTTCTTAAGGTGAAAATTTGTGTTGTGAAACAAATTGTCCCATAAGAATAACGTAAATGCGGATAATCCGTTCCAGCCACCCAAAAATATGACCAATATTACCAATATGAAGTGTATGTAAACTGTATGGCTGCTTACAAAGAACTAAGCCAAGCCTACAATGTCAAGGGTCCTCACAGGAAGTTGTGCCACCAAGCTTGGGCTAAAAATAGAACAGACCACCCACGTCACCAATCTGTCAAGAAAAAAAACACCCGAAAAATCACCTAGCTTTTGAACGCATGCCGAAGGCAACGTTGGTATCATGGGTTGACTCTTTCAAACAGCTTTCACTGACTAAAAAAGAGTTTGTAAACTCGCTTCCATTGGCTTCGCTTGGCTTTCCAGTGACGCAAACAAGTTTTGAGCGGCTCCCGGACGTACACGCAACTTAGCCGAAATTCGGTTCGATTCGTTCACATGCTGAAAATGCTTTGTATGATGCAAATTCCATGCAAAATTTTAATTCTTAAGGCAAAAATTCATAAGGGAGGGCATTCATATGCCGAGGTTCTACTGTATCCTGTCACGACGAGGCCGGTCTAGTCGCTCTGTCCGTCTCCCCTCGTTCCTATCCTCCATTTGCTGACCGTGCAGCTCAGTTAGTAAGCAGTACGAGGCGTTTAGTTGAAGTTCAACCAGCTCTGTACTGCCTGCCTTCTCTCAGGCTGGATCACATCCCTGCTGCTGGCTGCATATTTGCTCCGAATCTGCTGAGGTTTGATAAAGAGGACAGATAAGGACTGCTGAGCTCTACAACTCCCTGTATTCTAACTGCAGCAGAATTCAGTTCAAGAAGTCAAGGAGAAATTTCAGCGGACACAGCGTTATTCACAAGTGGAATTCTTAAGTAAACGTAATGTAAACAGTTTCACAAATGTTCAGTTTAGATTCATCAACAGTTCGATTTTTTCACTTTTATCTGATAATCGTATTTCAGCAAACAAAACTTTCAAAACTTTCGTTATGATGTCACTGTTTCATGGTTCGTCACAGTGTATTCTACGACTGTTATACCACAACCTTAACATTTTCTAAATATTTATAACCATTTCTTTTTTTTTAAATTTTATTTTACTTTTTCTGATCCTTACTGCTGACATTTTAAAAATATTTATTTCTATTTCCTTTTAAAAGTAATTAGATATTTTTTAGATTTATTAATTTTTTTCCTGATCCTTACCATTAACAATTTTCAAAATACTTATAATATTTATTTATTTATTAATTAGCTGATCTAATTCCTTACTCCAGTGCCTCTTATACAACTTGTGTGAGTCCCCAAATTCGTAGGTTGGAATTCTCAACTTGCTCCCTCGGGACTCTCAATCATATGCCAGTCACGGTTAGTAGCCTTACGTTTGACTCTGTTATAAGCAAATACACTGACGCCACACCCATCTATCAGTGTTTGCAGTGTGACCTTGTGCAAAGAAGCACACATGCTTGCAACATTTGGTCAGTGCAATACTGATAACCCAGGAAGCAGCAAGATGCAAGTGAAAATGCAAAGTCATTCTGTTTGTCTAGCTGACAAGTTCCAGATCTGTTTTCTGCTCTGTGATAAACAGTTATATTGTAGTTGTAGTTAGATTGTAGTTATAGCTCCAGTGTGTAAGATTTCAAATCTTTCACCAAAGGACTGTGGGTCTATGACCTTTACAACCCATTTGTGGTTCTTCCCCAAACTATTTCCACAAAGTTGCATGCTGTAATTGTATAAAGATGCCCCTGTGCACAAAAAACACAAGCTTTGGGACAAAACCTTGACCTCAACCCCACTGAACCTCAACCCAACTGGAACACTGACTGCACCCCCAGACCTTCTCACCATCCCATCATTGTAGTTGAAGGATCACAAATCCTCACAGACACATTACAGAATCTGGTCAGTTGGCCACACCCTGGGGTTGGGAGGGATAGCAAACCCTTTCCCATATCAGTCACACCAACACTGTCCAATCATTGGTGTCTGTTAGCTCATGTATGCATAAGAGTGTAGTAATCTTATGCTTAGATTAGATTAGTTGGATTAGATTTACACTACCAGTCAAAGGTTTAGACACACTTTCTTATTCAGTGGGTTTTCTTTATAAAAACTGAGGGCAAGAAGCCTTAATATCACCACACATACATTATAGCACAGTGGCATTCTTTTCTTGGCATATCCCAGTTGAGGAGGTTGGGGTGAGAGTGCAGGGGCAGCTATGGTACAGGGTTAAGGGTCTTGCTCAATTGCTTGAACCTTGATCCTCTGATCAACAACCCAGGGCCTTAACCACTTGAACCACCACTGCCCCCCTATTGTATATTAATACTGAAGACACTGAAATTATGACAGAACAAATATGGAATTATGTAGTCAACAAAAATGTGCTAAATATCCCAGAATATGTTTTATATTTTCAATTCTTCAAAGTAGCCACCTTTTGCTTTGACAGCGTTACACACTCTTGGCATTCTCTCAGTCAGCCTCATGAAGTGGTGTTAAGTACTTCAGTGGCTGCTTTTTCTTTACTTTCCGGTTCAACTCATCCCAAACCATCTCATTTGGATTTAGATCTGGTGATTGTGGAGACCAGGTCATCTGATGCAGAGCTCCATTGTTCTTTCTTCTTGGACAAATATTGCTTACGTAACCAAGAGGTGTGTGTGGGGTCACTGTCTTAGTGGAAAACAAATGATGGCCCCACTAAGTGCAGTGGTTAAGTGTGCCCTCAATATTGTCTAACAATGTCACCTCCTCCTCCTTCATGCTTCACAGTGAAACCACACATTCAGGAACCGTCCGTTCAGTCTCTCTTCATCTAAGACACATCCAAATATCTCAAAATTGGACTCATCAGACCAAAGGACACTTTTCCACCGATCTAATGTCCATTCCTTGTGTTTTCTCTTGGTCCAAACAAGGCTTTCCTGCTTGTTGTTTTTCCGAAGTAACGGTTTCTTTCCCGCAGTTCAACCATGAAGGCCTGACTCATGCAGTCTCCTCTAAACAGTCGATGTTGAAATATGTCTTCCACTTGAACTTGCAAAGTCTTTATGTGGGCTGTAAGTCAAGTCAAGAAGCTTTTATTGTCATTTCGACCATATATAGCTGATGCAGTGCTCAGGGAAACAACATTCCTCCAGGATCCTGGTGCTACATAAAACAGCACAGAGAGAAGGACTAAAAAGTACATAAAGTGCCTCATGTGCAAACAGTGCAAGACAAAAAGACAGTGCAAACAGACAATACAAAACAAATTGTAAACAAATCGTCTGGCGGTTGTATACATGAATACTGCTGTTTCTGGTGTCCATGTAATCTGTAATCTGAGGTGCTGGAATTGGCGGCTTCTGTCGCTGCACTTGGCGATACGTTCAAAGTTCTTAAGATTTTTTTTCTTGCCATAATGGGGTGGTGGTAGCTCAAGTGGTTAAGGCTCTGGTCCGGTAGATCGGGGTTCAAGCCCCAGCACCGTCAAGCTGCCACTCTTGGGCCCTTGAGCAAGGCCCCCAACCCACCCCACCCAGCTCCAGGGGTGCTGCATCATGGCCCTGCGCTCTGACCCCAATACGAAGAAAGAATTTCACTGTGCAGTAATGTGTATGTGGGCGGGCACGGTGGCTTAGTGGTTAGCACGTTTGCCTCACACCTCCAGGGTTGGGGGTTCGATTCCCGCCTCCGCTGTGTGTGTGGAGTTTGCATGTTCTCCCCGTGCCTCGGGGGTTTTCTCCGGGTACTCCGGTTTCCTCCCCCGGTCCAAAGACATGCATTGTAGGTTGATTGGCATCTCTAAATTGTCCTTAGTGTGTGAGTGAATGAGAGCGTGTGTGTACCCTGCGATGGGTTTGGTGTATCCTGCCTTGATGCCCAATGACTCCTGAGATAGGCACAGGTTCCCCGTGACCCGAGAATAGAATGGATAAGCGGTAGACAATGAATGAATGAGTAATGTGTATGTGACAAAAAAAAGACAACTTAACTCAATAACTTAATAATACGGATTTCTACGGTAGTTGAAAAAAGAAAAACACTGAAGGAGAAGGTATGTCTAAACTGGTGGTAGATGAAGTAAACCTGTAGGGTTGTTGGAGTACGGTTGAAACGTGAAAATTGTCTTGAAAAGTCATTAGGTCTTTTCACGTGTGAAATAGTTCCTTGAGTGATTGTAAACCCTGAGTACAGGGAATCCTGGGTATTGTAGTTTGACATTTCACTTACTCATACTTTACCTTGGGTTACCAGTTAATCTTGGCTCTTCGTTATCCGATGTTTCCCACTGTACACTGTACTAAACCTTGTCTTAATCTTCTTCTTATTTGCATATGTGCTGCACCAGCAACCACGAGTGAATAAATGCAGCACATGATCGCTTTAAATAACGGTTTGTCTTGACTCGCGCTTTCGCATCAGCGAGAATGAAAGTTCAGGTCTGTCGCTCTGCACCTTTCACAACTTTCTAAATTTTTGGTCTTTTTAGGTTTGTCATGTAGCCGTTTAACTGTTTGTTCATTAATACTCAACTTCTGCTAATTTCTCAGTGTCACAGTATTTCCCCTTCGCTACGGCACACCCTTCCGTCATGTTCATTGTTTTGCCGCCTGGCACTATAGAGTCGAAGGGGCGTGGAGTTTAATTTCTGATTGGTTGTCTGTTGCTAAGCAACTAGCCATAACATTCTAACAGCGCATTGTTTCATACTGCACACGTTTGTCACCGCGGTGTGGAGTTAATACTGCAAACACTGCCGTGCTGATCCTGCTTCAGAGCAGAGTTTCATAACCCCGGGGAAAAAGTTGTTCTTCATAACCCTGCTTCTATATTACACGTCTGAAACGTTCCTCTGTCCAGGGTTAAGGTCAGTGTGAAAAGATGTATTTTGTCAAAATCTTTGTCAGCTGTTGCAGTTGGTGGAAGTTTGAACAGTAGCCAATGTGAGCTGGTCATGGCGAGGATTTAACTCCGCTCTGCCTGTATTTGGAGATCCGGGAGGATGCGTGGGGTCACTGAGTCCTTGATTCAGAAGGAAATGGCACAAGACGGACATGGAGGAGTGCGACACATACACATACACATACACACACATACACTGCCACAGGGTGAGACCAGAGGCCAGCAGAAGGGATGCGCTCCGGTTACTTTCCGTTTCCCCTTCAGTGTATTGCACACTCCTTGTCACACAACCTTTTGTTCATTCACATATCCTCTACTCTTTCTCTCCCAGGTCATGAACTTCTCTCCTGTCCATCACTCATGAAATATTATGTCATACTACGCTTTTGTTCGAATACATTCTCTCCGGACTCGTTTATATCCGAAACCACAAAACGCAGGATCGTTTACAACCGCAGGCTTGTGCCGTCTCTTCCGACATCGTACCAAGCCTCAGCTCTTCTTTTTGCAGCTTGTAATTTCAGAGAGAAAAAAAAAAAAGGGATACGACGTACGCCAGCGAGCGAGCCGATCTTTCGTTAGAATCGCATTAAGGGCTGCACTGAGTTCAGACAGGAGGGAGGAAAGGCAGATGTTTGATTAGCTGAAATATGAGCTGAGAATGAAAAGAGATTTCATCCATAAGAAGAAAGTTTATATTAGATTATACACAAAGAGTCCCAACATAGTCCAGATTCAGTTGGACTTTCATGAATAGAAATGATGTATTGCATTGTGCCTGGAGTTCACACTTGTTTTTTTTTTTTTTTTTTTTATCTAAAACATTCATACTTTGTTATTTTTCCAGTCTAATTTAGTAATAAATAAGTAAGTGAGTGAGTAAGTAAATAAATAAAATGTAAATAAATAAATAAATAATTCAAACAAACAAACAAATAAAAAATTAAATATGGGAAAAATACACAAAAAATATCAAATTGGTGTTTTTTTCTTTTTCTTTATTTTTTTCTTTTGTTATTTACATTTTTTTAGGTTATATAAAAATCTATAATACGATATTTCCGCTTGTGTAAAATATCTGCACACTTTTTATACCACTAACGGATGGGATTCGCTTTATTCCAAATGACAAACCAAATCAGTCCAAAGAGCACAAAAGAAAAGAATAAAAAATCCACCCTTCTTTCTCCACCGTGTCATTGCTGTTTGCATTGTAAATGTGGAAATTTCAATTCTAGATATTCCAGGTCCATGTGCTCACTAATGTTTTAGCCTCTCAGGTCATTTTGTACAGAATTACAGTTTGTTTAGATGTAATGTTATTTACATGGGGAATTAGAATGAACTAATATTCAATATTAGTTATTATAATAAATAGATATTATATTATTTATCGGACTGATAGATTGTGTGATTTGAAAGCTGTAAGTATTGAGATAAGTAGGTGATTATATTAATAAGATATTTATTTTAAATAGCCGCATAACATCGTGAAATAATATTATCTGTGTTTATCTTTAGATTAAAAAAATATTTCTATTCAATATTTTGATTAAGTTAAATATAATATATTGTTTTTTTAAAATTTAATAAACAATATATATTATATTTAACTTAATCAAAATATTTCTATTCAATATTTTGATTAAGTTAAATATAATATATATTGTTTATTAAATAAAAAAAAACAACAACAACAAATCATACAGTTCAGTTTGTAAGTAAGATCTGTAGGATATTTCCTAAAGGTTTGTTTACTTCCTAAAACACTTCCTCTTTCTTATTACACACGAAGTCCCTCCAAGCATTGTGGGATCGCAGCAATGAACGCAAAATCACGCAAGCTCTGAGGATATTCCGAGGAGCTTGCAGTTTTCAGAATGACTACCGGTTTTCTGCAGATTCGGGCCGAGACGCCTTGTGTGACGTCATCACGACACGTGCTCAGCTCTCATAGAACGTCATTACATACATGTCTTCACTGCTAGAAGCTTAAAAGAATGCTTTTTCTGTAAAAAAGCGCAAAAAAATACAAACGAAGGAAAAAAAAAAAAAACACAATCAAGCATTTTGGCTAGAATCACAAAGAAATTCCATGAAATCCAGTTAGGAATTCTGTGACATTTCTTTTCTTTTTTTCTTTTCTTTTTCTTTACTGTTATAAACCAACAAAAAAGCAGCTGATGCTACATGCACACTTTAACCATAACAGTGCCACTACTAGGGTCTTAGCTAGTACCAGCTAACTAGTTAATCATAATAATAATAATAATAATAATAATAATAATATCTCAATAGTGTCAATAATAATAATAATAATAATAATAATAATAATAATAATAATAATAATATTGATAATAATAATAATAATAAAAGTGATGTGATTTATATAATTTAGTCTAACTACAGAGAGAGCTTCAAGAGCTGAGCTTTAAGAAATAATCTTTAGACAGCGCTCAGACCCGGATCTCTGTTCAGCTGGATTTGCGTGTGAATTCCGTTACCAACAAAAGTCCTAAAACAAACAAATTTCTTATCACGTGTTAAACAGCAGCACTTAAAATGTTGAACTTGAAAAACAGCTCAAATTTTTCTCTTGTCACTTTTTGTTCCCTGCATGTTTTTTCCCTTTTTTTCCCACCCGCTTGCCACCAAACTGCGTACTGATTGGTCAGGAAATAACAAGAGCTTGAAGGTCAGTCAGTGCCTTTCTGGAAAGTTGCACTTCTCGTTCACTTTTGGACCTGATCCGCTGTGAGAAAAGCAAACCGACGTGCTGCATTCCTGTGGCCGCTTCCCGTCGAATTTCCATTTCCATGCAGTGAACTCAAACTCATAGGAACTAAAGTCATGTTTAGGCCGTAGATCCAGCCAACTTTTAGAACTGTACAACATGATCCGGTAGAATCTCGTCTGAATTTTATAACAGGCCATGTGATAACGTACTCTTTATTAAGTTAAGTTGTCTTTATTTGTCACATATACTGTGAAATTCTTTCTTCGCTTATTCCATCCTGTGGAGTTGGGGTCAGAGTGCAGGGTCAGCCATGATGCAGCACCCCTGTAGCAGGTGGGGTTAAGGGCCATGCTCAAGAGCCCAACTGTGGTAGCTTGGCGGTGTTGGGGCTTGAATCCCAATCTTCCGGTCAGCGACCCAGTGCCTTAACCACTTGAGCTACCAGATTAATAAGGAATTATCTCTGTTCATCAGAATGTTTTGTTTTCCATCCCACCGTGTTTGTACAGTACCCGAGAAAAAGTTTTTACCCCTCCGATTTTGTGGCTGTTGCTTCTGAATGGGACACAAGCAGTATTTAAGATTAAAGGGGGCAGCTATTTTTTCACATAGAGGATTTAGCCATTTTCCTTCAATAAACGAAGTGATTTTTTTAAATCCTGTATTTTTTGTTTGCATTTGTTTTTTATTTAGTTTTGCGAGACTTGACAAATGTGGAAAATTAGAATTCATTCATTCATTCTCTACCGCTTATCCGATCTACTCTCGGGTCACGGGGAGCCTGTGCCTACCTCAGGCGTCATTGGGCATCAAGGCAGGATACACCCTGGATGGAGTGCCAACCCATCGCAGGGCACACACGCACTCGGACAATTTAGAGATGCCAATCAACCTACAATGCATGTGTTTGGACTGGGGGAGGAAACCGGAGTACCCGGAGAAAACCCCCGAGGCATGGGGAGAACATGCAAACTCCACACACATGGCGGAGGCGGGAATCGAACCTCCAACCCTGGAGGTGTGAGGCAACCGTGCTAGCCACCGTGCCCCCCTATTATTATTATTATTATTATTATTATTATTATTTTATTATTATTTTATTATTATTATTATTATTCATTTCATTTCATTTCATTTTAAGTGTGTCATCCTACATCATCCCTTGTTATATCTTCTTCTTCTTTCGGCTTCTCCCTTCAGGGGTCGCCACAGCGAATCATCTCTCTCCACCTATCCCTATCTTCTGCATCCTCAACCCTTGCACCCAATAGCTTCATATCCTCATTAATTACATCCATATACCTCCTCTTTGGCCTTCCTCTTTGCCTCCTGCCTGGCAGCCCCATGTCCAACATTCTCCTACCAATATACTCACTCTCCCTCCTCTGAACATGTCCAAACCATCTTAATCTGGCCTCCCTAACTTTGTCCCCCAAACGTCCAACATGAGCTGTCCCTCTGATGTACTCGTTCCTAATCCTGTCCAACCTTGTCACTCCCAAAGAGAACCTCAACATCTTCAGCTCTGCTACCTCTAGCTCTGACTCCTGTCTCTTCCTCAGTGACACTGTCTCTAAACCATACAGCATGGCCGGTCTCACCACTGTCCTGTACACCTTCCCCTTGATTCTCGCTGATATTTTCTGATCACACAGAACTCCCGACACCTTTCTCCACCCATTCCAACCTGCCTGCACTCGCTTCTTTACCTCTTTCCCACACTCTCCATTACTCTGGACTGTTGACCCCAAGTACTTAAACTCCTGTACCTTCTTCACCTCTTCACCCTGTAACCTTACTGTTCCACTTCCCTCCCTTTCATTCACACACATGTACTCAGTCTTACTACGACTGACTTTCATCCCTCTTCTCTCCAGCGCAAACCTCCACCTCTCCAGGTTTTCCTCCACCTGCTCCCTGCTCTCACTACAGATCACAATGTCATCTGCAAACATCATTGTCCAAGGAGACTCCTGTCTGACCTCCTCTGACAACTGGTCCATCACTATAGCAAACAGGAAGGGGCTCAGAGCCGATCCCTGATGCAGTCCCACCTCCACATTGAACTCCTCTGTCTGACCTACAGCACACCTCACCACTGTCCTGCTCCTCTCATACATGTCCTGCACCACTCTGACATACTTCTCTGCTACTCCTGACTTCCTCATACAGTACCACAGCTCTTCTCTTGGCACCCTGTCATACGCTTTCTCCAAGTCTACAAACACACAGTGCAACTCCCTCTGACCATCCCTATACTTCTCCATCAAAATTCTCAGAGCAAAAATTGCATCTGTTGTGCTCTTTCTGGGCATGAAGCCATACTGCTGCTCACAAATTTCCACAACCTTCCTTAACCTAGCTTCCACTACTCTTTCCCATACCTTCATTGTATGGCTCATCAACTTTATCCCCCTATAGTTACTGCAACTCTGCACGTCACCCTTATTCTTAAAGATCGGCACTAACACACTTCTTCTCCATTCCTCAGGCATCTTCTCACTCTCTAAAACCCTGTTGAACAAATTAGCTAAAAATTCCACTGCTGCCTCTCCCAAACACTTCCAGACCTCCACCGGGATGTCATCAGGACCAACTGCCTTCCCACTTTTCATCCTCTTCAAAGCCTTCCTGACTTCATCCTTTCTAATCTTATCTACTTTCTGTTCCACAGAGTTCAAACCTTCTACTCTTTTTTCCCTCTCATTTTCCTCATTCATCAGCTCCTCAAAGTATTCCTTCCATCTCCTCTGTACACTCTCCTCACTTGTGAGCACCCTTCCATCTCTATCCTTAATAACTCTAACTTGCTGCACATCCTTCCCATCTCGATCCCTCTGCCTAGCTAACCTGTACAAGTCCTTCTCTCCTTCTCTAGTGTCTAACCTAGTGTACAACTCGTCATATGCCTTCTGCTTGGCCTTAGACACCTCCCTCTTCACTCTGCGCTGTAACTCCTTGTATTCCTGTCTGTTCTCTTCAGTCCTGTCCATGTCCCACTTCTTCTTGGCTAACCTCTTCCTCTGGATACTATCCTGAACTTCCTCATTCCACCACCAAGTCTCCTTATCTTCTTTCCTCCTTCCAGATGACACACCCAGCACCTTTCTCCCTGTCTCCCTGATCACTTCTGCTGTAGTTTCCCAGTCATCTGGCAGCACTACCTGACCACCCAGAGCCTGCCTCAACTTCTTTCTAAATTCCTCACAACATTCCTCCTTTTTCAGCTTCCACCACTTGGTTTTCTTCTCTATCTCTGACCTCTTCTTCTTACAGACCATCAGAGTCATCCTACACACCACCATCCTATGCTGTCTGGCTACACTCTCTCCCACTACCACTTTACAGTCACTAATCTCTTTCAGATTGCCTCTTCTACATAGGATGTAGTCTACCTGTGTTCTCCTACCTCCACTCTTGTAAGTCACTCTATGCTCCTCCCTCTTCTGAAAATAAGTGTTAACCACACCCATGTCCATCCTCTTAGCAAAGTCCACTACCATCTGTCCTTCAAGGTTCCTTTCCTTAACTCCAAACTTGCCCATCACCTCCTCATCACCTGTGTTCCCCTCACCAACATGTCCATTAAAATCCGCTCCTATCACCACTCTCTCACCCGTGGGAATACTCTCCATCACCTCATCTAATTCACTCCAGAATCTCTCTTTCTCCTCTAACTCACAACCTACCTGTGGGGCATAACCACTAACAACATTCAACATCACCCCTTCAATCTCTAACTTCAGACTCATCACCCTGTCTGACACTCTCTTCACCTCCAGGACATTCCTCACAAACTCCTCCTTCAGGACCACACCTACCCCATTTCTCTTACTATCCACACCATAATAAAACAGCTTGAATCCTGCTCCTATACTACGAGCCTTGCTACCCTTCCACCTGGTCTCCTGTACACACAGTATATCCACCTTCCTTCTCTCCATCACATCAGCCAGCTCTCTACCTTTCCCTGTCATAGTACCAACATTCAGAGTTCCTATTCTCAGTCCTACACTCTTACCTTTCCTCTTCTCTCTCTGTCTGCGCACTCTCCTCCCTCCTCTACTTCTTCGACCAACAGTAGCCCAATTTCCACCGGCGCCCTGTAGGTCAACGGCGCCGATGGCGGTCGTTGTTAACCCGGGCCTCGACCGATCCGGTATGAAATTCGTACTGACGATTCGCATGGTTAAATTTGGCAATGTTTTACGCCGGATGCCCTTCCTGACGCAACCCTCTCTATTTATCCGGGCTTGGGACCGGCACAGAAGTCACTGGACTGTGACCCCCATGGCTAGATTATCATCCCTTGTTATATGAGGGTTCTTATAGCATCCAAACTCTGGGATTTTTGAAATAAAAAAAAAAAAACACAGCCAAAACTTTGTCAAGTCTTCACCTGCAAATATTGCAAATGTTGTTCCCTGATCTTGCATGATTATTAATATTATTATTTCTTTTTTGGGGGGGAATAAATCACAGCTCCGAAAGATCATCACTGCTTTTTAATTTTGCCGTGGTGTGAAAACTGGAGGTGGAAAAGATGAAAGCCTCATGAGAGGAAAAAAGTGAGTTCGAGTAAAGCCGGAATGACTGGAAAAGTAACGTCACTTTAACAGGAAGGATCTGTAAAGAGGAAAAGGATGGATGCGGAATCACGCTCACGCTCCAGAGTGACCCTCAACGGCTCAAAACGAGACCTCAGAGGCGCCATCTGATTAGAGAGCTAGAATAATAATTGCTAAAATAATATCAATAACCGTCTTCGCACACATGCCAGAGTACACACTGAGGAGCAGGGTGATAAATTTGCTTAAAGAGTTTTCATAGAAAACAAAAGACAGCAAACAGAAAGGAAGTCGAGTCAAAGAAGCTTTTATTACCCAAGGTCAAAAAAAAAAGAAGAAAGAGTGTCATCATTTCAATAGAACGTTAGAGAAAAATATCCCGTAGGCAGTTTCTGACATTTTTCTGACATTATAAAGGCACAAGCCTGAGGTCACTGTCAGCCCATGACTCAGAAAAATGTTTAATACGTTTATCGAATGATCAAATCATTTAGCCCGACTGCTTTATTCCCTCCCCCTCCCACCTCCTCTCCTCCTCTCTCCCACTTCTGCTCTCATATTTTCTTATTTCTCATCTCCACTCCTTCTTTTCACTCCAGTCTTCTTCTTTTCTGTGGTAATTTCTCTTCTCACTGCTGTTCTGATAGCCACAATGAAGCTCCACACATGTGTTGAGTAGACGTCTGATGAATCACTTCAATAATGAATCGATTTGATTTGATTCGATTCCTAATGTTGGCTTTATGATATTGATCTGATTCAATTCTCAAAATATTTTGGACGAAAAAAGAATGAGGAAATATGATGTCCCATCATGCCTTGTGTTGTTTCAACATCTCATCTCTCAGGACTTGTCCTGTCCGGTCATGTCCCCTCCTGTACCATCATCATCATCATCATCATCATCATCATCATCATCATCATCATGTCCCCTCCTGTACAATCATAATCATGGCTCATCATGCCCCCTCCTGGCCCATCATCATCATCATCATCATCATCATCATCATGTCTCATCACGTCCCCTCTTGTACCATCATCATGTCCCCTCCTCTACCATAATCATCATGTCCCCTCCTCTACCATAATCATCAGGTCCCCTCCTGTCCCATCATCATCAGGTCCCCTCCTGTCCCATCATCACCATCATCTCATGGTGTCCCCTCTTGTACCATCATCATCAGGTCCCCTCCTGTCCCATCATCATCATGTCCCCTCCTGTCCCATCATCACCATCATCTCATTGTGTCCCCTCTTGTACCATCATCATCATGTCCCATCATCATCATGTCCCCTCCTGTACCATCATCATCATCATCATCATCATCATCATCATGTCTCCTACTGTACCACCGTCATCATGTACATCTGCATGTACCCTTACTGAAAGTAATGGCACCCATTAGTAAAATACATTTGAGGGTATGTGAGGAGATGTAGGGGGCGGGGCTTTCGGACTTACGACATACTGAGCATTTCAGATTCACTTGTCGATCAGCTCAGCTGACATGTTTATTGTGGGGGAGAAAGAAATTGTTCTCTGGAGAGATTTTAATTATAAAGTGCAGTGCATGGAAGACCATGCTTTTATGATTAATTAAGCGAACACTGGAGGGGCATTGGTGGCTCAGTGGTAGGTTTCTTGCCTATCATGCGGAAGGCCCAAACCCCAGACCCAGGCCGGTCCCAAGCCCGGAAAAATGGGAGGGTTGCATCAGGAAGGATATCCGGCGTGAAACCTGTGCCAAGTTGTTGTGAGGACCAGTTGGTCCGCTGTGGTGACCCCGAACAGGGAGCAGCCGAAAGCAACTTTATTTACGCTAACACTGGACTCTGACTGATATTATAATTAGAACTGATATTAGTCTCTGGCTGTCCTTTTATGTGCCCTGTATGTGAAATATGTCCTACTACAACACTTTTGGTCTGCATACATTGTTTACTTTGCTTAAGTAGATCACTTGCTCTGTAATGTTAATAATTTTCCGTATCGCATGTCTAATATCTCCCACTGTGTCACTTCATGACTGCATAGATTGTTTACAGTTTATTTACTTACTATAGCTACTTGATGTTAGATTGCGGACCTGCTATGTGAAATGCAATGCGCTAATATAATCGGAGTCTTCGGACATCGAAGCAGGGTAAAGCTGCCTAAAATCTTTTGGGTTTGTTTTTGGTGCTTGTTATATTATCGCTGAGGTTTTCCTCTTTAACGAAGCAGCTCTTATCACCATCATTTCACTATGCATTCATTAGCGATCATTTTACCCCCTAAATCTCGGGTGCGTTCCATGTGGCTCTCAGCCAGCGAGCACTCACTTCTACTGGGGATAAAAGGGATACTGTAGCGTTCTGACTCACAGCGGGAAGGGCTTTTGGCATCCTGCAGGGAAATCTCAACACTTTCCCTAGTTTCTTCCTTGGATGCCTTTAAAAGGCCTGGAGGCTCAGTGCTGGAAAATGTCTTCGGCGAGTCTCGAGCTCGCACGGATATTTAATCATACCCAGCAACATTAATCTTTGAAGTCAAATACACAACTTTATCTGATTTGGTTCTCAGGTGCATCGGATGGGTTTGTTTAATGTGACGTACCGTCCGAGGAAAAGATTAAAAGACAGATGAAGATTTGTTTTGATTTGTATTTTATATTTATTCATTCAAGCTGGACCGGGCTGATTAGCGAGTCAAATAAAACGTAAAAGTTTTACTTAAAAGTTTTGCTGAAACAACAAGGGAATTTATTTATGGGTGAACTGACTTTGTTGCATGTATTTTCTGGGAAGGAAGGAAAGAGCGTGTGTGTGCGCTAGAGAGAGAGACAAACAGATAGACTGACCGAGAGAGAGACAGACAGATCAACAGAGAGAGTGAGAGAGAGACAGACAGTTTGACAGACAGACAGACAGACAGAGACAGATTGACAGGCAGAATGAGAGAGAGAGAGAGAGCAAGAGAGATAGACAGAGAGACACACATATGTACAGAAAGAGAGAAGGAAAGAGAGAGAAATGGAAAATGCTGTGATTGATTAGTCTGCATATTTGTGCATGTGCTTTTTTTCCTGTTTCTTTTTTTCTCCTCTGGGTGTGGATCTTCGTTTATTCCAGCAAAGATACTCAGAAACCTTTTGGGAAGAAAAAAAAATATGGAAGGGAGGTGCACAAAAAATGTTAAAACCTGCTTGCATGACTTCTTTTTGCCAGGATGCACACGTATAGTCTAAACCAGGTTAAAAAATAAATAAATAAAAGAATAGTCTGCCTCCAGTTTCTATCTGTATTTGTGTCAGGAAAAATGTTGCAGGGTTTTTTTAATTTATTTTTTTATTATTTATTTATTTTTAATATATTGTGTGTAAATGTTTGTGTAAGCCACACCAAACAAAAAAATTCCCCTGTATTTATGAATGTTTTGTTGACACCTTTTTAATTTCATTTCATTTAAATTAATTAATTAATTTATTTATTTATTTGTTTGTTTTTATTTAATGTTATTTATTTTAGTTTTTGAATAAATCTTTTTTTATTCATTTATTCTCACAAGTATTCTGTACATTGTTGAACGCCGATAAATTGCTCACCACAACTGATTTGCATTTTATATCACCTACACTGAAAAAAAAAATTAAATAAATCTGACTTCATGCATAACGTTTTTTGGTCAAACGAAATAATTTTCAGGCATATACATATGAAAAAAATATTTCACTTAACTGAAATCAAATATAAACAATTAAGCCTGTGTTGCCTGACAGTACCACCTCAGTGCGTTGCTCCTAACGGTGGGGGCGTGGCTTGTAACCTTAATTTGCATACGGGTCTAAGGAACCTTAACCTGATTTAATTTTGTTTGTGTTTCTTGTTTCGTTTTGTTATTACGCCTACTGTGTAAAACATTTTCACTAAACAGTTTTTTTTTCCTGTAAAAAGTTTTCTTAGTTCACAATCTTCATGTTTCTTAGTTAGTTGTACGTTTGCTGTGTCTGTATTTAGGTTTGTTAAAAAGTACCGGCACATTCTGTCATTGTAAACTGCTTTAATTGTGTTTTCTTCCCGGAAAACTACCTGCACAATGTTTTTGGTGTATGATTTGTAAAATCATGGTAGGACATCATGGTAGGACATTATTTATATATATATATATATATATATGGTGTATATATATACGCTGGTGGTCCAGCGGCAGGATCCCGAGCTCTCATTGCCGTGGTCCGGGTTTGATTCCCGGGCAGGGCGCCCACCCAGCCACTGAAGAGTTAAGAGAAGAGACATTTTTTTCTGGGTACAAATCATTAAGAGCTGAAGTCACAAAATTATAGAGGAAAATAGATTCAGTAGCTCAAAATTTGGAGCCAAATTACAGAAACAAATAGTGAATTATGGGTGACAAAAAGGTTTGCAATGACATAGGAGGGAAAAAAAAAAAACATTCCACAGTAAACTTCAGTGTTTCTTTGCTGTGAGCATCTCTGTAAAAAATGAGGAACTGAATTAAATGTTTTTTCTTGAAATTGGTCCCGGAATATCTGTTCCCTCCTGTAAGAAGTTTGCAGACTTGTTATACACACTATTGTAGGACATTTTCCGGACCCTGCATCCTAACCAGCTTGACATATGAGTCTCAATATACCTTCATTCTGAAAACATATTCATTGAGGATTTGTAATCTGCCATGCAGCACTGCTGTGGCCCATCAGATACAGCTCGAGCCTCTTAGCTGAACGCTCCATATGGCTGCAATCAGAGAACGTCATTGTAAATGACCTCACTGGCTTTTGTCCACACGCTCTCTGTATCATACTCTGAACATGACCCAAGAAGTACTTTGTGCAGAAAGCCAGTTGCCATGAATCATAAAAAGGCATTTTTTGTGTGTTTAGGGAAGGAATGGAGTAACAGCATGATGAAAATAGACGCCTGCTGTTAGTTCTGTTTCTGGAACATATTAAAAAAAAAAAAAAAACACAGATGAACTGGTATTTGGGGTAAATTAATTACCACGGTTTCAAATCTACATTTTGCATTGACATCAGCGAGCTACATGTGTACACTCAGTGTGTGTGATGCCACAAAATAGCCAGGAACATCCAGTATGCAGATTACTGAAGCATAAAGAAGTGGGGTTTTTTTAACTATAGAACATGCTACATGCTTCAACTTTCCACCCTAGCTAGTTTGACTAATGTTATTAAACAAAATGATATGCTTACAGTTTCACTCTGAGGTTCACAGAAAGAGGGTCACATATTACCACATGCCATGTCTAGCAGGGAAAGAACGTTGGGGTAAGAGGATGGTATGGGGGTATATTCAGTGATCTGTACATTTTCATGAGCTTAAAAGTGTAGCGATTTCTCCCAGGAATGAAGGAATTGTAGGTTGGGATTTTTGGAATTGTAGGTTGGAATGCTTTTAAGGAGTTTGTAAGGAGGGATTTTATGACTTGTAGGTTGGAAAGGTAAGAACTGTAGGTAGGAATTGTAGGGATTGTAGGTAGAAATGGTAAGAATTGTAGGTAGGAATGGCAGGCATTTGCAGGTAGGAGTGGCATGGATTGCAGGTAGGAGTGGCAGGGATTGCAGGTAGGAATGATAAGAATTGTAGTTAGGAAAGGTACGAATTTATAGGTAGGAATAGCAGAGAGTGTAGGTTGGAATGGCCGGGATTGTAGGTAGAAATGGCAGAGATTGTAGGTAGGAATGATAAGAATTGTAGATAGGAATGGTAAGAACTAGGTAGGAATGGCAGGGATTGTAGGTAGGAATGGCAGGGATTGTAGGTAGGAATGGTAAGAATTGTAGGTAGAAATGGCAGGGATTGTAGGTAGGAATGGTAAGAATTGTAAGTAGGGAATGTTGGCAGGGATCTTACAAATTGTAGGTAGTAATCACAGGAATTGTAGGTAGAAATGGTAAAACCTAGGGAGGAATGGCAGGGATTGTAGGTAGGAATAATAAGAACTGTAGGTAGGAATGGCAGGGATTTCTGGTAGGAATAGCAGGATTGTAGGTAGGAATGGTATGTAGGGATTGTTTGAAATGGTAGGGATTATGGTGGGGACTGTATGAATTATTGCAATATATTGTAGGTAGAAATAGTAGGAATTGTTGGTAAAAATTGATCTCAGGAATGGTAAAAATTGTAGGTAGTTATTATGCGCAATGTATGTAGAGGCATTGGTGGCTCAGTGGTAGGGTTCTCGCCTATCATGCGGAAGGCCCGGGTTCGATTCCCAGCCAATGCCTCAACCCCAGCCACTGGATACAGTGCCGGTCCCAAGCCCGGAAAAAATGGGAGGGTTGCGGCAGGAAGGGCATCCGGCGTAAAACCTGTGCCAAGTTGTTGTGCGGACCAGTTGGTCCGCTGTGGCGACCCCGAACAGGGAGCAGCCGAAAGCAACTTCTATTATGCGCAATGTATGTAAGAATTGTAGTTAGGAATTGTAGGGATCGTAGGTAAAAGTTGTTGGCAGGGATTGTACAAATTGTAGGTAGGAATGGCAGGGATTGTAGGTGGGAACAGTAGGTAGGGATTTCAAGAAATGTAGGATTTATAGAAATTATAGGTAGATATTATATATAATGTAGGGAGGAATTGTAGTTAGAAATAGCAGGGATTACAGGTAGGAATGGTAGGGATTGCAGGTCGGAATGTAGATAGGAATTGTAGTTAGGAATGGTACGGATTGGAGGTAGGAACCGTATGCGTAATGTAGGTAGGGATTGTAGTTAAGAATGGTAGGGATTGCAGGTAGAAGTGGTAGGCATGGATTGTATGAAATGTAGGAATGATAGAAATTGTAGGTAGGTGTTTTATGTAATGCAGGTAGGAATTGTAGTTAGGATTGGTAGGAATTGTAAGTAGGGAATGTTGGCAGGGATTTTACAAATTGTAGGTAGTAATCATAGGAATTGTAGGTAGGAATGGTGGGTAGGAATTCTAGGAATGAATGCATGACGATTTAAGTTTATAAAATACTGGAAGCAGAAAAAAATTGTAAAAAAGATAAAACAAGATCCCACACAAGTGTGTTGTGGCCTCATTTATCACAATATCGATATTACAATATATCAGCCAGCCCTACGGGGTAGGTTCCTCCCAGCAGCTTGCCCTTCCTCCAGCTGTTACACCCAGGTTCTGGTTATCTCAAGTTAAAGTGCATGTTGTTTTACAAGCGTCCTTTGAACCTGTATGGAACGTGTTTGTGCGGCAGTGCCCTCGTGTTATATCTTAAATTTACACGTCATATCTGTTTACAGCAAACTGGGCTCCAGTGCTTCCGTTTTTACAGAGCTCTTCTGTGGAACTGGTGCCAGTGTTTTTGAGAAGGCTGGTGGAAGAATGGTAGAAGAATGCTTGTTGTCCCGAGATAGACACTGGGTGGGGTGGCTTTATTTTCCACTCTGGTTTCCTCAGTGCAGTGGCGTGGTTCATGTTCACAGAGCTGTATTCAGATGGAGGATAGAGGAGAGTTTGCGGTTAGTCCTGGAAGGCCAGAACACAACAGTATTTTCCTGTGTTTTGAAAAAAATGTAACTCATCAGGGCCAAGTGTAATTTGGTGTGTGATGGAATTGTGCTTTGGCTTTGCAGGAGACAAAATTGGAACTCCTGGTTCACGGCAAAATAATGTGCGTAGGGAATATTTATTTCATTTTTTACGCTTTGAAAAAACACAATAAAACTGCTCACTTTTATATGAGGGGGCAATTAAGCACAATGATCAACGCTGTCTTGAAATTATCCCCTAAGCCTAATATTAGCCGAGTCCAAATGAATGTTTTTGAGACCGGTTAAGTAGTCGTAAGTAGTGCTGAAATTACAGAGCAGAGGGAGGTGTGTCTCTGTAAGACATTCAGACACTAAGGCTTTGTGTCCTGCCAAGCACAATTCACCTTGAACAAGGTGTCTCTTGTGTTTTGGGTTTACTCCATGTCCCCAATACCAGGTACAGGGGGTAACAGGAACATCTCAAAATTCCAACACGGACAACAAATTCACTCTTCCTTTAATAGTGTGAAAGCCTAGGTCACTGGATAACAGAAGTATGGACATGAGGGAAAGGAAGTGAATGGTTTCAGTTAAGTGCTTCAGAATTATTCATAACAGATTTAAGAACAATTATATTTTCTAATAGTAAATAACATGTCTCACACTGACCGGAGACGGTTGCATAAGCTGAATAAGGTCAGTCATAGGTCAGGGTGTAGGGTGTAAAGCTAGGCTTAAGATATGTCATAACGGTATAACATAAGCTGTAATCCACGCCAGGGTTGTGAGACATGGCATGATTCAAAGGGATGTAGCTATTTTCCAGTAGCCCAAAATGTCTTCTTGTACCACAGCTGTTTGTCATTGTTAACATTTTAAAATTTATTAGCAAACATGTTGCACTTTTTAAACCATTTATTGTTATGAAACTTCCACGAAACAAGTTCCTGCTCTCACTTACATTACAGCAGCTAGAATTAAAGGTAATAAGACAAAAAAGAAAGAAAAAAAACACCTTTTCTCATCCGGAAGACTTTACTGTGGTGGAAAACTCCCTGTTTTTAAGAGCTCGCACTGGAGACTCCTTCCATGAATGTATTTTAACAGAAAACTACATGGTATGACTGCCTATGTGTTTTTCTTTGTTACATAACACAATTAAAAAGTAAAATCTGATTATTAGTAGCTTTAGGTTATTTGGATTGCTCGAGAGTTTTATAACTGGTCTTATACAGGTGCATCTCAATAAATTACAATGTCATGGAAAAGTTCATTTATTTCAGTAATTCAACTCAAATTGTGAAACTCATGTATTAAATTAATTCAGTTCACACAGACTGAAGTAGTTTAAGTCTTTGGTTCTTTTAATTGTGATGATTTTGGCTCACATTTAACAAAAACGCACCAATTCACTCTCTCAACAAATTAGAATATGGTGACATGCCAATCAGCTAATCAACTCAAAACACCCGCAAAGGTTTCCTGAGCCTTCGAAATGGTCTCTCAGTTTGGTTCACTAGGCTACACAATCATGGGGAAGACTGCTGATCTGACAGTTGTCCAGAAGACAATCATTGACACCCTTCACAAGGAGGGTAAGCCACAAACATTCATTGCCAAAGAAGCTGGCTGTTCACAGAGTGCTGTATCCGAGCATGTTAACAGAAAGTTGAGTGGAAGGAAAAAGTGTGGAAGAAAAAGATGCACAACCAACCGAGAGAACCGCAGCCTTATGAGGATTGTCAAACAAAATCCATTCAAGAATTTGAGTAAACTTCACAAAGAATGGACTGAGGCTGGTGTCAAGGCATCAAGAGCCACCACACACAGACGTGTCAAGGAATTTGGCTACAGTTGTCGTATTCCTCTTGTTAAGCCACTCCTGAACCACAGACAACGTCAGAGGCGTCTTACCTGGGCTAAGGAGAAGAAGAACTGGACTGTTGCCCAGTGGTCCAAAGTCCTCTTTTCAGATGAGAGCAAGTTTTGTATTTCATTTGGAAACCAAGGTCCTAGAGTCTGGAGGAAGGGTGGAGAAGCTCATAGCCCAAGTTGCTTGAAGTCCAGTGTTACATTTCCACAGTCTGTGATGATTTGGGGTGCAATGTCATCTGCTGGTATTGGTCCATTGTGTTTTTTGAAAACCAAAGTAACTGCACCCGTTTACCAAGAAATTTTGGAGCACTTCATGCTTCCTTCTGCTGACCAGCTTTTTGAAGATGCTGATTTCATTTTCCAGCAGGATTTGGCACCTGCCCACACTGCCAAAAGCACCAAAAGTTGGTTAAATGACCATGGTGTTGGTGTGCTTGACTGGCCAGCAAACTCACCAGACCTGAACCCCATAGAGAATCTAAGGGGTATTGTCAAGAGGAAAATGAGAAACAAGAGACCAAAAAATGCAGATGAGCTGAAGGCCACTGTCAAAGAAACCTGGGCTTCCATACCACCTCAGCAGTGCCACAAACTGATCACCTCCATGCCACGCCCAATTGAGGCAGTAATTAAAGCAAAAGGAGCCCCTACCAAGTATTGAGTACATGTACAGTAAATGAACATACTTTCCAGAAGGCCAACAATTCACTAAAAATGTTTTTTTTATTGGTCTTATGAAGTATTCTAATTTGTTGAGAGAGTGAATTGGTGGGTTTTTGTTAAATGTGAGCCAAAATCATCACAATTAAAAGAACCAAAGACTTAAACTACTTCAGTCTGTGTGCATTGAATTTATTTAATACACAAGTTTCACAATTTGAGTTGAATTACTGAAATAAATGAACTTTTCCACAACATTCTAATTTATTGAGATGCACCTGTAGTATGGCTCCCGTTTGTGTTTCGTTATTTACGAAATTTCTACGAAGTCTCAGTGCAGTGATTACAATTGTAGTATTCTGACTACCTACATACGTAAATCCTAACAGAATTACAGAGTAGTTTTATTTACAGCAAATGTTGCTCTTACTAGAGAATAAATGGAATTTCAGTTATAACTTTTAGCTGTGTTGAAAATTATTTAGTAGTTCGTAAACCAGGCTATGATAAAGCTTAAGTTCTGGTGCAACAGACTGAGAAATATTCAATAGTAGAGGAGTGTGTTGCTTTCATTGACTCCATTAATACTTTCTCATGAGGTCAAATATGATGTAGGATTCAAAATAAACACATTAGGCCACACCCAGTGCCACGCCCACAGTACTTATCTGAATTCAGCTGCTTTTTAAGGATCATATTTCAGTCTCGTGATATATGTTTGTCAAAATTTCAGTCATGCTTTATGCAGGTGACTGGGTTTTTGTGGCTAAACCTGTCCAGCTATCTACGGGAACACGCCACCGTTCTTAAACACAGGCCTTCGTGTTGAAACCAAAATAAAAACCTGCCAGCGTTCCTGTTTTGACAACATTGCATCAACCTGTTATTTAGCATTTCTACGTTATATGGATGTTTTTAGAAATGCATTCTTGTTTACAGCTTCATTATTTGTAGGTCAGCTTGCTGTCCTGCGTTTATTTTAGAGTAGAGATGAAATATGTATGAAATATTGCACTGATAAACAGAATGCAGAAAAGTGGACTTATTATTAGATACCAGTTTTGCATGTTCAGGTTTTGCCAGTTGTAACGATGGTTCTTTCTTTTCTCCACGTTGACTTTAACCACTTTTTCAATTATTACATGGAATAAGATTGTAAAAAGTGTCACATTACCACAGACTGTTGCAGTTAGTTATTAAAAGAATTGAAATTCTATCCTGCAGTTTTTTACTTGAAAACGATTGCTGGTTGAAATTTTGGTGCAGCTTTAAATTGTGTAAGTTACAGTATAGGTATAAAATATATTATTTTTTATATATATTTTTATATATTATTATTATTATTATTTATATATAATAAAAAATATTATTATTATTATTATAATTATTTTTTTATATATATATATTTATATTTGATATATTTATATATTTATTCTTTCTTCTTGGGGGTTCAATTCCCGCCTCCGCCATGTGCGTGTGTGGAGTTTGCATGTTCTCCCCGTGCCTCGGGGGTTTCCTCCGGGTACTCTGGTTTCCTCCCCCGGTCCAAAGACATGCATTGTAGGTTGATTGGCATCTCTAAATTGTCCGTAGTGTGTGAATGCGTGAGTGAATGAGAGTGTGTGTGTGCCCTGCGATGGGTTGGCACTCCGTTCAGGGTGTATCCTGCCTTGATGCCCAATGACGCCTGAGATCCCCGTGACCCGAGAATAGTTCAGATAAGCGGTAGACAATGAATTAATGAACTATAGTAACTATAGCACTAAATACATGACATACATGAGTAGTAGAATCTGTATATTTTAGGCCTGAAACGATTCCTTGAGTAACTCGAATACAAAAAATCATCGAGGCAAATTAGTTGCCTCGAAGCTTCGTTTAGTCCATTTACTGTAACTACACACAGAGCACTGCGTTTCCCCATGGACCATTATTAATGACGCACAACCCGCTAAACCCGGGGAGAAAAGATTCAGGCTAAAGAAAAACGGCAGAAAGTTTTAGTTTGGGATCATTTCAAACAAAAACAGAAATAAAACTCCATACAGTGTGATTACTGTAAGATTGATTGTAAGGTTTACCACAACAGTACAAGCTCAATACTTCAATATCTCATTCGAAAACACAGTTCATGGCGTCGACACAAGCTAACGTTAGCATTCGCACTTAGCTTAAATCAATATGACTGCTAGTTGAAATTAAGGCCCGTAAAAAAAGGACCGTCAATATGGTGGCTAGTTATGATGTCCCTAATTTAGCTAAGTTTTGTGAAAGCCTAAGCATCATTCATGTTGATAGCCTCACTCTCTCTCTGTCACTCACACACACACCAGTATATTCAGGGACATTTAAGAGTGTTTATTCTCCAGATAACTCTAATTTAATGTTACAGATAAATATGTTTTTCTTTATTTTATGTGTATGGACTCTTGTTCTTTTTTCAAGTTACTTTCCTGTCCACTAATGTTTGCCTCTTACAAAAGTCTTTCAAGAAGACAGTAAAGGCTTATGAGTTGAGGCTGCTTGAGTTGTAGTTAGACTGAAACTTGAAAGTTAAGTTGCACAACATAAATGTTTAGGTATTATTATTATTATTATTATTATTATTATTATTATTTTGTTTTAGGTTGTACTATGTTTAAGTTTTTTTTAAAGTAATTAAGTTTTTTTATTTATATATTTATAATTGCATTTTGAATGTAATATGTCAGTTAAATGCACTAAATGAGTTCAGATTTTATTTCCATTTTTCTAAATAGGAAACAACTTAGTTGTTCATTTTAAGAGACCTGTCTTATTTTCTCTTGCATATTTAGTATTCCTCTTTAATAAAGAAAAAGTACTTTATCAGATTACTCGATTTAATCGATGGAATAATCAGTAGAATACTCGATTACTAAAATAATCGATAGCTGTAGCGCTAGTATATTTTGTGCAATATACCAGCTATCTGGTTATCCCTAGGTTATTTTGAGCCAATAACTGTAGTAGTGTAGTAGAAGTTGCTTTCGGCTGCTCCCTGTTCGGGGTCGCCACAGCGGACCAATTGGTTCGCACAACAACTTGGCAAATGTTTTACGCCGGATGCCCTTCCTGACGCAACCCTCCCATTTTTCCGGGCTTGGGACCGGCACTGCAACCGGTGGCTGGGGTTGAGGCATTGGCTGGAATCGAACCCAGGCCTTTCGCATGATAGGCGAGTAACCTACCACTGAGCCACCAATGCCCCCAACTGTAGTAGTGTAGTAATATGTAATAATCATGTAACTATAGTGCATAAGTTTCTGTACTATAATAGTGCTGAATATTAGCTATGTATTTTTATTTCTAAGTGATGTTGAAACTATTGTACATGAGTAACTGTAGTAATGTAGTTGTTGTCCTTCGGCTGCTCCCCGTTCGAGGTCGCCGTAGCGTTTTGATTTCTTGGCACGTTTTTTTACGCCTTCCTGACGCAACCCTCACTTTTATCCGGGCTTGGGACTGGCACTGATTAACTGTTAACCCCTTAGTGGCAAGGTTAGTTCCTCGCCGTGGTTGGGTTGGTTCCCTGCACAGGAATCGAACCTGGGCCGTGGTGTTGAGAATGCGGGATAATTCAGCCGTAACCCCAGGGACCCTAACTGTAGTAATGTAGTACTATATGGTTATTTCTGGGTTACTTTTAGTGTATTAGCTGTAGTGCATGAATAACTGTAATAGTATAGTCACATATGGTTGCTATATGGTTATTTCTGGGTTTCTTCTAAAGGTCATACGTGAGTAATTGTGGTAGTGTGGTTTGATAGCCATATGTTTATGCACACAAGCACTGACCCAAGACAAGCATCCCATGTCAAGCTTCCTCACAGGAAGTCGTGCCACCAAGCTTGGGCTAAAAATAGAACAGACCACCCACGGCATCAATATGTCAGCAAAAAACGCCTGAAAAATCACCTAGCTTTTGAACGCATGCCGAAGGTAACGTTGGTATCGTGGGTTGACTCTTTCCAAAAATTGATAAAATTCGTAATTTCGAATCAATCGCTTCAGTTGTCCTCGCTTGGCTTTCCACTGATGCAAACAAGTTTTGAACGGCTCCCAGACGTACATGCAATTTAGACCGTAGCTCTAAACAGTGCTTTACTGTTGTAATTTGTACAAATGGAAAATAACACGATATGTTGCTTTAGGCCTTGTTGAGATATAGCACACTGTCAGTACAGGTCATGCTCCTGTCACTAACCCGAAACCTAACCCTTAGTCCCTGCGATTTTCATTTTGTATTCTATATTTATATCACATCATGTATCCACATATTTTAAGAAACAGCTATTATAACACAGTTATATTTATATTGTTTACTATTTTTGTTATGTTGTCTCATCTTAGTAGAGTAACTGTACCAGCGACTATAATACTTCTGAGAGAAATATTTCAGGGTACTTAAATATACCCTGTACTTAAAATACTTAAAATAATTTGCTACAATAGAACAATACCTATAGTACTACTAGAGTATAGTGACAGTAGTGAGGTATCCTAATATTGTTCATTTACTAGAAATACATAAGAATTTTGCTAGATATACTAGTACATAATAGTGTAATCTGTAGTAGAGTAGGTTTATAGTATTATATAGTAACTTAACCAGTTAGTATTATTTTTATAGTGTAGTTTAGAGATTATTTGGACATGAACAAGCCATGGATACTTTTCCGATCCTGCTGCTACTAATCATCTTGTTGTTAGATAACCATATTATCTATTACTCTACATTAGGGTAGTGCTCTATCCTAGCTATTTCTGATAGTTATGACACTATTTACTGCTGTTACTAGTACTTATTATTATTATACTAAAGTGTCTCTAGTAATAAAATCATTATTTTACTGATGCATGTGCAGGCCCCTTAAATTTCACAGTTCAAACGAGTACTTTACCAAGGCATTACTCACCTCAGCTAGTAATTATTACATGTGCAGCACTTTTTTACCCTCACCATAGTAAATACCACACATTCTGTATATCTTAATTCCCAGGGTGAGTCATGTGTCAGCTTTTCAGCCACACCTCCCTCTGTGAAGAGTTCTGGCTGGACAGCAATGCGAGATTTCTTACTCAACAGCATAAATCATTTACAGGCCACAGGCTGAACTGTTTATGGCTGTGCATTATGTTCAGCATTGTCACTGAAATACTTGTGCAATGTATATCTTTTTTTTGTTTTGTTTTTGAGTTCCTCTTAATCTGTTGGTTTACTGAGCATAACCCGAGCTGTAGGTTGTGAAACCCAGCAAGCAACCACACACCAGCGCCTTGTTGCATGTTGCAGCATGCGTCAGAGTGCGCAGCTGTGATCTAGTTTAGCGTTCGTAAACTGAGACGTTACCTCACACATGACAGAAAAAAACACCGCTTCCTCCGACATCTATTTTGAGACCGGTAAAGAGGGCCGAAGCACTGTAAACAATGCGTCAGCTGTGTTCGTAAGGTAACACGCTGCCCAGAATCTGCCCCTGGGCCTGCCAATTACACACAGGTTTATCTGGCTTGAGTCTTGAGAGCGCTTTTCTTTTAGAAGGTCACAGCTCTGGAATTATGTGTGTCTTTTTTTTTTTTTTTTTTTTTTTTTTTTTTTTTTTTTTTACACAGCAAAGTGCAAAGAAAAAAATCTCCCACTTTCTCCTTTAACAGTGGGCGTCAGGGAACGATCGCTGAACAAGATAGCTCAGCATGCCATTACAGTGAGGACATTTTTATAGGAATAGTTCAGTGAAAAAAAGAAATTCATCAGCCAAGAGCTGCGTAGATGTTCTTCGCCTGCTTGTTCTTGCTTGTGCTTTCATTGCAGGGTGAACTCCTGAAAGTTATCTCTTGTTATCTCCTGATGACTGTGAATCCTTTTCTATTACCATCTTTACCAAGATACTTCATGACTAAGGCAGAGCAGTCTGAAAGTCCAGTCACAGGGTTCTCTTCAACACGGAGTTACTGAGTGCCAATTTTTAAAGGTCATATTTAACCCTGAATAAGTGGCTTTGTCAGTCTGGTCATCAACAGACTAAACTAAGTTAGCACTGCTTCTCTGAAGTAGTCATAGTCCAATATTTATACTTTGTGCTTCCTGAATTATATCTCCCCACTGCTTGGATTCTTAAAAATAGGAAGTCGGCCTAATCATTGCTTGCTGTTTAGATCAGTTTCCTTTCCCGAGCTGTATTCTCAAAGCTGAAAACACTGCACAAATGGATACCACTCATAACTCCCATCCTAAAATACCCTGTGTGTTTCTCTCATGCCACCCCCCCATGGGATGTCCGCAGTAAAGGGATTGCCCCTCGGGACTGTAGGAATGGCTCGT
>JAUCMX010000002.1:29013346-29068346 GCA_033459395.1 Hemibagrus guttatus
CTACATAGAGGAATGAGGGATCATGTTTACCAACCTTGTAAAGAAGACTGGCAGCTGTAGGGGCTGCCAAAGATACCTCTATAAAAATATTGCCCTGGGGGTGAAAGTTAAGAAATTGGGAAATTTCAGATTTTTTGACCAGGACAAACGAATCCCCTTTACATCCATGAAGTTTACAGAACCTGAGAGAACAAACTGGAAGAACCATCATAAATCAGCACAAAATAAATTTGAAGTTCTGCCGTCTCATCCAGCGTCTATTTCTCTTCCCGTTATTCCTGGGACAGACTCCGGATCTACTAGAACCCTGACCAGGATAAAGTGCTTAGTAAAGATCTATGATGATTATGCATTTTCATTGAGGCTCCAGTTCAGGCCTCAGCTGAACATTTGCATGGCTGCCTTGTTACTCTATGGGTCTGATACACACACACACACACACACAGAGACATTCACACACTCACATATTCACCACTCACTTAGTGGGTGCTCAGACTTTTCCACAGGAAGTGGGATGTGATGTTTTGCTGTTATTCGCTGCAGGCTGGGATGATTCTCTACTGAATGCAGGCTTGCAAAAGAGTGAGTCAGTGTTAGCGTTAGCAACAAGCCACTTATCCTCTGTGCTGATTCCTATGTTTATGTTTTTCAATTTGAAGAAATTAGCATTTTAATGTTTACTGTGTATATCAGCAGTCAGTTAGATCTGCCAAGGGGCTGCATTCTCATGAAGCAAGTATTGATTGGGGGCAGACATACACACACAAACGCACACAATATTATTATTATTATTATTATTATTATTATTATTATTATTATTATTAATTTAACAAATATAGAAATCAAAAATATAATTGCTGGCTTTTTTTTTGCAATTATTTATTTATTTATTTATTTATTTATTTATTTATTTTTACTTCTTTCTTTCTTTCTTCTTGCTTTTTGTTTGCTTTCTCTGCATTATTGATTTCTTTCTATCTTACTTATTTGTTGCATATTTTTCTTGTTTCATATATTTCTTTGTTCCTTCCCCACTTTCTTACATTCCTCTTGTTCCTGTTGCTTTTATTCCTTGATTTGTTGCTTATTTAATTTATTTATTTATTTATTTATTTATTTATTTATTTTTACAAAAAAGAGTACAGGATTTTCATATATCAAAGACTTAATAATAAATAATAAAACATAATAAATAAAACAATAATAATATTATTTAATATTATCCATAATAAAACAATTGTGCAGCAATTTAGTTTATTTGTTGTATACTTTTCTTGATAAATTAACTAATCAATGTCCATGTATAATAAGGAATTCATAGGAATGTGGAATGTAACTGTCAATCGTTTGAGAAATTGTTTTATTAGTCTGATAGTGTAATTATTTTAGAACACGTAGCAGCTTGTTTTAGTTATACTGAGGTAGTGAGTTTTGACAGTCACATGTGTAATGGCTGTGGCTTATACAGAAATGCCAAGTTTTATGGCCCTGTAGTTCTTTATAACCCTCATTAAGTCTCTGTGTGTGTTCTGGATTTATATTGCTGTGTTGGATTTGCATTTGATTTGGGATTTGGCCCAGCTTCATAACAGTGTATTCGTGGCCTGAATGTGTCATTTTGGTGTTCAATAAACAGAGGAAAGCCGGCGCTGGCCCTGCCCAAAACTAAACTCACACCAGCTGGCTTGTTTTGAAGACATATCCAGGCCTCCACCCAATCACAACACAGCAGAGGGGTGATGTCACGCAGTACGACGGAGCAGCAGAGCTCGGACTGGGTGCGCCGACTCGGACATGCTGAGGCAGAGAGAGGCAGAAAAAGAAAATGGATCAGGGGTGGAAAGGATGACTACAATGTTATACTTGCCATTAGCATTAAATGATTTGGGTCAACATTTGGGAAAAGTCCTAATGATTATTAATGCTGGTTTGCTTCCTAATCAGGTTACCATGCTGGTCTTGTGAGCACTAAATATGCAGTGTGTCTTTAGAGTGTACATAGTTCTATTCTTGTCTGGATATAGATCATGTATAATGATTGAGAGATTGCAAGAATGGTCATGTCTCCACGTGTTCAGATAAAAAAAAAAGAGCTGCAGCTGTGAGTGATTTGTCATGGGCTGTATAAAAACCTCTTACAGCTACAAACATATTTACTAGTACTGAAATCGTCCAGTTTAATAGCAAGGTATCAGTTTGTAATTGTTGGTACTATTTCACAACCAAAGACCAGTTTGCTTCTGCAAGGAGCTTTTCTCTTGGGTATAGATGGATTTTTGAAACCTGTTGGAATGGACCGAAATGGAATGCCAGCAACTTGCTTTATCAACATAATTGTGTTTTAAATTGCAGACTTGTTTATATTTTGACTAATAGAACCAACAGATCAATATTGTGGGTTGGTCCACTAATTGGTCAGACTTCTGCACTGGTGAAATGGATTGATCAAGAGAATCTGCAGCTTGGGTTCGATCAAAAGTCTGCAGCAGCAAGGGGGATTGGTTGGTTATGTCCTCAGGAGCAGACGGGATTGGTCAAGAGAGTCTGCAGGCACAGATGGGATTGGTCAAGAGTGTCTTTAGGAGCAGGTAGGAGTAATGAGTGTCGGTAGTAGTGGACAAGATCGATCAAGAGAATCCACAGGACAGCCGGAGCGTGCGGGATTAGCCAAGAGTGTCTGTCAGAGCAAGTGAGATTAGTCAAGAGTGTCTGCAGGATTGGACAGAATTCATCAAGTGTCTTCAGGGACGAATGGGAGTGGTCAAAAATGTTCTTCAGGAGTGGAAGAAGAATGTTCAAGAGTGTCTGCAAGAGTGGGCAGGATTGGTCAGGAGTGTCTGCAAGAGGGAAAGGATTGTTCGGTTGTCTGCAGGATGGGGCAAAATTGGTCAAAAGTTTGCGGGAGTAGAAGCAACTGGTGAAACCTGTTGGCAGGAACTGATGAAGTTTATCTAATGTCTGTGGAAGTGGAAAAGATTGCTTAAGAGTGTCTGCAAGAGAGGAAAGGATTGGTCGGGTATCTGCAGGAGCAGAAGGAATTGGTGGCATATCTGCATGGTTTGTCAAAAATGTCAGAATTGTTTGAGTGTTTGCAAGAGCAGACAGAATTGGACAAGAGTGTTGGCCGGAGGAAATGGACTTGATCAAGAGTAACTGGGGGAGCGGATTGGACAAGAGTGTTTGGAAAGCAGGCAAGATTGGTCAAAAGTGTCTGCAGGATCATGCAGGATTGGACAAAAGTGTACATGGGAGGGGACGGAATTGGCCAAGAGTGGGTAGGATGTGGGATTAAAAAAATCTTGTGACTAAATATTGCATTAACAGGCCAGATTGTAATCCTATACATTTCATATCGTCAGTGTAATCGGACTGCTTTGACCTTCATTATAATCACCTGCTGTGTTGTTTGTGTCTGCGAGACTTTAGTCTACATAGGAATAGAGTATCCTACAGACACAGCACTCCTCTGTGAAGTTCCTACCTTCTGGGTTTTAAGAAGAATAGAGTACAAAATGAGCTCAGGGAAATGTGCTAAGAAAATACAGGATATGAGACATATGAAAGGACAGAACATTTGTTGTGGCCTTTAATTGTGTTTAATGGAATTTTTCAACGCGAGTATATTGTTATATCCTTTAAGTCATTTGTGCAATTCAACAGCCATGTGTCTGTATCGTAAAGCTGTGGACAGAGAGCAAATTAAAAGTACTATGTTTTTCAAGAATGCAGATTTGTTTCTATTCATTTAAAAGTATTATTTTCTTGTTTGGAGGGAAAAGAACTGCCTTGTCAGTTAATGCCAGATAAAGTAAAAAATCTTTTGATTAAATAGTGAAATCCTGCTAAGATTTCAGGACAGAGAAATCAATAAACACTAAAGGAGAGCTCGGTAAAATCCACTCATGAGAACACCTTTTGTATGACGATCGCCGGAATATAATATTAATCGGAGAAACATCTTTTTGAGTGTATAATATACAGACGTATTGACTCCAGAACTTACGGTATCATATATATATATATATATATAATACATATCGTCTTCTACAGATGTCGAACATTACAGAGACACTGATGAAGCCTCTAGAGAAGTTTCGGAAGGAGCAGCTGGGTTCAGCCAAGGTACTTCATTTTTTAATTTTTTATTTTTTTCCTCACATCAGCAACATTTCCATCATGGTGTTAAAAATAGCGGCTTTTTATTGGTGCGTGTTTTTAGACAGAGAGGAAGAAATACGAGAAGGAAACAGAGAAGTACTACACGTCTTTGGAGAAGCTCTTAAACATGTCGGCGAAGAAGAAGGAACCGCAGTTGCAAGAGGTACTTCTCACAAAGAGCCGTGTAAATTCTTCACATCTCCTGACAGGCAGAAGATCCAGTTTTTTGTTTTTTTTTCTCAAGTGTGTGTCCAAACCACACCCATGCAGCCTGTATGATGCAAACTGTTTGTAGAAGGGCTCATGATTAAACTGGGGGTTTATTTAACATGCACATGTGCTTGTTATCAGATGGTCCTTTAGAGTTAGACGCTAGATCTGCTTTTGGAGCATAGCGTACACTGGGACTGTAATCTGTGTAGCTGTGGTTGACTCGGATGTGAACGAAAGCTCTTAATTGCATGTGGTGTTTATACACTCTGGAGCATGCCCAAATCCAGACGCTTCATGTGCGAGTGTTAGCAAAACGTGACTTGCTGTATTTGTGTTTATATCCGATGTACAAGAGGGTCTGTGTGAGTAATGCGTCACAGACTGTTAGCAAATCGTTTGTACGGAAACAAGCATCAACATGCAGATTCAACAAAAATGCTATTCTACACCTGCACACTCGTTTTCTTTTCTCCTCCTACACACTTGTGACCTTCACCACCTCCCACTTTTTTCTCTCTTGTTTTCATAGCAATGTATTTTCTCTCTCTCTCTCTCTCTTACTCACACACACACACACACACACACACACACACACTGTATCTGTCAGTCTCTGACAGATCTGTTTCTCAGTCTCTCTGTCTTTCATTTTGTCTCTTTCTCTCTGTCTCTTCCTCTGTAACTTACACTTTCTCTGCATCTGTCTACTGACTCTTTCTGAATGAGTGTCTGTCTCTCTTTCTCACTCTTGCAATTTACACTTTGTCTCTCTGTGTCTGACTCTCACTCTGTCTCTCCCTCCCTCCCTCTCTCTCTCGCTCTCTTTCTCGCTCTCTCACTCTCTCTCTCTCTCCCTCTGTCTGTCTTTCTTGTTTCTCTTTTGTTCTGCATCTTCCTGTTTCTACCTCTGTAAGTCATACTCTCTATCTCCATCTCACCCACTCACCCACTCACTCAAACACTCACTCACTCACCCACTCACCCACTCACTCACACACTCACTCACTCACTCAAACACACACACACACACACACACACACACTCACTCACTCACTCACTCACCCACTCACTCACTCACTCACTCAAACACACACACACACTCACCACTCACTCACTCACCCACCCACTCACCCACCCATTCACTCACCCACTCACTCACACACTCACTCACCCACTCAATCACCCACCTACTCAATCACCCACCCACTCACTCACTCACCCACCCACTCACACACTCACCCACTCACCCACTCACTCACTCACTCACACACTCACCCACTCACTCACTCACTCACTCACTCACTCACTCACCCACTCACACACACACACCCACACACACACACACACACACACTCACCCACCCACCCACTCACTCACTCACTCACTCACTCACTCACCCACCCACTCACCCACCCACTCACCCACCCACCCATTCACTCACCCACTCACCCATTCACTCACCCACTCCACCCACCTCACTCACTCACTCACTCACTCACCCACTCACACACACACACACACACACACACACACACTCACTCACCCACCCCACTCACTCACTCACTTCACTCACCCACCCATTCACTCACCCACCCATTCACTCACCCGCTCACCCATTCACTCACCCACTCACCCATTCACTCACCCACTCACTCACTCACTCACTCACACACACTCACTCACCCACTCACACACTCACCCACTCACCCACACACTCACCCACTCACTCACTCACCCACCCACTCACTCACCCACACACTCACTCACCCACACACTCACTCACCCACACACTCACTCACTCACTCACTCACCCCCTCACTCACACACTCACTCACACACACACTCACTCAGAGAAGAAAAGAATTGTTATAATCATTAATAATGATAAAAGTGGCACCGTTATCATCTGTGGTATAAAATGATCTCTCTCTCTCTCTCTCTCTCTCTCTCTCTCTCTCTCTCTCTCTCCTCTCCTCTCTCTCTCTCTCTCTCTCAGGCGGATGTGGCAGTGGAGGTGATGAGACAGCACTTTCAAGAGGAGTCTTTGGAGTATGTGTGCAAGCTGCAGGAAATCCAGGAGAGGAAGAAGTTTGAGTGTGTCGAGCCTGTGAGCACATGCCTCCTCTCACTTCACCTAAAAAAAAACATAGACAGGAAGTTTAATATTCATAACTATTTATTTGTTAACAATAACATTTCATTAACGTGTTCTAGCTGATGCTGTTGCCAGGATAGCTCACATTCAGTGACAGAAGAATATTAATCAATATTAATCAATAAATGCCCCATGGAATTCTGGAATCTGATTGGTCTGAGTGTAGTTCATCTGTTAATCATATCACAGAGCCATATTAATGCACTCATTCCAGTGTGTTAGCGTTTCTATAGTAACAAGCCACACAGGGACTGTACACAAAATCTAATACTGATAATTAATGAATAAAATGCATGTGTCTCATGGCGTCTTCCATAAGAGGACCGGTTCCCTTTTCCAGTCTGGTTCAAGAAGGTTTCTCCCTCATTAGGAATCAATCTACACCCATGTCTAAATTTATTTAACGCTGCTTTTTGGCTGTTGTTCAAAGTGAAAATAACACGATCCAAACATTTTCTTAATGCTCCAAGTAACTATGTCATCACGTTGGAAAGTAACCAGAACACCGTGTAGAAATGATGATTTAGACAAATGTAGTTAAGACAGATTACAAGGAAGGACTTGCACGGATCGGAGAGGTTCATTCGCTTAAGCACACGGGAATGTTTTCGGGAATGTTTTCGTTCGATCGTTACATCGATCAATTTTAAGACACGTTGGTTGCACAAGGCCTAGCGAAAACAGCTTGGTGAGAAATAATGTGGCAGGAATGAGTGTCTGGATTGTCAGGTGCATTTTAGATTTCATGAAACTTTTGCACATAACAGAATATACACACAGGTTCAGGAAACAAAGAATAAAACCTCTGCGGTCATGCCGTTATAGGAAAATAATCAGTGACAGTGTGGTGTGATGAGGCGGAGTTACCGTGAGCAGCCTGGAAGTTGATTGTTTTCCCATAACACTACGTTCTTTATTTTTTTTAAACCACCAAATTTTTGTTGTAGATTAAAAGGTCTGTGAGACAAGTTCACTTGCATGTTAGAGGAGTTCTAAGCAACCTCATCAAACTCTCTGAATAAGACCTGCAGCTTGGAATGTTCCAGAGAAACCAGGAAATAGATTTTGAGAAAGATTTTGAGAAAATTAAAGATACCGCTTCGCCACGGCAGTTATGAAACGTTGATATTTGAGACTCCATGGTGTTAAATAAACATGTTCTCAAAGAAAACATCAGGATTACACACTGTTACACAGAGATTCTTCTAGAAAATAAATCAACACCTGCTGACCAATCAGAATCAAGAATTCCATTTTGGTAAAAAAAAAAAAAAAAAAGGGAAAGGAAAAAAAGGATAGAGAATTCCATTTTTGTATAAATAGATAGATAGATACATAGATAAATAACACAAATAAAAAAGGATAGAGAATTCCATTTTTGTATAAATAAATAAATAGAAATTAGAATCAAAAATTCCATTTTTGTATAAATAAATAAATAAATAGAAATTAGAATCAAGAATTCCATAAATAGATAGATAGATATATAGATAGATAGATAGATAGATAGATAGATAGATAGATAGATAGATAGATAGATAGATAACACAAATAAAAATTAGAATCAAGTATTCCATTTTGGTAAAAAAAAAAAGGGAAAGGAAAAAAAGGATAGAGAATTCCATTTTTGTATAAATAGATAGATAGATACATAGATAAATAACACAAATAAAAAGGATAAAGAATTCCATTTTTGTATAAATAAATAAATAAAAATAGAAATTAGAATCAAGAATTCCATTTTTGAATAAATAAATAAATAAATAAAAATAGAAATTAGGATTGAGAATTCCATTTTTGTATAAATAGATAAATAAATAGAAATTAGAATCAAGAATTCCATTTTTGTATAAATAAATAAATAAAAATAGAAATTAGGATTGAGAATTCTATTTTTGAATAAATAAATAAATAAATAAATAAAAATAGAAATTAGGATCGAGAATTCCATTTTTGTATAGATAGATAGATAGATAGATAGATAGATAGATAGATAGATAGATAGATAACACAAATAAAAATTAGAATCAAGAATTCCATTTTTGAATAAATAAATAAATAAATAAATAGAAAAAGAAATTAGGATCGAGAATTCCATTTTTGTATAAATAAATAAATAAAAATAGAAATTAGGATCGAGAATTCCATTTTTGTATAAATAGATAGATAGATAGATAGATAGATAGATAGATAGATAGATAGATAGATAGATAGATAGATAGATAGATAACACAAATAAAAATTAGAATCAAGAATTCCATTTTTGAATAAATAAATAAATAAATAAATAGAAATAGAAATTAGGATCGAGAATTCCATTTTTGTATAAATAAATAAATAAAAATAGAAATTAGGATCGAGAATTCCATTTTTGTATAAATAGATAGATAGATAGATAGATAGATAGATAGATAGATAGATAGATAGATAGATAGATAGATAGATAACACAAATAAAAATTAGAATCAAGTATTCCATTTTGGTAAAAAAAAAGATAGAGAATTCCATTTTTGTGTAAATAAATAGGTAAATAAATAAATAGAAAAATAAATAAATAAAAAAAAACATAAATAAAAAAAATTGAAATTAGAATTGAGAATTCCATTTTGGTAAATAAATAAATAAATCCATCCAAAAGAATAGAGAATTCTATTTTTGGAAAAAAATCAAATAAAATAAAAATTAGATGTGAGCTATCTCTCTCTATTTGCTATTAGCTAGCTCTCGCTCACTTTTTCTCTCTCCCTTTCTCTCTCTCTCTCTCTCCCTCTCTCCACCACAGATGCTGGCTTTCTTTCAGACCATGTTCACCTTCTACCACCAGGGATACGAGTTGGCCAAAGACTTCGATCATTACAAGCGAGCCCTGCAGATCAATATCCAGAATGTGAGCAGCTCCTTACAGTTTATTAGAGTAAATCTGCAGCGAAAGACTGCTGTTAAAAATCATTACAAACACCTTAATCGTTCATCCGTAACCATGGCAACGTTTCCCAGCCACACGAGTGCGGTCGTCATGAATGTCACACAGCCACCAGTAACTGTTTAGTTAATAAATGCACACGCGAGGCCTGGTTTGCGGTGTGTTTTGATCCTTGTTTATAGCAGTGCAGGAAGCGCCCCATTGAAACAGGAAGTGAAGCATTGGAGTTTGCAGGAGAAAGCGTTGAGGCTTTGTTTTCATTGGCCTTCCATTGTGTGTGTCGAGCTTATAGCAGAAAGAATGAGGGTCAACTGTGTGTGTGTGTGTGTGTGTGTGTGTGTGTGTGTGTGTTGTGTGTGTGTGGGGAGGGGTGCGGTTGGAGAGTTGATGTGTGTGTGTGTGTGTGTGTGTGTGTGGTGTGTGCATGCCTGCGTTGAGATTCTCTGGTGTTCCAAAGAGTGTGTGTGTGTGTGTGTGTGTGTGTATGCATATATGTGCGTGTTTGTGTCTCTACATACTATGTATATGTGTATTTATTTATATGTGCGTTCATATGTATGTGTAACTGTGTGTGTCTACATTGTGTGTCTTTGCATTTGTATATACGAACGTGTGTATCCATATGTGTCTGTTTGGTGTGTGTAGACACGGAACCGTTTCGAGGGAACTCGTTCTGAAGTGTGTGAGCTGATGAATAAGATAAAGGAAGCTCCACAGGACTACAGACAGACCAGCCGTATCAGCAGTGAGGGCTACCTCAACGTTCAGGAGAAACGTACACACACACACACACAAACACACACACACACACACACAAAATAAATTTGTAACAATCTTCCAGAGATTCTCTGGAACACCACAGAATCTCAGAGCATGCACACACATGCAAACACTCTCCAACCACACCCCTCCACAGACACACACACACACACACACACACACACATATGCATACACAGTATCTAGAGATGCAAACACGCACATATATGTACACACACACATCTTTGAACGTATAATCTGCTACTAATTTTGTTTTCTTGATCAAAAATAATCTTTTACTTTCACCAGAGCTTTCGAATTCCTTCGTGGTGTGTTTAAAATAGCTGAAACACACACTAACCTGCCAAAATTAAATAAATAAAATAAAGGAAATCTGGCATTTCCGTTGTGGAGTGAAAGCAGTATCAGACAGGACCTCACGGTATGCCACAGGATTGGCGTAATTTCCGTAAAGAAAGTGCCGTAATGAGGCCGATTTCTCCGTGCAACACTGTGTCCTTTACTTCAAATCCATTTTATATCCCATTTTTTTATTTCTATTTTTTTTTTCCATAAATCTCAGATTATGTGGTTGCTCTGGCTAATTAATTATAGTTCATATTATTGTTTAGATTTCCGAGTGTGGAAAATGTACAAGAATGCAACACCATGAGTCTAGATAAACGCATAATTTTTTAAAAAAGAAAAAAAAGAAAAAACACACACCAGGGTAGGTCTTAAACGTGGCTGTGATCCTGCGCAGGTCCTCCTCCGTTCGGCTCCAACTGGGTGAGGAGGTACTGCACGTTCGTCAAGGAGCAGAAAATCCTCCACATGATCACGTACGACCCCAAATCCGGCGGCAAGTGTGTGAGTGACCGTCATTAAAAGCTTATCCAGCAGCACACACAGCTTTTTATTCACTTTTCGTGATGATGTCATGGTTCATTCAATCTCATGTGTTTATCACGTCAGGGTGAAAACGAATCTGTTACACTGAAATCCTGCGTGAGGAAAACTACAGAAACTCTGGACCGCCGATTCTGCCTGGATATCGAGATTACAGACCGGTCAGTACAACAGAACTCTTCTGTCTCCTGTAGCAAAAGGGCTTTTTTGAGATATTCTTCATAATAATAATAATAATAATAGTGTTTTTATTCTATTAAATATATTAAAATTGAAAATAGATTATTTATTTATTTATTTATTTATTTATTTATTTATTTACTGAGGCCCAGTAAAAACACAATATTCTGTCACAATACACTTTTCTGAGATATTCATGTTATCGAAAATAATAATATTAATTAGAATGTGTTTATTCTATTAGTTATATTAAAAGTGCAAATAGTTTATTTATTTATTTATTTATAAATTGTGTCACAGTACACTTTTCTGAAATATTCATACATTATACATTATGAATAATAATAATGTGTTTTTATTCTGTTAATTATATTAAAATTGAAAATAGATTAGAAGTTGCTTTCGGCTGCTCCCTGTTCGGGGTCGCCACAGCAGACCAACTGGTCCGCACAACAACTTAGCACAGGTTTTACGCCGGATGCCCTTCCTGACGCAACCCTCCCATTTTTTCCGGGCTTGGGACCGGCACTGCATCCAGTGGCTGGGGTTGAGGCATTGGCTGGGAATCGAACCCGGGTCTTCCGCATGATAGGCGAGAAACCTACCACTGAGCCACCAATGCCTAAAATTGAAAATAGATTATTTATTTATAAAATACGGCACAATACAAACATAATATTCTGTCACAATACACTTTCCTGAGATATTGATAATGTTGTTTTAAATGTTATTAATTATAAAATTGCTAATATATTATTGAGATATTGCTGGTATCATGGGATTATTTTTTTTTTTATTTTCTTTTTCTTTTTTTTTAAATGACAGGCAGTTGTCTAGTGGTTTGAATTGATAGATTTCTTTTTCTATTTGTAAAATAGAAATGTATTTTTTTGAACAATTTTTTTTTTATCCTTTTTTTATCCTGTTTTTAAACTAACAAATAAATAGTTTTTAAAGGTTTATGATGTAGATGAATATGTTAACACTAAAATAATTACCTGACCATAACATCTACAGTGAGTAACAGTTATTTTGCAAGCATTCACGCAACTTTTATTTTATTTCATTGTTTTTTAAACAGCCGAATAGAAAGTTAGTAAAAAAATAGTAAATTTTGTGCTCGGAGTGACTCGATTGTGTGTAGCTCTTGTGTTCGAGGTGTTGTACCTGACGTGTTATTACACGGTCGTGTTTTCAGCCCCGGCACCGTGCTCACAGTCCAGGCGCTTTCTGAAGATGACCAGAGATTCTGGATGCAGGCGATGGGAGGCAAAGAGCCGGTGAGTGAACCGCAGCATGACACACAGTGCATGTAGACTTCTAGTCCAGTTTAGTCCACAAAGATTAGTGACCTTTAATCAGCTGTCTCAGTTTTAAAGCACCCTTAGATATGCTTTAATTAAAAAAAATAAATAAATAAATAGTGGCTTAGTGGTTAGCACGTTTGCCTCACACCTCCAGTGTCCTGAGTCCCGCTCACTGTGTGTGTGTGGAGTTTGCATGTTCTCCTCATGCTTGGTGGGTTTCCTCCGGGTGCTCCGGTTTCCTCCCACAGTCCAAAGACATGCTTCTAGGCTGATTGGAGTCTCTAAATTGTACATAGTGTGTGATTGTGTGAGTGAATGAGAGTGTGTGTGTGCCCTGCGATAGGTTGGCACTCCGTCCAGGGTGTATCCTGCCTTGATGCCCAATGACGCCTGAGATAGGCACAGGCTCCCCGTGACCCGATGATGGATCGGAAAAGCGGCACAGACAATGGAAGAAAAAAATAATAATCGGCTCTGTTCTTCATTTATTACAGGTTCACCATCTTGGGAAAACGTATTCAAAAGAACGAGGAAGTAAGTTTCTATTCATGGATTTTATTCTGCCATCAGATTTATTCTAAACATCACGAGAGAGAAGGATGGTTGCAATTTCTAAGGCCTTTTTCTGTCTGTGTGCACAGAAACAGTGAAATAAAAATAAAAGGAATGAAATGATGAAATGTAGTTTCTTAAAAAAGTTTTAATAAATAAATAAATAGATAAATAATTCAAAACCGTATAAAGGTCAAAAGCCTGCAGGTATTTGGGCATGAACATTATCGGAGAATATTTATTTTTATTTGTTTCTTTATTATTATCATATATATATTATATATATATAACTTTTTTTTTTTCTTGTGCCATTTTTTTGAAGTAACATAATGAAGGAACTCGTCTGTAAAGAAAAGCTAGAGGAAATCAAACACACCGAATATCTTGCATTCTTATGTTATTTTTCATCAGCCATTTTATTTATTTATTTTATTTAAAAAATGCTGCAAATCTTACACCACAGATTGTAGCTTGTGTTCATTTATCACAGCCCTGAGCTCCTTAGCAAGATCGAAGTTGTTTGTTCTTTTTCAATTCCTGACGTTTTTATCCATCAAGATTTTTATTCGAATCCCGTTCAGTAGAATGATCTTTGACGCGGTCAGCCGTGCACAGAAAGCGAATTGAACGTCAGCTTTTTTTTTTCTTCTTCTTTTTTCTTACAGTCGATGCACAGCTGGATGATGTGGGTGTGAATTTTGTGAGGAATTCGATCAACGCTATTGAGGCAAGAGGTAAGGCTGTGAACACTGCTCTAATGTCTGTTTACTTCACTTTTTTATCCTAATGATAGGATGATCAACCAAAGCAAGTAACGATGCTCTGGCCACAGTGAGTCAGCGCTCTCCTTCCTCAATGCCAGAAAATGACGTGTGTGTGTGTGTGTGTGTGTGTGTGTGTGTGTGTGTGACTGCTCAGAGGATTTGTGTAGGGGGTGTATGTGTGAGGAAATTAACTTCTCTACTTCTCTATAGTATTTATACACCATTGTGCTGCAGAAGACAGAAGCAACACGCAAGAGAGTTCATATCGAATTACATATATATTTTTTGTAAAAAAAAAAAAAAAAAATATATATATATATATATATACATATGTGTGTGTGTGTGTGTATATATATATATATATATATATATGTATGTGTATATATATGTGTGTGTGTGTGTGTGTGTATATATATATACATATAGTCCACAGAGTATTTGTATTTGTGGCAAAAAGTCAAATAAACCTGGTTTTAAACAAAAGTTCCTTTAAATAAATAAATAGATAGATGAATAAAAACATTTATGTACATATACATGCAATTCTATATTTTGTTTGTTTTTGAGGGTTGATCATTTTGATCATGTCTTTTTAAGAAAATATGTTTTTGTTTTTTTTGTTATGAAAAATGAATATTATTAGCTCCAGTTATTGAGTGGAATTTAAAAAAATGCATGAAAATGAATTTTTTTTTGGCCTGTATATATAAAAATATCTCTATTTTTCTGCCAACAAAATAAAAAAAAACAACATTTTTGCTGGCTGATAAAGATGTTTACGGTAAATTTATTCAATTAATTTCAAAAAATCACAATTCGTCCTTTAAACCAAATTTCTTCTTTTATTTAGAAATAATGAATACATTTAATTACATACACATGCATACAATTTTTCTGTGCATTTTTATCATTTTACTTATATATTTATGCATTACTTTATTTTTCATATTTATTGAATATTTAATTTACATGGTAATGTAGTCATTTAGGGGTATTTAATTGAGACCATATACCGGTATTTAGATTTTTAATAATATTAATAATAACAGTAATATTATTATTATTATTATTATTATTATTATTAATATTTGCATTTACTTTTCATTTTAATTTTGCTTAAATTTTATTTTTTATGGCTAGTAAAACAAAAAATACAATATCTAGCACTAAACTATTTTTTTATATTTAAAAATAAATATTTTATGCATATATACATGTAGGATTATTTACAATTTCCTATTTTTTTTAACTATAATTTTAGTTTATATTAATGTTGATTGCAATGTTATTTACCTTATAGTAAATATAACAAACTTGGCACTGAATCTGGCATCAGTGTGAGCACTTTAATGTGAAGTGCACTTGTGTATTTGAACACTAGAGGGCAGACCAAGCTCACAGTTCCCTCAGGTTGAGCTGCTCAGCCACCTGAGCCTCCCCTGAGCCGGTGCTGGGAAACGAACAGCTCGTAATCTTTCCACAGGGGAGTGTGTTAGTCAGAGCTCAGTGCTGATCAGTGTGTTGTGATGGATGTGTGCAGGGATCAATGACCAGGGCTTGTACAGAGTGGTCGGGGTCAGCTCCAAGGTGCAGAAGCTCCTCAGTCTGATGATCGGTAAGATAACACACTCTTACGCTCTCTTCGTGTGGACACTACACACACATCCAGTACATACACGAAGTTCCTCAGCTGTTTTCCATAATGCAGTCTGAAGTTAGTGTAACTGAGCTTCCGTATCAGGTTCTCCTAAACACATTTGTATTAATAAAATAATGAAAACGAGACTGAGAAGTTCACTGAACGGTGTACACTTTATTCCACTTTTTCTGCAAGGCACAAAAACCGGGGCGCTCTCGGCGCTCTTTTTCTGCAAGCCCCAAAGGACAGAATGGCTTAAACACACATACAGTGGGGCAAAAAAGTATTTAGTCAGCCACCAATTGTGCAAGTTCTCCCACTTAAAAAGATGAGAGAGGCCTGTAATTTTCATCATAGGTACACTTCAACTATGAGAGACAGAATGAGAAAAAGAAAATCCAGAAAATCACATTGTCTGATTTTTAAAGAATTTATTTGCAAATTATGGTGGAAAATAAGTATTTAGTCACCTACAAAAAAGCAAGATTTCTGGCTCTCACAGACCTGTAACTTCTTCTTTAAGAGGCTCCTCTGTCCTCCACTCGTTACCTGTATTAATGGCACCTGTTTGAACTCGTTATCAGTATAAAAGACACCTGTCCACAACCTCAAACAGTCAGACTCCAAACTCCACTATGGCCAAGACCAAAGAGCTGTCAAAGGACACCAGAAACAAAATTGTCGACCTGCACCAGGCTGGGAAGACTGAATCTGCAATAGGTAAGCAGTTTGGTGTGAAGAAATCAACTGTGGGAGCAATTATTAGAAAATGGAAGACATACAAGACCACTGATAATCTCCCTCGATCTGGGGCTCCACGCAAGATCTCACCCCGTGGGGTCAAAATGATCACAAGAACAGTGAGCAAAAATCCCAGAACCACACGGGGGGACCTAGTGAATGACCTGCAGAGAGCTGGGAGCAAAGTAGCAAAGGCTACCATCAGTAACACACTACGCCGCCAGAAACTCAAATCCTGCAGTGCCAGACGTGTCCCCCTGCTTAAGCCAGTACATGTCCGGGCCCGTCTGAAGTTTGCTAGAGAGCATTTGGATGATCCAGAAGAGGATTGGGAGAATGTCATATGGTCAGATGAAACCAAAATAGAACTTTTTGGTAAAAACTCAACTTGTCGTGTTTGGAGGAGAAAGAATTTCTGAGTTGCATCCAAAGAACACCATACCTACTGTGAAGCATGGGGGTGGAAACATCATGCTTTGGGGCTGTTTTTCTGCAAAGGGACCAGGACGACTGATCTGTGTAAAGGAAAGAATGAATGGGGCCATGTATCGTGAGATTTTGAGTAAAAACCTCCTTCCATCAGCAAGGGCATTGAAGATAAAATGTGGCTGGGTCTTTCAGCATGACAATGATCCCAAACACACCGTCCGGGCAACGAAGGAGTGGCTTCGTAAGAAGCATTTCAAGGTCCTGGAGTGGCCTAGCCAGTCTCCAGATCTCAACCCCATAGAAAATCTTTGGAGGGAGTTGAAAATCCGTGTTGCCCAGCGACAGCCCCAAAACATCACTGCTCTAGAGGAGATCTGCATGGAGGAATGGGCCAAACTACCAGCAACAGTGTGTAAAAACCTTGTGGCGACTTACAGAAAACGTTTGACCTCTGTCATTGCCAACAAAGGGTATATAACAAAGTATTGAGATGAACTTTTGTTATTGACCAAATACTTATTTTCCACCATAATTTGCAAATAAATTCTTTAAAAATCAGACAATGTGATTTTCTGGATTTTTTTTTCTCATTCTGTCTCTCATAGTTGAAGTGTACCTATGATGAAAATTACAGGCCTCTCTCATCTTTTTAAGTGGGAGAACTTGCACAATTGGTGGCTGACTAAATACTTTTTTGCCCCACTGTACGTGCAACACCTCATTGCCTTAACTTCAACTCAGGAATTAATCTGTTACATTAGGAACACGAGAGCGACGTGTAGACGTGTAATGAAAGGGTTTCACTTCCTAGAAAGGCCATAAGTTCCTCTGAAATATGACCAACCATGTTTATATCCTGTTGTACTTTTTAAAGAATTATGAAATCATTTAAGGTATTATTTAATTATATAGTTGGAAATATTTCCCAAAAAAATTCATCAGACTTTATTAAACATTGAGTAGTGCTCGTAAAACCTTTTTTTATGACTGTGAGATTTTTATTTATTTTATTTTATTTTATTTTATTTTATTTTATTTTATTTTATTTTATTTTATTTAACTTCAGTAAATCAATTCTTCTGTACCAGAGAGATTTTACTGAAATCATACTACACGTTACATTGAGTTTTCAGTGCACTTTGTGACATTTCTCTCCTCTCCTCTCCTCTCCTCTCCTCTCTCTCATCTCTCTCCTCTCCTCTCCTCTCTCTCATCTCTCTCCTCTCCTCTCCTCTCTCTCATCTCTCTCCTCTCCTCTCCTCTCCTCTCCTCTCCTCTAAACTCCTCTCCTCTCCTCTTCTCTAAACTCCTCTCCTCTCCTCTTCTCTAAACTCCTCACCTCTCCTCTCCTCTCCTCTAAACTTCTCTTCTCTCCTCTCCTCTCCTCTCCTCTCTCTCATCTCTCTCCTCTCCTCTCCTCTCCTCTCCTCTCCTCTCCTCTCCTCTAAACTCCTCTCCTCTCCTCTTCTCTAAACTCCTCTCCTCTCCTCTTCTCTAAACTCCTCACCTCTCCTCTCCTCTTCTCTAAACTCCTCACCTCTCCTCTCCTCTCCTCTAAACTTCTCTTCTCTCCTCTCCTCTCCTCTCCTCTCCTCTCCTCTCCTCTAAACTTCTCCTCTCCTCTCCTCTCCTCTCCTCTCCTCTCCTCTCCTCTCCTCCCCTCCCCTCCCCTACAAAGAACACACACTGCTTCTCCTTCATCTTGTACCATATGATGCTGAATTTATACACAAACACCAAAATCTCCCTCCAGAACATTTCGTTTTAACTGTGAGAAATCGGATTTGTTGACGCTAACTGTGCCACCCGACGGAAAACGTTATCACCATGGCAACCGGTAGCAGGAACGCCTCCTGGCGACTTCGTAGCATAAGAGTGTATACTCCTGTCCGTTTCACCCCAGACTCTGCTTAAGAACTCTGACTTGGAGAAGTTTTGGGCCCGGAGCCAAAATTTCATCTCCGTCTCATTGGCATTCAGACGACTCTCCCGTCTGGGCCGTGTCTTTCTCCTTCTTTGTCTCGGTGCCTCTGTCCCACTGTCCTGTCCTTGTCGATGACACTTGGCTCTGTTGCTGCAGGCTAGCAATCAGATTTCCACCTGCTCTCTGCTGGTTTTCCTTCGTTTTCTTATTTCTCCTCTATCCTGCAGTCTCACTTTCTCTTTTCAGCTCAGAGCCATCCCTCTTGCTCTGGCTGTCTTTGTAGTCTCCATGTTCCTTTCAAACTTTTCAGCTTTTTTTTCCCTTTCTCCACCCCTTTAACCTTGCTCTCTCTCTCTCTCTCTCTCTCTCTCTCTCTCTCTCTCTCTCCTCTCTCTCTCTCTCTCTATTCTCTTTCTTGCTTGCCTCTTTGCTTTCTCCTGCAGACGTTGCCCCAGCCAGTGGCCCTGTGCTCTGAATTCTAATGGCTCCCTTGAATCGGCACGCTCCGCAGGTTCCTGCTGCGACCTGAATCCGTCCACCCTTGAGTTTAACAGCCATCATCGCCGTCCTAACCACTGCAGCGGCCATTTTACTTTCTATAATCGACTCTAGCCTGCGATACGATGCCAGCCATGTCTTCCGAGTCCATGTATAAACTTAGACACGGCCTTAGACCTGGACAATCAACAGCTGTTTTTATATTTTATTTAGTTTTGAGCACTCGTCCTAAACGCTTCAGAAAAATCCTCCAGCTCCTTTTTGCTTTTCCAGCATCTTTGGGATCTTTTCACACTGAGAGACTCAAAGACAACTAATACAAAAATTCACAGATGCTCAAGAAGAAGGCAACACTATACATTAAGCATTAAGATCCAGGGGGGTGAAAACTTTTCAACAGGATGATTGGTGCACATTGTGATTATTTTGTCTCCTAGGAAACATGTAAATATCTTATATCGTTTCTAAAGTACTTAAACGAAAAAGATCTTTCAGCAAAGTAATAATTTACACCAATCATCCTGTTCAAAGGTTTACACACCCCCTACACACACCCTCCCACCCATGGCTTTTGCACCTTTTGTCCGAGTCCCTCAGTGTGAAAAGATGGATCTCAACATCATCATATAGCCACTTGGAAAGAGGTCAAGGATGCAAAAGATGCTGGAAAAGCAAATAAAGTGCAGGAGCTGGAGGATTTTTTAAAACACTGCATAGTTTAAATGCTCAGAATAAACAAGGGACTCAAACTAAACAAAACATTCACAAAACTTTTGAATTGGTTCTTTTGTGAAAATTCGGTTGTTATTCTGTCTTGTGGACTTTATGGAAATATCTGGTATATGGAATAGCTTAGTCAGGACAGTAAAAATTATTATTATTATTATTATTATTATTATTTAATTATTAACATTTTCCTGATTCTGGAAGGCGTGCAGACTGTACGAATATAGACTCACATTCACTTCTATGGTGTTTAACTTTTATGGTGTATAGGTCAGATCTCACTGATTATAACATATAGTTTATTGTGTAAAGAAAAAACTAATAATAAAATAAAAATAATATTAAAAAAAGGTATCATTATGACCAGGATCTTCTCCATGATACTTTTTATTTTTATATATTCCATATTTTTTTATAATATATTTATTTTATTTTATTTTTACATTTATTTATTTATTTATTTTATTTTATTGTATTTTATTTTATTTTATTTTATTTGTTTATTTTTTTTAACCAAGGTAACACGGGTGGATCCCTGATTCCTAGCGCAGAGATAAAGACATCAGCTGAATCTCTGTTGAGCTTTCCAACTCTGAACAGAGCCTCAGGACATTCATTTTGTAATTATTTTTTGTTTTTTTCCATTTAACTCTTTAGCTCGACATAAGGAGCGAAGCACTCCTCTCATTTCATTTGCATGTGTTAGACGCTTTCTGTTGTACCGAGAAACCAGACACTTAAAACCAAAGTTGCTCGGAAGTTGGAAACGATGTGACACGTCTGTTTCACCCCAGAAAGTGCATTTTCACACCTTTACACCTGAAGAGTTTTCTTTCCTGCACTTTTTTTTGTTGTTTTAAATTACTGAAGCGAAGTAGTTTATAGTATGTTTCACTTCTATGATGTAGGAGTACATCATGTCCGGAATTAATACTCAGACTTTTTTCATAACGAGAACAAATGCGTCACCTCGATGTAGCTCTTCACATCTGAGGAGGAAAAAAAAAAGCCATTTCGGACAGGTGCTGAATCTTCAGGTCTCCTTTAACTCCTTTAGACTGGAATCTGTTGTACGCATGTATTGTGTTCAATGAACAAAATTGTCTTTTTAAAAAAATTTTTGTAATCATTTCAAGCACAGAGTGTTCGTGTTACTCTGCATAGAAAGAGTGCAGCTGTGAGTCTTCCAGCTGATTATACCTGCATTTTTCTTCATCGCTGTCTTTTCCGTTTCCGTCTCTCGCGCTTTCTCACACTTCCTGAGTTTTTTTTTTTTTTTTTTTATTCTTTTTTCGCATTTACACTTACACCTGCCTCATTCCCCCTTTAAGTCTCTCTCAGCTGCTGCTAAGCTTAAGCCGGGTTTGTACGCTGGTTCTTTTGTCATTTTTTACTCTTTTCTCAACATCTTTGAGATGTAAAGAGGAGTGAATTTCATAACTTTATCAGACCTCATGCTTCTGATAGGATGTGATCAGAGATCTACTCACCACAGTCTATCTATCTATCTGTCTGTCTGTCTGTTTGTCTATCTATCTATCTATCTATCTATCTATCTATCTATCTATCTATCTATCTATCTGTCTATCTATCTATCTATCTATCTATCTATCTATCTATCTGTTTGTCTGTCTGTCTGTCTGTCTATCTATCTACTATTTTTTTATTTGATTATTTATGTATTTGTTTATTTATCTTATTTATTTATTTTATTTATTTATCTTATTTATTTATTTATTCATTCATTTATTTATTTATTTTTAATTATTTACACCACTTTCATTTTCCAGAAAAACTTGAAAAAAAAATACTAGATAAAATGAAAATCTGAAAAATATCTATTTAATTATCCATTTTTTATCTAGTAGTTTAATGACAGATTTATGAAGGTGATTAACAGCAGGACCGCAGTTTTATTACTGTTAGCATTGTTACTGTTGGTGCACGCAGCATTAATGTCTCTCTTTGTTTTATTTTGATCCAGAAGAAAAGAATACTGAAGTGGACTTGGCCACGTGTGAGGACTGGGACGTGAAGACCATCACTAGCGCTCTGAAACAGTTCCTGAGGTAGGAGTCCTATGTGCTGGAGTGTTTTTTATAGTCAATTTCTGGAAAGGTGAATACACTGCAAGCGGCAGTGAAGTTAAATACTACAATGCTTTGTTGTTGTTGTTTTTTTAAATCTGTGATTAAGGCCACACGTATTCCATAATGACACATTTGCTTGAAAATGAAACATTTAATACTTGATGACGTTTATTTTACAATGATTTTACAATGAATGTCTTGATAATGAGGCTTTTATTTCATAATGCCACGTTTTACTTCATAATGAAACATTTATTTTATAAGGAGTTGTTTACTTGATAATGATACATTTGTCATAACGGCACGTTTATTGTGTAATGACACTTTTACTTCATAATGACATGTTTACTTCATAGTGACATGTTTGTCATAATGATACACTGAGTCATGACACGTTTATTTCATAATGACAGACTTTTAGTATAATGACGTGTACTTCATAATGACAAGCTTACTTCATAATGACACGTTTACTTCATAATGACAGACTTCTAGTATAATGACGTGTACTTCATAATGACATGCTTATTTCATAATGACATGCTTACTTCATAATGACACGTTTACTTCATAATGACAGACTTCTAGTATAATGAAATGTACTTCATAATGGCATGTTTACTTCATAGTGACATGTTTGTCATAATGATACATTGAGTCATGACACGTTTACTTCGTAATGAGAAACTTCTAGTATAATGACACGTTTACTTCATAATGACACGTTTATTTCATAATGACAGACTTCTAGTATAATGACGTGTACTTCATAATGACATGCTTACTTCATAATGACGCGTTTATTTCATAATGACAGACTTCTAGTATAATGCAGAGTACTTCATAATGACACGTTTACTTCATAATGACAGACTTCTAGAATAATGAAATGTACTTCATAATGACATGCTTACTTCATAATGATATGTTTACTTCATAATGACAGACTTCTAGCATAATGACATAATTATAATGGATATTGTGCAATGACATATACTTCATAATGACATGTTTACTTCATAGTGACAGACCTCCAGTATGATGACATGTTTACTTCATAACAACATGTTTACTTCATAATGACATGTTTACTGCATAGTGACACGTTTGTTATAATGATGCATTGAGTCATGACACGTTTACTTCATAATGACAGACTTCTAGTATAATGACACGTTAACTTCATAATGACACATTTACTTCATAACAACACATTTACTTCATAATGACATGTTTACTTCATAGTGACACGTTTGTCATAATGATACATTGAGTCATGGCCCGTTTACTTCATAATGACAGACTTCTAGTATAATGACATGTTTACCTTATAATGACAGACTTCTAGTATAATGACGTGTACTTTATAATGACACGTTTATTTCATAATGACACTTCTAGTATAATGACATGTTTACTTCATAATGGCATGTTTATTTCATAATGACAGACTTCTAGTATAATGGTGTGTACTTCATAATGACATGCTTACTTCATAATGACACGTTTCCTTCATAATGACAGACTTCTAGTATAATGACATGCTTACTTCATAATGACAGACTTCTATATATTTATAATATAATGACATAAGTATAATGTATATAGTGCAATGACGTACTTCATAATGACATGCTTACTTCATAATGACACGTTTCCTTCATAATGACAGACTTCTAGTATAATGACATGTACTTCATAATGACACGTTTATTTCACAATGACAGACTTCTATATATTTATAATATAATGACATAAGTATAATGTATATAGTGCAATGACATATACTTCATAATGACATGTTTACTTCATAATGACACGTTTACTTCATAATGACAGACTTCCAGTATAATGACACATTTACATTTATATTTCTGGCATTTGGCAGACGCTCTTATCCAGAGCGACGTACAAAAGTGCTTTAGTTCTCAGTCAATGAATACATTAACACTGGGTCAATAGGACGCAAACTTGGGATACCATTAGCCTAAACTGACTTGGATTATTATTTTTTTTACTTCATAATGAAGTATTTCTTGTTTACTTCATAATGACATGCTTACTTCATAATGATAGACTTCTAGTATAATGACATGTTTACTTCATAATGACACATTTACTTCATAACAACACGTTTACTTCATAATGACATGTTTACTTCCTAGTGACATGTTTGTCATAATGATACATTGAGTCATAACACGTTTACTTCATAATGACAGACTTCTAGTATAATGACATGTACTTCATAATGACACGTTTATTTCATAATGACAGACTTCTAGTATAATGACATGTTTACTTCATAATGGCATGTTTATTTCATAATGACAGACTTCTAGTATAATGGCGTGTACTTCATAATGGGGCAGTGGTAGCTCAAGTGGTTAAGGCTCTGGGTTGTTGATCGGAGGATCGGGGTTCAAGCCCCAGTACCACCAAGCTCCACTGTTGGGCAATTGAGCAAGGCCCTTAACCCTCTCTGCTCCAGGAGCGCTGTATCATAGCTGTCCCTGCGCTCTGACCCCAACTTCCTCAGCTGGGATATGCGAAGAAAATTCCACTGTGCTGTAATGTATGTGTGGCGATAATAAAGGCTTCATGCCCTCTATTTCTTCTTCTATAATGACATGCTTACTTCATAATGACACGTTTCCTTCATAATGACAGACTTCTAGTATAGTGACATGCTTACTTCATAATGACAGACTTCTAGTATAATGACATGTTTACTTCATAATGACATGCTTACTTCATAATGAGACTTCTAGTATAATGACATGTTAACAACAAAAAACAACCATAAGTCTCAGTGGATAATCTTCTCTTTGAGAAGTTCCACTTCTGTAATTCACATTAAGCGAACGCAGGAACATCCGAACCCTTGTTTTCGTGTACTATGTTTAGTTTAGCCGGCTTGTCATGGAGAGATCATCAGCAGAACCTCACAGCCAGGCTCGTCCATCCGTCAGTGCCGTGTTGTCATTGGCTAGTTCTGTATGTGACTTCACACAGGAAGTGCTTTGATACTGAGGTCATCAGGCCATGGGATACAAAACTCTTTCCATTCAGTCGTTCCTCGTGAAATTTTTCCAGCTGGATGATCCATGTTTTCATTCTGCTTTCTCCTGCTTCCACATAGAATATAGTTACAGGCTCTATAATTCTACATTTTTAATGCTGACATTTGACTTTATAATACGACCCATCATGCAGTGCAGCAGTTATATACACTGTGCATCATGGGCATGTGCCTATTAAATATGCAATTATTTAATTCAGCTGAGTTAAAACGTCTAGAGAGCACGCCTGTCATGTGCCCTTGTCTTTGGTGGATAGTCTACAATAATAATGGGATGTGGTAGCTTAGTAGTTAAGTAGTAGTAGTTGATCCGAAGGTTGTGAGTTTGAATCCCAGGTCCACCAAGCTGCCACTGCTTGGCCCCTGAGCAAGGCCCTTAACCTTCAGTTGCACAATTGTTTAAAATAAGATAAATTGTAAGTTGCTCTGGATAAAGGTGTCTACCAAATGCCAGAAATGTAAATGTATATGTAAAGAAAATAAAAAATTTTTTTTTCAGTCATAAGTTTTCTTTATTGCAATTATATCCAAAGTATTCTGACAATTGACTCCAAATTTGTAAAACCAGTGTCATTAATTGAATTCTTAATAAATAAATAAACCCCCTATTTTTTTTTTTTAGCTTGCTCACACTTTCTTTCCCTTTCTAGAAGTCTTCCTGAGCCGTTAATGACGTACGCCCTGTATAAGGAGTTCATCATCCCTGCAAGTAAGTGTCTTTACTTACCAGTGTTGGCCCTTTTCATGTAAATTCAAAATGGATCTGTGGTTGAAAGGGTTAAAAGTGAGAAGCTCTAATCAAGTCTTCTCAAAAAGTTTGTCTTTAATTTTAGCTGTTAGAAGAAGGTAGAAATGTATAAAAGCTTAAAATGTATTTATTTTGCTTGCTTTCAATTTATTATTATTATTATTGCTTTGTTTTCTAAAATAATTACTCATACTATTTATTTATTTATTTACTCATTTATTTATTTGTTTGTTTGTTTGTTTGCTTGTTTGTTTGTTTATTTAAAAAGAAAATTGGCTTTGTTTCCTAAAATAATTACTCATACTAATTTAATATTATTTTATCTTAGTTTAGTTTTTGGCTTTGTTTCCTAAAATAATGACTCATACTGATGTGTGTGTGTGTGTGTGTGTGTATATAAAAAATAATCCGCATATAACTGCCATGTGAAGCAGTTTATTATATATTTATTCAAATGAATCTTATGGTCGGGGCACGGTGGCTTGGTGGTTAGCACGTTTGCCTCACACCTCCAGGGTTGGGGGTTCGATTCCCATCTCCGCCATGTGTATGGAGTTTGCATGTTCTCCCCGTGCCTCGGGGGTTTCCTCCAGGTACTCCGGTTTCCTCCCCCAGTCCAACGACGTGCATTGTAGGTTGATTGGCATCTCTAAATTGTCTGTAGTGTGTGATTGTGTGAGTGAATGAGAGTGTGTGTGTGTACCCTGCAATAGGTTGGCACTCCATCCAGGGTGTATCCTGCCTTGATGCCCAATGACGCCTGAGATAGGCACAGGCTCCCCATGACCCGAGAATAGATCGAATAAGCGGTAGACAATGAATGAATATTATTGTCTTGACACTAAGTTCTGTGTAATGAAAAGATGGAAAGAAAGTAATCCCCAGGGTAAAGAAGTGATAATGCTCATGATACATGATGCAAAAAAAACCCACCTTGCTTTCCTTTCCATGAACAGAGTGTGCGAGTCCGGAGTCTCGTGTTCAGGCCATTCACTGTTTGGTGCACAGGCTGCCTGAGAGGAACCGAGAGGTGTTGAGCTTAGTCACCAAACATCTCGCAAAGTGAGTGTTTACCTATCCATCACCATATCCACCCGTTATTCACTCCCCCCAGGTCTCTTTTTATTGCTTGTCTTTCTTTGTCTATGTGTGTGTGTGTGTGTGCATGTGTGTTTGTGTTTTTTTTGTTGTTGTTGTTTTTTTTTACTCATGCTGTCCTTTTTTCCCCTTTCTATTCACAATCAGAGTAAAAAGGCCATCCCTTGTCACCATGCAGTCATTAACCCTAAAGCCTTTCCTTTCATACTCAGTCTTCATTACTTTCTGTTTTTTTTTCTACACATACACATACACATACACACACACACACACACTCTTTCACTCTATAGCACAGGGACCTCTGGCTTTCAGTAGCCTTACCTCAGTCGCCAAGGCAACGGCACACACACACACACACACAGGAAGCTCAGAGGAGAGCAAAGTAAAACCACACAAATACACACACACATATGAGCAAACACATCACAAATGTATATATTGGGAAATAAAACCATAATAATAACCAGTTCTGTAGATGAATAGCTGTGTGTTATTCACAGGATTGTCCCGCCCACACATCCGTAAAGTAGTCACAGTGTTGTGTAAACGCTTCTGACCGATTGATAAATCAAGACATTTCCAAACGTCAGCAAGCTCCTCAAACGATTTCCCACCTTTTTAGTGCCCTACATTTTAATATAGTGTAAATAGCAGGAAATTAATGATAAGTGCATAATCTCTATTGCTCCCGGTAACTGTGCAGCTTCATCCTTTTTTTTAAAAAAAGCAGGACTCGGAGCCAGCGGGTACGTAACTGGAAATAAAATTCGGCTGATCCGCTCTTAAATTCTTCCTCTTAGTCACACTGAAAAAGAAGAAGAAGCGCTGGCTCTGAAGCAAGCCGGTTAGAAAACGAGCGAGAAAGCCAACATTTCTGCCGTAATTTGAGATTGGATCTGAACAATGATTAATTGGCATGTCACTGATTTATTTATTTATTTTTTAATCATCAAAAGCTTAACTCAGAAATGTGCATCTGAGCATTGAGGCTTTATAAATAGAAAGACTTTATAGCTTGTCACCCGTTTAACACATCAAACTCGTTTAACACAACGCCTTAATGTTCACGGCACAACACGTAAGGCGACAGCTTAAAAAACGTATAAGAAGGGAGGAAATCTTAAACCCATAGCAAGTTGAGCCTAAATATACACCAGAGACCCAGAACGTTCTCCGCTATGAGAAGACTAACACCGAATCTTTATCGTTAATTGTGCACCTAGAGCTTTTTTTTTTTTTTTTTTTTAAAGCATACGTGCTATAAAGGGTAGGAACAGGATTTGTTATTTATTTATTTCTTTTTCTTTTCTTTTTTTTTTTTTTTTTTTTTTTTAAATCAGCCTTAGATAGACCGTTTAGTTCAATAGTAATCACTTTCCCAATCCTGCTCCATCAGAGCAAGACAAAAGAACAAAAGCAGTAGAACTTAAAAGATTTTCCTCATCTTAAGTTGACATAGCACTTAAGATCAATGTCCCAGAGCTGAAACCCATAGCCTGGTTTTAATACTAAATAAGCATCAAGGAGATAAAAGATAAAATGAGAAGATGATACGAAATACCATGAGATAAGACGAGAAGATGGCATGAGATGAGAAAATTAGACTAGATGAGCCGAGATCAAATGGGGTAAGGCAAGAAAGTGAGCAGAGGTGGAATTAGATAAGAGGAGACAAAATGAGATAAGATGAGATAAGGCAAGAAAGTGAGCAGAGGTGGGATTAGATAAGAGGAGACAAATAAAGTGAGATAAGGCAAGAAAGTGAGCTGAGGTGAGATTAGATAAGAGGCTAGAAAAATGAGATAAGGCAAGAAAGTGGCTGAGGTGAGAATAGATAAGGGGGGAAATGAGATAAGGCAAGAAAGTGGCAGAAGTGAGATTAGATAAGAGGAGGGAAATGAGATAAGGCAAGAAAGTGGCAGAGGTGGGATTAGATAAGAGGAGACAAAATGAGAAGATGAGATAAGGCAAGAAAGTGAGCAGAGGTGGGATTAGATAAGAGGAGACAAAGTGAGATAAGGTAAAGTGAGCTGAGGTGAGATTAGATAAAAAGGCTTAAAAATGAGATAAGGCAAGAAAGTGAGCTGAGGGGAGAATAGATAAGGGGGGGGGGATGAGATAAGGCAAGAAAGTAAGCTGAGCTAAGTTGAGATTAAATAAGAGGAGACGGAATGAAATAAGATAAGGCCGAGATGAGATTAGATGTTAAAATGAGATGAAATGGGGAAATAAGGTGAGATGAGATCAAGTGAGGTGAGATGAAATGAGATAAAGAAGATGAGATAAAATAATTTGAGATAGGATGAGAAGTCGAAATAAGATGACAAAGTGAGAAGATCAGTTAAGTGATTAAACGAGATGAGAAAGTGAGATGAGATAAAAGGAGATGAGAATATGGCGAGAGATCAGATGGGATAATATTCCGATAACATAAAATGAGAACTTGATTAGAAAAGATATTTATCCTGAAGGAAGTTTCTGTGCTCGCATGTGCAATACAAATAACAATAAAGTGATTTGGTAAAAAAAAAAAATTGAGATAGAACTCTACAATAGGTAATTAAATAGAAATATATTTGTAAGGTGTGTTTGTAAAAAAATCTCTCGTATCCTTTGGGGTGTGACATTCACCAGGTGTAATACTGTTACATCCCATTTACTAAATGTTCCTTCAGTTCACAATGTTAGCTACAACAATGACCTTTTATAGACTCCTTCATTCCCGGACTCCAATACAGCAACTGCTCACCTCTTGTTCTGTACTTCTGCTTCAGGGCTTTGATAAATATCTATTTTAATTCGTTTGCTTTCATTATTTGTACAGTATAACTTATTATTTATTTACTTTTCACACCCCCCACTCTGTCTGGTAGTATTTATTTATTATTTATTTATGGAAATGAGTAGGTAAGAAACTTGTACACGAGGTAATGATTTGGAAGAGGAAATCAGTGTTTGATGCATTCAGGATTCTACGAATTATTCCTTTTTTTATTAGCTTTTGTTTAAGGAGAGTTTTACTCATTCTGTAAAAATGTACTGTGTAGTAATTGGAGAACTGCCTAGAATTCATGTCACAAAAAATGTTTTGTGTCATTTTAAACATGTGGAATAATTAACAAAAATGTGAGAATTAAAATAAAGCATTTTTGAAATTTTATTATTTATAACATTTATAAATTTATAAATTTTATATTATAAAATATTATTTTATTTTGGTGATGGGGAAATGATTATTATTATTATTATTATTATTATTATTATTATTATTATTAATAATAATAATAATTAATGGGGTTTTTTTTTAGTATTTTGCTTTGCCCTTCTAAGCAAACATCAGGGTTTTTATGTATAACCTTGCAAGTTATGTCTGTTAAAGAGCACTTTCTTTTAAGATACAAAACTCCTTAAACCGTTTGAAGGACACTTGAAGAACTCATTTCTAGGAGACTGCAGAATTTTCTAAAAAAGGAAAAAAAAAAAACATTGCTCTCTGCTAAGTGAGTTACAGTCAAAAGTCTACAATTTATAAAATATAAATGATGCTGTACATTTCTGTATATGTTTTTATTACATTCTTTTTTATCCACATTACATTTCTTCATAAACTCCCTATATTTTAGTATATCTCTATCACGTTTACTTTTATTCTATTTTTTCCGATTTATTATATGTATGTCCTTGCGCCGTCACACTGTGGGACGAGTAACTCAAGGCAAATCATTTCACTATATTACATCATGTGTATGTAATATATATGTGTCAAATAGGGCACCTTGAACCTTCGTGTGGAAAGATTTGCACAGTGAGATTGGTTGCATGTTTTAAATGACAGGATAATATTAGATACAGAAACATGATCCTATTTAACAAGTTAGTTGAATTAAATGTCTGAGTGACCTCATAAATCTCAGTTCATAGAGTGAAAGATTAATGTTGTGTCTTCTTTATCTCTCTCTGTCTCTCTGTCTCTCTCTCTCTCTCTCTCTCTCTCTCTCTCTCTCTCTCTCAGTGTGGCAGACCACAGCAAGCAGAACCTGATGACGGTAGCGAACCTGGGCGTGGTGTTCGGCCCCACCCTCATGCGGCCTCAGGAGGAGACGGTGGCGGCCATCATGGACCTCAAGTTCCAGAACATCGTGGTGGAGATTTTCATAGAGCAGCACGAAAAGGTGACACTTCCCCTCCGCAATACAGCCGAAGTCAAGAGCGATGATTGAGCGATTAGAATTATTCTGAATCTCATTATCACAGGCTGATCACAGGTAAGCGGGTGTCAGGGTTAAGTTCACGGATTAGAGACGATAAAATACCGCTGCACTCGAAAATGAGGAGGAAATAGCAACTTTTTGGAATGTGGCTGTGAGATATAAAGTCAGCACGGAGGATCGTCCCAGTTCGCTGTGGGATGCTGGGAATAGTGTGCTCACGAACACTAGGTGGAGCTCTGTATGTTCAAGCAGTGTTTAAACACAGCACACGTCTACACACACACACACACACACATCTGGGTTTTGGCTCTCTCGAGTAAAACGTTGAAGATTTAAACTTTTATAGCGTCTGAGATGCTTAAAAATGTTGAATTCATGGCATGGGCTTGAGATTAATTCGTGATCTTGGAATTGATATGACTTTATTAAAAAAAAATAAAAATCGAATTTCATTTTAAGGCTTGAGGAATTCACATGTATTCTGTTCCATTGTTTACCAGGAGATGAGATTCTTTCTGGCCTAAATCAATCTGATTAAGGTGAATAAAGTCTGGGAATTACCTGGAGCAGATTTTTTATTTAATTTTATTTATGTATTTATTTATTTATTTATTTTTAGAAGTTAACGAATTTGAACCTAGCAAACATTGAATGTAATAAAGATTGTGTTAAAATAATAGACTTTTGTGACACCTATTTTTAGTAATCAATGCACAAAAATCCAAGATATTCATTCGACTTACAAAATCATTTTTGTTTGTCATCTGAGATTCGTAAAACTTGGCTTCAATTAAAAAAAAAAACTTAAAAAAAAAACTAAGAAAGCCTACATTTAATCAAATGTTCTTTCTAAACCATTAAATGGAAACTATGAAATTTATTAACATCGATAGCAGCATCGAATGAAATATTTGGTGCCGTTTTTTGACTTTTTGCCCTTTATCAGTTTATTTTGGTGCATGCTTGCGTAGTTTTGTAAGAAATTGTGCCTAGAAATTTAATTCTCATTCCCAGACAACCTCAGCGATGATTTTATCTGAAAAGGGTTTATTTGGAAATTCTCCTTCTTTTTAAGAGCCTAGAGAAATTTCTCTGGAAGGTTTTTTTATTTTATTTATTTATTTTTATTTATTTTTTTTTTTAGAAAATCCTACTGACATACTAACATATGTAAAAGTGGGCAATATTATATATGATAAATGTTCAAGAAACCTGTTCAACATGGGGAAAAAAACAAAAAACCTCAATCAGTGCTAAATCTCATGCCTCTTATAGTGTATTATCCTCTCTCTCTCTCTCTCTCTCTCTCTCTCTCTCTCTCTCTCTCTCTCTCTCTCTCTCACCTGACTGGATGGTGGCTTTTCACGTGCATTCAAAATGCCCAAAAAATCTGACGTAAGTTATAATTACAGGACTGTCAGGAGCAACATCGTATTCTAATCTATTTCTTCTCAATAATTATGCCTTTTCTTTAAAATACTAAAGCCTTAAGGTACTGAATTGGGCGGAAGATAAACACGAAATGTACAAGCAATATTAGTACTTTTGTTTTGATAGCATACACACGGAATAGATAATAGAAAAAAAAACGCTCAGTACTTTGAATCAAATGGTTAGTTGCTTTCGGCTGCTCCCTGTTCGGGGTCGCCACAGCGGACCAACTGGTCCGCACAACAACTTGGCAAATGTTTTACGCCAGATGCCCTTCCTGACACAACCCTCCCATTTTTCCGGGCTTGGGACCGGCACTGCATCCAGTGGCTGGGGTTGGGGCATTGGCTGGGAATCGAACCCGGACCTTCCGCATGATAGGCGAGAAACCTACCACTGAGCCACCAATGCCCTATAAAGTGCTTTGAATCAAATGAATATGCAAATTCTTCCCCACGGTTACAAACTTGATCCTGATTGGCTGTTATTTTTTATGATATAACAACCCTGGCATAACTGTCTAATGCTTACTGAGATTTTCAGGAAAAATGGTGCAGTGGTATATTTCACCATGAAATTTGTGCAGTCTTTAATTATTCATTCCAAAAAAGTACATTTTCTATAAGTTTAGAGCGAGTTGAATATTTAAATTTCACCTCGGCTGTACGGGGTATTTTTAGTCGTTCATCAATCAGCACTCGGGAGCAGCAGAATCTCCAATAAAGTACACAGCACATCACCTATAGATGATTACTGTGGACTGTGTGCTTCAGATTTTTTTCCCCCCTCTCTAGTTAAAGTTGGAGCGAGCGGTGTTGAGGCAGCGACTACACATGCGAGTAGATATGCACTGCTCTCTCAGGCTGCAGCTTGCCAGACTGCTGATGGCCCCAGATGCTCTGAGCAGACAGTGTTTTGCATTCATGTCCATCTGTAGGGAAGCAGAGAGAGGAGTGAAGAGTGTGTCTGGGGAGTGGAGGAGCTGTGAGAGCGCAGAAAGAGAAGTCTCTAACTGACATCTCCTGCATGGGAGAGAAAGCAGCTGGGATAGAGGGCAAGAAGGAAGGAATGGATGAAGGAAGGGAGGAAAGAATGAAGGAAGGAAAGAATGAAGGAGGAAGGGAAGGGAGGAAAGAATGAAGGAAGGAAAGAATGAGGGAGGGAAGGAAGGGAAGGAAGGAAGGAAAGAAAGAAAGAAAGAAAGAAAGAAAGAAAGAAATGAAGAAGGAAGAAAGGATAGAAGGAAAGAAAGAAGGAAGGGAGGAAAGAATGAAGGAAGGAAAGAATGAGGGAGGGAAGGATGGATGGAAGGAAGGAAAGAAAGAAAGAAAGAAAGAAAGAAGGAAGGAAGAAAGTAACGAAGGAAAGAAAGAAGGAAGGGAGGAAGAAAAGAAAGAAGGAAGGAAGGAAGGAAGGAAGGAAAGAATGAGGGAAGGAAGGAAGAAAGACAGAAAGAAAGAAAAAAAGGAAGGAAGGAAGAAAGGAAAGAAGGAAGGGAGGAAGGAAAGAATGAAGGAAGGAAAGAATGAGGGAAGGAAGGAAGAAAGAAAGAAAGAAGGAAGGAAGAAAGGAATGAAGGAAAGAAAGAAGGAAGGGAGGAAGGAAAGAAGGAAGGAAGGAAGGAAAGAATGATGGAGGGAAGGAAGGAAGGAAGAAAGAAAGAAAGAAAGAAAGAAAGAAAGAAAGAAAGAAAGAAAGAAAGAAAGAAAGAAAGAAAGAAGGAAGGAATGAGGGAGGGAGGGAAGGAAGGAATGAGGGAGGGAGGGAAGGAAGGAAGGAAGAAAGGAAAGAAGGCAAGAAAGAAGGAAGGGAGGAAGGAAAGAATGAGGGAAGGAAGGAAGAAAGGAAGAAAGAAAGAAAGAAAGAAAGAAAGAAAGAAAGAAAGAAGTAAGGAAGAAGGAAGGAAGGAAGGAACGAAGGAAAGAAGGAAGGGAGGAAGGAAAGAAGGAAGGAAGGAAAGAAAGAAGGAAGGGAGGAAAGAAAGAAGGAAGGGAGGAAAGAATGAGGGAAGGAAGAAAGAAAGAAGGAAGGAAGGAAGGAAGGAAGGAAGGAATGAGGGAGGGAGGGAGGGAGGGAGGGAGGGAAGGAAGGAAAGAATGAAGGAAGGAAAGAATGAGGGAGGGAAGGAAGGGAAGGAAGGAAGGAAAGAGAAGAAAGAAAGAAAGAAGAAAAAAAGAAAGAAAGAAAGAAAGAAAGAAAGAAATGAAGAAGGAAGAAAGGATAGAAGGAAAGAAAGAAGGAAGGGAGGAAAGAATGAAGGAAGGAAAGAATGAGGGAGGGAAGGATGGAAGGAAGGAAGAAAGAAAGAAAGAAGGAAGGAAGGAAGAAAGTAACGAAGGAAAGAAAGAAGGAAGGGAGGAAGAAAAGAAAGAAGGAAGGAAGGAAGGAAGGAAAGAATGAGGGAAGGAAGGAAGAAAGAAAGAAAGACAGAAAGAGAAAAAAAGGAAGGAAGGAAGAAAGGAAAGAAGGAAGGGAGGAAGGAAAGAATGAAGGAAGGAAAGAATGAGGGAAGGAAGGAAGGAAGAAAGAAAGAAAGAAGGAAGGAAGAAAGGAACGAAGGAAAGAAAGAAGGAAGGGAGGAAGGAAAGAAGGAAGGAAGGAAGGAAGGAAAGAATGATGGAGGGAAGGAAGGAAGAAGAAAAAAAGAAAAAAAGAAAGAAAGAAAGAAAGAAAGAAAGAAAGAAAGAAGGGAAAGAAGGAAGGAAGGAATGAGGGAGGGAGGGGAAAGGGAAAGGGAAAGAGGGAGGGAGGGAGGGAGGGAGGGAAGGAAGGAATGAGGGAGGGAGGGAAGGAAGGAAGGAAGAAAGGAAAGAAGGCAAGAAAGAAGGAAGGGAGGAAGGAAAGAATGAGGGAAGGAAGGAAGAAAGAAAAAAAGAAAGAAGTAAGGAAGAAGGAAGGAACGAAGGAAAGAAGGAAGGAAGGAAAGAAAGAAGGAAGGGAGGAAAGAAAGAAGGAAGGGAGGAAAGAATGAGGGAAGGGAAGAAAGAAAGAAAGAAGGAAGGAAGGAAGGAAGGAAGGAAGGAATGAGGGAGGGAGGGAAGGAAGGAAAGAATGAAGGAAGGAAAGAATGAGGGAGGGAAGGAAGGAAGAAAGAAAGGAACGAAGGAAAGAAAGAAGGAAGGGAGGAAGGAAGGAAGGAAAGAAAGAAAGAAGGAAGGGAGGAAAGAATGAGGGAGGGAAGGAAGGAAGAAAGAAAGAAAGACAAAAAGAAAGAGAAAGAAAGAAAGAAAGAAAGAAAGAAGGAAGGAAGGAAGGAATGAGGGAGAGAAGGAAGGAAGGAAGGAAGAAAGGAAAGCAGGAAAGAAAGAAGGAAGGGAGGAAGGAAAGAATGAGGGAGGGAGGGAAGGAAGAAAGAGAGAAAGAAAGAGAAAGAATGAAGGAAGGAAAGAAAGAAGGTAGGGAGGAAAGAATGAAGGAAGGAAAGAAGGAGGGAGGGAGAGAAGGAAGGAAAGAAAGAAGGAAGGGAGGAAAGAAGGAAGGGAGGAAAGAAGGAGGGAGGGAAGGAAGGAAGAGAAGGAAGGAAGGAAAAAAGGAAGAAAAGAAGGAAGAAAGGATAGAAGGAAAGAAGGAAGGGAGGAAAGAAAGAAGGAAGGGAGGAAGGAAAGAATGAGGGAGGGAAGGAAGGAAGAAAGAAAGAAAGAAGGGAGGGAGGAAAGAAGGAAGGAAGGAAAGAATGTAGGAAGGAAAGAAGGAGGGAGGGAAGGAAGGAAGGAAAAAAGGAAGAAAGGATAGAAGGAAAGAAAGAAGGAAGGAAAAAAGAAAGGAAGCAAGGAAGGAAAAAGAAAAAATGAAGGAAGAAAGGAAGAAAAGTCAGGAAAGATGGAAAGAAGGAAAGAATGATGTAAAGAAAGAAGGAAGGAAAGAAAAATATGGAAAGAAGGAACGAAGGAAAAAGAAAGAAAAAAGGAAGGAAGGAAAGAAAGGAAAAAGAAAGGAAAGAAAGGAGAAAAGAGGGGGAGGGAGCCTTTGGAAAAGATTCAGGGGATATATTGGGAGATGAGGAAGGAGCTCTGAAAGGGACGTGATGGAGACGAGGCATGCTGTTGTCTGCAGTTTCTTCTCTCTGGTATCAGATCCAAATCCCTTTCTCCATCCCTTCCACCACTGCTGTGATTTCTCCTTTCATTCTGACAGAAGCTTCCAGACTTCGGCTAATTTCAGGCTTGTAACCGCCAGTCTGTGCTTTAGCACTTTACCATGTCACATGACTTCGCTATAAATCCACCTGTTTCAAGAAATTGTTAAAGAACATGGCTCCTAAACATGGTGCAATCACAACCGGGGAAAACGTTCTGGAAAGGTACAAATCAGGATTTGGTCAATAAAAAAGGGTCCCAAATTTTAAAAAATTCAGTGGAACAGAATGAAATGAAATATTTTTTTTTTTTAAAGAAAGAATAAATAAATAATATGGCGCAACTCCAGAAAGTTCTAGGTTGTAACACTACAAAGTGTGGAAAGATACAAAGGGGGTGAATACTTATGCATTAATGGTATCTGGATATATATATATATATAAGGCCTGAACCACTTCTATAAGGATAAGAAATATTTATTTGAGAGTAGACACACACACACACACACACACACACACACCTATGCATCCATACACACTGTGCTGAGAAAGTTTGCTCATACTTTTCTTTCACCCTCACAAGGTCTAACCCGTTTTTGCTTCTTTTTGTTGTTTAAGATATTTGGAGGTGCTCCGAGCGCTTGTCCATCCTCAACTCTCTCTTCGCTCACTGCTCCAACGCGTCAGTCTAAGAAGCAGGCACGCCAGAGCCGCCCGCTGGCTGTGTACAACCCCCTGGACATCCACACAGGTAGGACAGACTGAACACTCATCCATGGGAAGCAGGAACGAGTGAGCTACACAAATAATTTATCACTGCTTGACATTCCATTGTGGTGCTGTTTAACCCAGAGGCTTGGAGGTTTATATCTGCTGCACACAGGTGGCGCTAAAAACCTGCACAAGAAGTTGTGACTAGTTATACGATACACAACTAATTGGTACAATTTTTATCTCAGTAGCTATGTTCAGTTAGCAAAAGGTTGGTAAGTTATGCTACTACGATGATGAGATAGCAGGGTAGGTTTTGAAGGTACATTCATTTAGTAAGGAAAGTTAAGATATTAAAATGATTTAGTACAGGGAGTTAGTTATGTTAGCATGCTAAGATAAGAAAATAAGGTTAGTTAGGACATGTAAGTAAGGTATGGTAAATCGCACACAAGTTATTAGGATGCATTTGTAAGGAAATTTAGTAAGTAAAGTTTGTAGATGAGGGTTAATTAACAAGTTATGCTAGCACAGTAAGTTGACAGGGTAAGTTAGTCAGATAAATGATACAGATAATAATAAGTTAGTCAGAATACGAAGCTTCTACAGTAAAATAAGTTAGTGAAGAAAGTTAATGTGAGTTAAAGTTGTTAAAAATAAAAAGAATTAAAGAATAAAGAATAAATAAATAATAAATAAATAAAGTTCTATCTTGGCTTATTCTTATCTTATCTTAATGTAAGTAAGTTGATGACTTGTATCATGAAGAAAAGTCCAGTAAGGCATGTTAGTAAGTTAAGAGAAATCAAGTTAATAAGTTACTAAGTTAAGTCTTTTAAGGTTAATAAGTTAGTAAGTTGAGTTAATAAGACAAGCTTGTAAGGCATTTTATTAAGGAGAATTAGCAAGGTGACAAATAAAATAAGTAATTTTGTCATGGTTGGCAAAGTTCCCTGTTGGGCCACTAGGGGGTTTCTAGCAGGGGTTTTGTTTCTCTGTGCCATGTGTGTTTTGTGTTGACATATTTAGCCCCGCCTGTTCCCGCCTCTGTTCACCTGTCCCTTGTGTTCCCTTGATTATCACCCTTATTTATATTGGTTGTTGTGCCTGTGTTTGTTGCTAGTCCTCGTCTTTAATATGAGTCTTTGTTCTGTGTTTGGTTTTCTTCCCCTGTGTTCCTGTGTATGAGTGTTCCTATTTTGAATAAACCCCTGTTCTATGTCTATCCCTGCGTATGTGTCTGCTCCCTCTCGCCTGGTACCGCCGGTACGTGACAGAAGGACTAGCCTCAACTATACAGACCCAGCGGTATAGCCTAGCCATGCACCCACAGATTTTTGGACTCCTTTTTGTTTGCTGGGGACATCGCTCCACTTCTGTTCCTGTGGGGGACGTCGCTCCACTTTTTGGTTTTCCGTGGAGGACGCCGCCTCACTACTTGTCGGCGGAGGATGTTACGAGCCGCACCTGTTTCTTTGGGATATTTTTTTTTCTCCCATGGACCTTTTCCTGCTCCTGTGGGGATGCAGCCTGGTTTCGGGCTTTGGTGGGAGGATGTTTCCCTCCCTCCCTCCCTTCGGGGGTTTTTTTCTGCCCCAGCTGGGCTGAGGTTGTCGCTCGGCTGTTCTGCTCGGTGGTGGACGTCGCTCAGCTGTTCTGCTCGGCGGTGGAAGTCGCTCGGCTCCTCTGCTTGGCGATGGAAGTCGCTCGGGTCCTCTGCTCGGCTCCTCTGCTTGGCTCCTCTGCTCGGCGGTGGACGTCGCTCGGCTCCTCTGCTCGGCGGTGGAAGTCGCTCGGCTCCTCTGCTCGGCGGTGGACGTCGCTCGGCTCCTCTGCTCGGCGGTGGACGTCGCTCGGCTCCTCTGCTCGGCGGTGGACGTCGCTCGGCTCCTCTGCTCGGCGGTGGACGTCGCTCGGCTCCTCTGCTCAGCGGTGGACGTCGCTTGGGACCCTTTGGCCTTGCCGCCGTGTCCCTTGCTCCCCCCACTTGCCTCGTCGTGCTCCTCGCTCCCCCCACTTGCCTCGCCGTGCTCCTCGCCCCCTCCACTTGCCTCGCCGTGCTCCCCGCTCCCCCCACTTGCCTCGCCGTGCTCCTCGCTCCCCCCACTTGCCTTGCCGTGCTCCTCGCTCCCCCCACTTACCTCGCCGTGCTCCTCGCCCCCTCCACTTTATCGCCGTGCTCCTCGATCCCCCCCACTTGCCTCATCGTGCTCCTCGCTCCCCCCACTTGCCTCGCCGTGCTCCTTGCTCTCCCCACTTGCCTCGCCGTGCTCCTCGATCCTTCCTGGTTCTCACCAGACCCACAGCCCTTCCAGAATTTCGGGAATAGGCAGGTACTGTCATGGCTGGCAAAGTTCCCTGTTGGGCCACTAGGGGGTTTCTAGCAGGGGTTTTTGTTTCTCTGTGCCATGTGTGTTTTGTGTTGACATTTTAGCCCCGCCTGTTCCCGCCTCTGTTCACCTGTCCCTTGTGTTCCCTTGATTATCACCCTTATTTATATTTGTTGTTGTGCCTGTGTTTGTTGCTAGTCCTCGTCTTTTAATGTGAGTCTTTGTTCTGTGTTTGGTTTTCTTCCACTGTGTTCCTGTGTATGAGTGTTCCTATTTTGAATAAACCCCTGTTCTATGTCTATCCCTGTGTATGGGTCTGCTCCCTCTCGCCTGGTACCGCCAGTACGTGACAGAAGGACTAGCCTCAACTATACAGACCCAGCGGTATAGCCTAGCCGTGTACCCACAGATTTTCGGACTCCTTTTTGTTTGCTGGGGACATCGCTCCACTTCTGTTCCTGTGGGGGATGTCGCTCCACTTCCTGTTTTCCGTGGAGGACGCCGCCTCACTACTTGTCGGCGGAGTATGTTACCAGCCGCACCTGTTTCTTTGGGATCTTTTTTTTTCCTCCTATGGACCTTTTCCTGCTCCTGTGGGGATGCAGCCTGGTTTCGGGCTCTGGTGGGAGGATGTTTCCCTCCCTTTGGGGTTTTTTTCTGCCCCAGCTGGGCTGAGGTCGTCGCTCGGCTGTTCTGTTCGGCGGTGGACGTCGCTTGGCTGTTCTGCTTGGCGGTGGACACCACTCGGCTATTCTGCTCAGTGGTGGACGTTGCTCGGCTCCTCTGCTCGGCGGTGGAAGTCGCTCGGCTCTTCTGCTTGGCTGTGGACGTCGCTTGGGACCCTTTGGCCTTGCCGCCGTGCTCCTCACTCCCCCCACTTGCCTCGCCGTGCCCCTCGCTCCCCCCACTTGCCTCGCCGTGCCCCTCGCTCCCCCCACTTGCCTCGCCGTGCTCCTCGCTCCCCCCACTTGCCTCGCCGTGCTCCTCGATCCTTCCTGGTTCTCACTAGACCCACAGCCCTTCCTGAATTTCGGGAATGGGTACGGGTTGGCCGTCAGGAGCCGCGCCTTTGGGTGGGTTGGGTACTGTCATGGCTGGCAAAGTTCCCTGTTGGGCCACTAGGGGGTTTCTAGCAGGGGTTTTGTTTCTCTGTGCCATGTGTGTTTTGTGTTGACATTTTAGCCCCGCCTGTTCCCGCCTCTGTTCACCTGTCCCTTGTATTCCCTTGATTATCACTCTTATTTATATTTGATGTTGTGCTTGTGTTTGTTGCTAGTCCTCATCTTTAATGTGAGTCTTTTGTTCTGTGTTTGGTTTTCTTCCCCTGTGTTCCTGTGTATGAGTGTTCCTATTTTACCCCTGTTCTATGTCTATCCCTGCGTATGGGTCTGCTCCCTCTCACCTGGTACCACTGGTACGTGTCAAATCTAAGTTATTAAGAGGTTTGTAGGTTAGATTAATAAGTCAATATACTACAATACGTTATTAAGGTAAGTTAGTAGGTAAATTAACTTGGGTAAATTAACTGACTAAGGGATAAACTAAGGTAAAAGAAGTGAATAATATTGTTAATAAATTAATTTATTAAGGTAAGTGATTAATTTGTAAGTTAAGGTTAATAAGTTAAGGAAAGTAAGTTATTATGATGAAGTAATTTAATAAGTTCAATTTAGTTAATTTAGTAAATTAAGGTATGCAAGTTCAGGTATGTTAGTTAGTAAGGTGCATTAATTAGTAACCTAAGGTGGTAAGGCAGGAAAGTTAGTAAAGTAGATTAGTAAGGTGCATTAGTTTGTAAGCTTTGGTACATTGGCTGGTAAGGTAAGTTAGTAAGCTAAAGTGTGTTAGTAAGTGAAGTTGCTAATGTACGTTATTAAGATAAATGAGTGTTAAGGTAAATGAAGCAATTTAAATTAATTTACGAAGATTAAATTAGTACGGTATATGAATTTAGTACATAAAATTGCTCAGATAAATTAGTAAGCTATTTAATTATCTTAAATAACTTTAATTTACTTTAACTTACTAAAGTTAGTGTAAGGCATGTCAGGTAGGAAGGTAACTTAATAACTTAGGTAAGGTGTGTAAGTTATAGTAAGTAATGATGATAGTAAGGTATATTAGTAATGTTAGTAATTAAATGTATGTTATTTAAGTAGCGTATGTTAGTTAATAAGGTATGGTGCAATATTTCTAAGTCAGTTAGTAAGGTACGTTAAGTGTTAAGGTAAGTAGGTATGTTTATTAATAAGGTACTTGGTTAGATATGGTATGTTAGCTTGTGAGGTAAGTTAGTAAGGTTAAGTGAGGTAAGTTAAGTTAGTGATGTACATTAGGTAGTAAGTAGTGTTGTTTAGATGCTTATGGACCAGTTGTTTTGTTCTGCCATGTTCTCATCTGCGTAAAGTCCCACACTGAGAAGGAAATTGTAGCAGCATTAGAGTTAAACCGTGAATATGTGAACGCACCCTAAACCACACATAGCACTAAAGCTCACTATTTGGCTGATCCTCTGGCCTCGGAAGAATGATGGTGTGATTTTTGTGAAGCTTAGGGCCAGGTGAGTGTGTAGGCTGTATGTCTCTGTCACAAGCTTCAGCCAACAGTGTGTTGAAAGTGTTCTTACATCAGAAAGTAGGCCAAATCCACACAGCAGATCCCCTTTAAATCCTGAGACATGAATCTTCCAAGAGAGGGTCTATAAAAGCCGTGGTCCTCACCACTACTGTGCAGTTGGAATAAATATACAGTCGTGACTTCATAATCTTTCATCGGAATGACCTCTGACCATCAACATACTCTCACAAGTGTGAGATTTCCAATGGTTCTTAGCTGCACATAAGCCTTTTAATAATAATAATAATAGAAATAAAATAAAAAAAATCATATTCAGTTTCTGAATTCTGAACAGTGCAGTACAGTAGAAATACAATCCCAGCCAAAGAAAAGGGAAAGATGTATGAAGATACTTATGGTTTTTATTAGTTAAATATCAAAACCGCAGCATCTGTACTTTTTGTTTTTCCGAAGCTTTTTCCAGCCCGCCTTTTCAGTTTCTTGCAGGCTAAAACAGGTTTTGACATTTTATAATCCCTTTGATTATTTAGTTGGCTTCTCTCTAGATTTTGGGTTTGTTTCTGCCATCATTTTATGTCCAGAAAACAGACAGCAGCCATTGCTGGGGGAAGAAATAGCAATTCCACAAGCTCATTTATAATGACCGGTTTTTGTTTGTCTAATGTGGATTCACAAACACTCAGTGCTTAACACATGCAGATTAATCTTGTACAGGACAAGCTGCTGCAAGTTGTGTGGCAAATATAAGTGGACAACCCGGGGGGGAAAGATATTTCAACAAGTCTGAAACTGAATTTTGAAATAGAGCTGAAAATCCATATATCTGTAATTGTTTACCAAAAGGACTAGGGTTAAAGTTTGAATCCTCTTAGAAAATATATTCATATATTCATTCATCAAGAAAAGATTAGACAATGTATTCTATAGGAAAATAGTGTTAGATAGTGAAAAATAAATAAATAATAAATTCTAATCAATAATTGTATAAGTAATTTATATATATATATATATATAAAATATATATATATATATATATATATATATATATATATATATATATATATATACATACACATACATACAGTGGTGTGGAGAAGTGTTGGCTCCCTTCCTGATTTCTTATTTTTTTGCATGTTTGTCACACTTTAATGTTTCAGATAATCAAAGACATTTAAATATTAGTCAAAGATAACACAAGTAAACACATCATGCAGTTTTTAAATAAAGGTTTTTATTATTAAGGGAAAACAAAATCCAAAACTACATGGCCCTGTGTGAAAAAGTGTTTGCCCCCTAAGCCTAATAACTGGTTGGTCCACCCTTAGCAGCAACAACTGCATAACAGCCCCAGACCATCACACTACCACCACCATATTTTACTGTTGGTATGATGTTCTTTTTCTGAAATGCAGTGTTACTTTTACGCCAGACGTAATGGGACACACACCTTCCAAAAAGTTAAATTTTTGTCTCGTCAGTCCACAGAGTATTTTCCCAAAAGTCTTGGGGATCATCAAGATGTTCTCTGGCAAAACTGAGACGAGCCTTTATGTTCTTTTTGCTCAGCAGCGGTTTTTGTCTTGGAACTCTGCCATGCAAACCATTTTTGCCCAGTCTCTTTCTTATGGTGGAGTCATGAACACTCACCTTAACTGAGGCAAGTGAGGCCTGCAGTTCTTTGGATGTTGTTGTGGGGTCTTTTGTGACCTCCTGGATGAGTTGTCGCTGCGCTCTTGGGGTAATTTTGGCCGGCTGGCCACTCCTGGGAAGGTTCTCCACTGTTCGATGTTTTCGCCCTTTGTAGATAATGGCTCTCACTGTGGTTCGCGGCAGTCCCAAAGCTTTAGAAATGGCTTTATAACCTTTTCCAGACTGATAGATTGGTAGGTTTGTGACCTCAAGCTGAAGCGAACTTGGGTTCTGCAGCAGGACAATGATCCAAAACACACCAGCAAGTCCACCTCTGAATGGCTGAAGAAAACCAAAATGAAGACTTTGGAGTGGCCTAGTCAAAGTCCTGACCTCAATCCGATTGAGATGCTGTGGCATGACCTTAAAAAGGTGGTTCATGCCCGAAAACCCTCCAATGTGGCTGAATTACAACAATTCTGCAAAGATGAGTGGGCCAAAATTCCTCCACAGCGCTGTAACAGACTCATTGTAAGTTATCAAAAACGCTTGATTGCAGTTGTTGCTGCTAAGGGTGGACCAACCAGTTATTAGGCTTAGGGCGCAAACACTTTTTCACACAGGGCCATGTAGTTTTGGATTTTGTTTTCCCTTAATAATAAAAACCTTCATTTAAAAACTGCATGATGTGTTTACTTGTGTTATCTTTCATTAATATTTAAATGTGTTTGATTATCTGAAACATTAAAGTGTGACAAACATGCAAAAAAAATAAGAAATCAGGAAGGGGGCCAACACTTTTTCACACCACTCTATATATATATATATAAGATGTTATAAATATTTAGATAAGATTATTTGATTAAGTTAATAAGGTTTTGCAATATTTTTACAGTACAATTGTGTATGAAAAGATGCTAAAAAAATTGCATCTATGAGAAAAATAAAAAATAAATAAATATATTCATATATATATATATATATATATATATATATATATATATATATATATATATATATATATATATATATATATATAATTTTTTGTATAATACTTTTCCCTTGTTATATTAAATTATATATGTAATTATTTTTAGTTATAATTAGTTAATTTATATATTAAACAATTATAAATATAAATATTTAATATTTTTTTATTAAAACAGTAAGGTAAGTTGGTAAATAAGATATAATAAGTTAATAAGATTACAGTGTGTTTGAGAAAAATAAGGGTAAAAAGTAAGTGAATGTTTGTAAAGTAAACCAAGTTAATATATATTATATATAATTTATTTATGTATGTATAAAATTATACAGATATAGGACTGTAAAAACGTTGAGACTCACAGCACTCTTGTGTTTTTGTTGTTTATTTTCTAGTACAATCATATATTATGTTAGATATCTTTCTTGTTTTCCTGTGCACAGGATTCCAGGAAAGACATTACGAATGATAATAAGCTACACAACCTCATCTAGGAAGTAGTTTGAGTGACTCTTTTGAATCATCCATCATTTCTTGATTGCCGGACGCAATTAGAAACTCTCCAGGCGCCCGGCTAAACACGGTGTTTAGCGACAGTCAGAAATGTTTCCGAATGTCAAGTCAGAGATGTCTATCTGAATGAGACTGAAATGATCAGACCACCCTGAATTTGAGAAGGAAAAAAAAAAAAAGGCAGGTATTTTGGTCTGGAATTTCCCTGTGTTGATCAAAGCTTTCAGATAAAATTCACTGAGTATCACCTGTGAAGCAGCGGGATTAGCTCCAAGTTTCAGTACGGTTACAGCACATTCACATTTACAAAAGTCTTTTGATATTTTGATCAGATCTGTCTATGTAGACGTTTACATTTACGACATTTGGCTGACATACAAAAGTGTTTGAATTCTCCATCAGTGAATACATCAGTCTACAGTAAAAACTATGTTGGGAGGAAATAAATTTTTTTTTTTTAGTTTTTTTTTTTTAAAAACTCTTTGCATACATGGCTGCAAGTGACTCATGTTGTTTGGCTTTAATATGAATATACCTGTACCCACAAAATGCCTTGATACACACTATTAAGTTTGTGCAAGTTGCTTTCAACATTGCTAAAATCATTTCCTCACATACAGTCACTGCTGTCGCTGTCCTCCATTTTTGGCTTGCCATGTTGTTGACACCAGATGACAGCAACAACAGTGACATGAGCATGTGTGCTAAAGAAAAAAGAAATAAATCATGTGACTCCTATCAGCCCGGTCTCAGAAGTCACATGACCACATATCAGATCATATATATCTAGGACACTATCCGCATGCAGAAATGCTTCAAACTGCAAAGTTATACAGTAGATAGACTTGTTCTCTCTTCCTATTATCACGAGCTGTTTGAAAATACTTGGCGAATTCACTAATCACACACTTCGGAGGAAGCGATGTGCCGATCGCGATCTTCCTAAAAGAATCAGAGGTGATAACGTATGATGTGGCTGAGACGTGCGAGAATGAAAATCAGCTGAAATTGGGACTGAGAAATGAATAATGATTTTGGGGAAACCAACAGGGATAAATCTCGAATGTGAAAACCTCACGCACACACACACACACACATACACACATGCACTAACTCACAGCTAGAGCTTTGCAGCTGAGCTCAAAGTGCAGCTGGATGATGGTTATGTCATACTTCAGAGATGTTTCTGTACCCTTTGAGCTGAAATGAGACCAGCCATGCAAGCCATGATGATTTTCAAAAAAGACCCCATATTGTATTTTAATCACACACACCCTTGCCCCACCTTGCCATTGAGTTAATCTTTGATCTTCTCATATCGTATTTATTAAAGTCACGACTAAACCAAAACCTGGCCCTGTCTCTCTACCTCTTTTCTCTACCTCCTGTGCAGTGTCCCCGTCCTCTGAGATTGTCTCTCTGACCCCCGATGAAGCCTCTCTGGACAGTAATGAGTCCGTATCCTCGCAGTCCTCCACGGCGTCGACCTCAGAAAGCCCTCCGGAGCAGACCAAGAATCCCCATGACAACACCGTGGCCAACCCACAGAACTCTGGGTAAGCGACTGAAGTCCTGATGGCTTCTCAAACATCTGGACACCAACAGTCACTTTGTATGATGTTTTAAGTCATCAAATTCAGTTGACTGTATTCAGACAAATATTTGGCTGGTGTAGTATTTGAGACGTGTCACACCCTCACCTCTCACCCTTTATGAATAATAAAGCTGTTTTCATTCCCTTGTCCAGTCAGTTCAGGGCCTGAGTATTTTGCACTATGGCTGTATTTGTTTGCTAGGAATTTTTTTAGTTTCTCAAGTTCTCAGCTTTTCTGTCTGTGTATCTGTCTGTCTGTCTTTCTGTCTTGGAGTGGCTCTGTGCTCGGGGCAGCTGGCCAGAGCTGAATGCTGATGTAGAAAGTAACAATATCAGGTTATGCTGCTGAATTCAGCTCTCTGCCGTATCTGCAAAGATTTCTTTTGCTGATTTTTTTTTCCTTTCACATTTTTCAGTATCTTCCTTTCTTGTTTTATTCTGACCCCCTTCACTCCCTTGGTGATTGGTCAGGTACAGAAAAAACGGGATTACAGTATATAACGGCCTCTGACGGACAAATGGAAAAAAGGGATTAAATAGCAGTTACCTGATACTGCTCTGCACTCTGATTGCATTAACATGGTAGTCAACAACAATCACTTGACAATATTTAGCTTGAAAAAAAATGGTAGAAGGGAATGATTGATGGGAATCAAAATTGGTACAGTGCTAATATACTGGCCTCTGATTGGTCAGATACATAGATAATATAATCAAAAGCAGGCACATTATAATATACCAGTGTCTGATTGGTCAGATAAAGAGAATATTATGGTGAGAAAAAGGTTACATGATATAATGGCCTCTGACTGGACAAATGAAAGAAAAGGGAGTAAAATGCAGTTACTTGTTTGGTCAGAGACATTAAAATGGTAATGATCATCAATGACCTCGTCATATTTGGCCTATTATTGGTCAGATAAAGAAATGATGGTAGTCAAAATCAGTCATATTATACTGGTGTCTGTGTTGGTCAAGCAGTATTGTTATAGTATACTGGCTTGTGATTGGTCAAGAAAGAAAGAATGCTAGCCAAAACCAGTCACATGAGGATATACTGGCCTCTGATTGGTCATTAAAAAAAATGAAATGGTGGTCAAAATCAATCACATGATGAATATACTGCTCTCTGACTGATCAGATTTGGTCAGAAGGAATGATAGCCAAAATATGTGATAATATATTGATAATATACTGGGCTCTAATTGGTCAGATACATTAATTTTACTAACCTCTGATTGGACTAAAATAGATATGCTCATTTATACAGAAGCAGATGAAGAAAATGGAATTCAAAATAATAATATACTGGCCTCTGATTGGTCAGATAAACCAAAAGCATTACACAATGATATACTGCTTTCTGATTGGTCAGATAAACCAAAAGCATTACACAATAATATACTGCTTTCTGATTGGTCAGATAAAACCCAAAAACATTACACAATAATATACTGCTTTCTGATTGGTCAGATAAACCAAAAGCATTACACAATGATATACTGCTTTCTGATTGGTCAGATAAACCAACAGCATTACACAGTGATATACTGGCCTCTGATTGGCTGGATAAACCAAAAGCATTACACAATGATATACTAGCCTCTGACTGGTCAGATAAACCAAAAGCATTACACAATGATATACTGCTTTCTGATTGGTCAGATAAACCAAAAGCATTACACAATGATGTACTGCTTTCTGATTGGTCAGACAATGAAAGACAGAAATCCCAAGATTTTGGAAATGTTGAACATAATGTACATAATTCCTCCAAACGAAGGTTGAACTGCTGACAACAGAAGTTCTCCTGCTTTCATCTAGACCAGGGATGGTGGCGTGCAGTAGGTTTGATCTGATTAACGATGGTATCAGAAATCTCAGATTTAATTCCTTCCATCATGATTTACATGCCAGAAAAACCTTCTGCAGCTGGAAGCACCTTACACACATTAAAGCAGTAAATCTGTCTCCACTCCACCTGTCTGCCTCAGCTTCACGTGTGAAAGGTCAGAATCCTGATTAGCACAGCTTTTGATATAGCAGGTGAAGAAATCTCTTGTGGCTCTCTCGTGTAGTTACCATAGTGACAGCGACGTAACAGACACATGTCCAGAGAGGATTTCGCAGATATTTTAATCCCACTGATGACATGGATGATTTTTTTTTAAAAGTCACAGTACTATTATTATTATTATTATTATTATTATTATTATTATTATTATTATTATTATAAACACACAAACTGATGCTTAACAGAGATCCAGACAGTGGAGACTGGATTCGGATCAGTATCCGTGCCATGGCGTGGTGGAAAATTGTGATTAGTGCTTCACCCAATGGCATGCTGGTCCTTCAGTTTCGCCCACTCGTTCATTTACTCACTTTCTCACTTCTTCACTCTCTCACTCCTCAGCTTCAGTCTGTCACTGACTCACTCTCTCCGTCCCTCTGTCCCCAAACAACAACATTCCAGTCTGCATACAGACGTCTGTCTTCCTATTTCCAGTCCCTGTCCTCCTCTCTCTATTTTTCCCTCTCCCTCTAACTCCCTCACTCTTCTGTATCTCTCGTTCATTTTCTCTCTTTCTCTGTGCGTCATTTGTCACTTGGCCTGGAGTCATGATCACAGACGGGGCTTTGCTTATGTAACACTGCTTTCCTCTCTCTCTCTCTCTCTCTCTCTCGCTTCCTCTCTCTCTCTCTCTCTCTCTCTCTCTCTCTCGCTTTCTCTCTCTCTCTCTCTCTCTCTCTCTCTCTCTCTCTCTCTCTCTCTCTCTTTCTATCTCTCTGTCTCGCTCTCTGCCTTTCTGTCTTTCTCACTCACCCCCACTCATTCCATCTTTCTCTTTCTTTTCCACCCTCTTTCCATCTTGCTCTATCATTCTCACCCTTTCATTAATGTAATTCTTCATATCTATCTCTCTCTCTCTCTTTCTCTGTCTTTCTTGGATTTCTCTCTCAAAACCTTTCTGTTACTTTTCCCCTCTCTTTCTATCTTGCTCTTTCTCTCTCTCTTTCTCTCTCTCTCTATCTCTCTCTCTCTCTCTCTCTCTCTCTCTCTCTCTCTCTCTCTCTCTCTCTCTCTCTCTCTCTCTCTGTGCCTAAGCTAGTGCAGAAAATGGCGCACTGTAATGCAGTAAATCCTGTGTGTGAGTGTGTGTGTGTGTTTGTGTGAGAGAGAGAAAGAGAGAGAGACAGGTGGCCGCACTCCTCTCACTGTAAACACGGCTCGTGCGGCGAGGACATTCGGCTTATTTACTTGTCTAACGACCTCCCCGCTGCCGTCCACTGACTCACTGTAACACGCCGCCTGTACATCACTATGCATTTCTATATACAGCACCATGCAAATGTTTACACCCCTGCAGAAAAAATAGACAAATCTAATTCATAACAACAACACAGTGTCAGAGATTCTCCTCATCATCACGTCAAACCGATAGGCATCCACCCTGTCTCCAGGAGACGGCAACTTTCAATCCCGATGATGCCACAGCCATCTGCGGCCGGGAACCTACAGAGCAAAACTGGCCATGATCTTGGAGTGGGCGGGGCATACCCTGTCTCCCCTGTCAATCACACACATAATAGCAAATCATGGGCCTCTGTGAGAATGTGCAAAGCAGCACTCTCCAGCACTCCATATGACCAGTTAAACTCTGTTTCTGATGATTTTGTTTTTGGATTAATTTTCTGTTTTATTTTTAATACTGTGGAATTCTGTTTTTGTAGATAAATATATAAATTAAACTTTTATACCCCCATACAAAAATCTATGCAACAAAGGCATAAAACAAGTTGTGTTTTTCAATCCACCATCTACTTTATTTTTGCCTTATCTTATCTTATCTTATCTTATCTTATCTTATCTTATCTTATCTTATCTTATCTTATTCTGTCTTTTTATCAGACCTTGAACTTGCCTTATGTCTTATCTTGTTCTGTCTTATATTATTCAGTCTTGTCTTTTCTATTTGTGTCTTTTTTATCCAGTCTTTCCTTTTAGTGTCTCAAGTCTTGTCTTACCTTATCATATTGTGTCTCGTCTTGTTTCATCTTTGCTGGTTTTGTCTTATCCTGGTTCATTTTGTCTTATATTATCTTTTTTTATCTTACGTTATATTCCCTTACCTTATCTTGTTGTGCCTAATATTTGTCCTTTCTTGTCATGTCTTGTCTTATATAAGATAATATCTTATCTTACCTTGTCTAATTTTCTACTAATTTATCTTGTCTTTTCTGTCCTTGCATTATATTCTCTTATCTTGTCTTATTTTCTCATTTTATTTTTTATCTTATCTTATGTTATCTTGTCTTGTCTTGTCATCTTATGCTGTTTTCTCATATCTAGCCCTGTCTTGTCTTGTGGTGTCTTCACTTATCTAGTACCATCTTATGCACTCTTGTCTTATCTGACCTTGACCTTGCCTTATCTTGTTTTTTCTTGTCTGAATTGTCTCGTCATATCTTATCTTATTTTTTCAAGTCTTGTCTTTTCTACTGTTGTCTTATTTTGTCCTATCTAGTCTTCCCTTTTTGTTTCTCTAGTCTAGTCTTACCGTATCATACTATGTCTCATGTGGTTTCATCTCATCTTGTCTTATTGTTCCATCTTGCTGGTCTTGTCTTATCATGTTGTGTTTAATATTATCCTTTCTTGTTATCTCATGCTTTGTCTAGTCTTAGGTTGTTTCTTTAGTCTTGTTTTATTCTGATACTGCTGAACTGTCTTAAACTGTCTTTTCCTATCTTCCAATACATTCTCTTGTCTTATCATGTTGTGCCTAATATTTGTCCTTTCTTGTTATGTCTTGTCTTATCTTACTTTGTCTAATCCTCTACTGATTTATCTTGTCTTATCTTGTCTTTTCTGTCTTTGCATTACAATTCTCTTATCTTGCCTTATCCTCTCTTCTTTTTTTTTTTTTTTAATCTTATCTTATCTTGCCCTGCCTTATCTTGCGGTGTCTTCTCTTATCTAGTCATATCTTATCCAGTCTTGTCTTTTCTATTCTTGTCTTGTCTAGTCTTCCCTTTTTGTGTCTATAGTGTTGTCGTACCTCATCATACTGTGTCTCATGTAGTTTCATTTTGTCCTGTCTTATAGTTTCATCTTGTCTTAACTTATGTTTAATGTTATCCTTTCTTGTCTTGTCATGTTTTGTCTAGTCTTAGGTTGTTTCATCTAGTCTTGTCTTATCCTAATTCAGTTTTTGTCACATTGTCTTTTCTTATCTTATCTTATATTCTCTTACCTTATCTTGTTGTGCCTAATATACTATGTCCTTTCTTGTCATGTCATGGCTTGTCATACCTTGACTTATATTGTTTCATCTCGTCTTATCTTACCTTGTCTAATGTTCTACTGATTTATCTCATCTTATATTGTCTTCTCTGACCTTGCATTATAATCTCTTATCTTGTCTTATCTTATTGTGCCTAATATTGTCTCGTCTCGTCTCGTCTCATCTCGTCCAGTTTCTCTGTCCTTGCATTATAATTCTCTTATCTTGTCTTATCCTCTCATTGTTTTATCTTATCCTGATTCAGTTTGTCTCATATTGTCTTCTCTGACCTTGCATTATAGTCTCTTATCTTGTCTTATCTTATTGTGCCTAATATTGTCTCATCTCATCTCATCTCATCTCATCTCATCTCATCTCATCTCATCTCATCTCATCTCATCTCATCTCATCTCATCTCATCTCATCTCATCTCATCTCATCTCATCTCATCAAAAGTCTCTCTGTCCTTACATTATAATTCTCTTATCTTGTCTTATCCTCTCATTGTTTTATCTTAACCTGATTCAATTTGTCTCATATTGTCTTTTCTAATTTTGCATTATAGTCTCAAGTCTCTTGTTTTATCTTATGTCTAATATCCTTTCTTGTCTTGTCTTATATTGTTTCATCTCGTCTTATCTTAACTTGTCTAGTCTCTGTCTTTGCATTATAGTCTCTTATCTTGTCTTATCCTCTCATTTTGTTTTATCCTGTCTTATCTTCTCAGTGTTTTTTTGATCTCGTTTTATCTTACCTCATCGTTTTATTTGTTTTTAGTCTGCTGATGTATAGTTGTATTGAACGAGCCATCGCTATAGAAACGATTACGTATTACAGGTACATTAATGCACTTGTTTTGCTTTACATACGGAACAAGATGCTGTTATAGAAAACGAATCAAGACCTTCCGACCAATCAGAAGTCGACAGCAGTTTTTTAGTTATTGCACATACAGCATCAGGAGCCGATGCCTTTAATCAAGAGCTGCGGCTCATTATCTGAATATTATGCATCCCATTATAGCACCATATATCCCATTTCCTGTGTGCTTCCTCCAGAACAGAGGAGCAGCAGCAGCTTTGTGTTTTTCCTCTCTGACTTTTATTTAAGTCTCGATTCTCTTTTATAATCCGGCCTCAAATTGGGCTCGTGGTTAAGAATCGCCGTAATAAGGCCTCGTGTACGCGCTTCCAGCACGGCTGCTATTTTTACAGCCTCGAAATGAGAGCAATTTCCCTCACTTTGGCTTAGTCGTAATTGTAAAAAGCAATTTAAGGTAAAAAAAAAAAAAAAAAATTCCTCTTCGGTTCCGCCGGTTGCCGCAGCAACCGTATGGGCTTTTCATTTTTTGCACTTTTTGTTTTACGTTGAGGTCGAGGCAACGAGAGGTTCTGATTCACACGAGGTAGAGTACGACATGAAGCAGAGCAGCTGGGTGTTTCCACAAGTGCTGTACAGAACCTTTAAAGCTGTGTGTGGGGTGTGTGTGTGTGTGGTGTGGTTGGTCAGTGTGTCAACTGTTTTTCCCAAACTTGATAATGTGTCAACATGTAAAAATAAATTAGGTGTGTGTGTGTGTGTGTGTGTGTGTGTGTGTGTGTGTGTGTGTGTGTGTAGTCTGAGTGTGTACTGTTTTTCCCAAACTTGATAATGTGATAACATGTACAAACAATTAATAGTGTGTGAGTGTGTGTGTGAGAGTGTGTGGTTAAAGAAGAAGAGTGACATAAGCATGTGTGTTTTTACCAAGCATGCAAGTGTATGGTTGACTTGGGCTTAGGCTGTGTGTGTGTGTGTGTGTGTGTGTGTGTGTGTGTGTGTGTGTGTGTGTGTGTGGGGAGGTTAATGAGTGGATTTGGTGCACTGCAGCGCTGCTGAAGCTTCATGCTGATGTGCAGCAGCTGAGGACTCAAACACCCTGCTGCAGAGCAATAAATCACCCCCCTTCTCACACACATACACACACGCGAAAACCCACAGACACACACCAAAACCACACACACACAAAAACACACACCCCCAAATTTTCCCGCTGTCCTTTGTTTATGTTTTCTTTTTCGCTTTTTTAAAACTTTATCACCTATGTTTTCATTTCAGCTTTCTCTGTTCCCTCTCTACACCTCTGGGGTTTTTACTCTTCTCTCTCTCTCTCTGTCTCCCTCTCTCCTCCAGTTCTGTGGCCCCCTTTTCTCTCTCTCTCTCTCTCTCTCTCTCTCTCTCTCTCTCTCTCTCTCTCTCTCTCTTATTCCCTCAGTTTCTTTTCTCTCTCTCTCTGCCTTTCTCCCCCACTCACTCACTCACTCACTCACTCACTCACTCTTTTGCTTCTCATTCTCTCTCTCTCTCTCGCTCTCCCTCTCCCCTCTTCATCGCTCACTCACTCGCGCTCTCATGCAGAAACAAAGGATGCTTCACTTTCACTTTTTCCCCCACAATGCATCTGTCACACACTGAATTAATGAAGTATAATGTCACATCTCTCACTCTGTAAGTTACTTCTACAGTCTGCAACTAAAATATTTGCACCCTTCATGCAAACAAGCTCCCAAAAATAATCAATAACATTAATAAAAAAATAAACCAAAAAAAAAAAAAAAAAAATCCCACAATATTGGGATTCTGCTTTCTTATTATTTCATGATAAGAAGGCAAAATCGTCCAAAACACTGGACTGGAATTAATTATATTTTGTACATTTTTGGGGCTTCCTGTAACATGAACAGTTGATGTATATACTGTGTGTCGATGCGTGCTGTGACGCAACA